>VXBP01003390.1:9437-20557 GCA_013400115.1 Rhinopomastus cyanomelas | reverse complement strand
CACACTGCCTCAGTTTGTCTGCAAGGATGCTGTGAGAGACCGTGTCAAATGCCTTTCTCAAATCAAGACAGATCACATCCACTGCTCTGCCATCATCCATCCACCTGGTTATGTCCTCATTAAAGGCTATCAGGTTGGTCAAGCACGGTGTTCCCTTAATGAAGCCATGCTGAGTGTCCCTAATGACCCTCCTGTCCTTGATGTGCCTGGAAACAGCCTCCAGAACAAATGGTTCCATCCCCTTTCCTGGGATGGAGGTGAGGCTGACTGGTCTAGAGTTACCTGGGTCTTCCTTCTTTCCCTTTTTAATGATTGGGGTAACATTTGCTATTTTCCAGTCCCTAGGCACCTCTCCCATTCCCCAGGACCTGGCAAAGATGATGGAGAGCGGCCTAGCAATGACTTCCGCCATCTCCCTCAGCACACGCGGGTGCATCCCGTCTGGGCCCATGGATTTGTGTCCATCCAGTTTGCTCAACTTATCCCTAACCCAGTCCTCATCAACCAAGGCAGGCTTGCCTCTTGCCTCGACGTCCTCTGGAGTCTCAGCAGTCTGGGGCTTGGTATTGAGACAGCCCCCAGAAGTATAGACAGAGGCAAAGAAGGTGTCCTCTGTCTCCAGGGCACTCACCTCATTCAGCAGGGGCCCTACGTTGCCTCTAGTTTTAGTTTTACCTGCAGTGAACCTTGTCCGCTTGTCTTGGTTTCTAGGCTGTGTTGGAGTCTTGTGCTTCTCCAGAAACTGAAGTGGTCTCTCACTTTCAAATAGGAATTCTTGCATAGGATGAAGGTTGTAGTGGACTCTGTTTTTGGCCGTGCTTTCCTTGCCTCCCTTCTCATTAAAATGTCGTTTTGAAACAGTGTTTGTTCTCCCCATGTTTTATCTAGCAGAGGTGGGAGTATACATGGAGTAGGTATGCTGTTAGTTTAGTATCCGCAAGGAATAACATGTTGCCTGTGAGATCTTCTGTTGTGGTGTTACTGAATGCCATTGAGTGGAAACAGAAACCTGGTGCAGTGTTAGGAATGAAAGAAATTTTACCCAATGTACGAAACGTTGGACTGCAGGTAGCGTGTTGGGGTTTGGTGACCCTTGTAAGGTCACCAAAACCCGTTCAGATTTTCAATGTGTAGAGTCTCTGGTAGGAGCTTTTGGGTTAAGCTGAATAAGTATGAACTTCAGGTACCGTAAAGTTGCATCATCTGTGCATAGACCTCTGGACTCCCAAGGGAGTGAAATTACTTAATTGAAGTCTCCTTCTCTGGAGACATTCAAGACCCACCTGGATGTGTTCCTGTGTGACTTGGTCTAGGTGGTCCTGCTGTGTCAGGGGGATTGGACTAGATGATCTTTCGAGGTCCCTTCCAATACCTAATATTCGGTGGTTTTGTGAAACGAAGAGCAGTTTTGGTCGTGTTTGGCACTGCAGGACTCAAAGCGCTGGAGCTGTTGTTGCAGCTCTCCTCTGTGGAAGCAGGTGGCATTCACAGACAAAGAAGGTGCAGGCGAGCAGCTTCAATGCCCATGGCTTTGAAGTGTTCAACTCAGCAGTGACAGTTACTCCAGGTTCTCCCTGGCAATATGTCAGTATTACAGTTCCACTGTTTCCCAGTCACAGACCCAAGTAACTCCATCTGAAAACATCTGCTGAAATACTCTGTGTGGAAGACACATTTCAGGTCTATGAGTGGTGTTAAGGTTGTCTGAATTTCAGTGATCTACTTTGAGCAGTTTTGCTGGTTTTTAATGGTCTGCTGCAACCCCACAGTTACTACTTAAATGAGTTTGGGCATATGGAAGGAAAGAATCAGGCAGCATCTTTATGTTAATGCTTCATTCTCTTCCTTTGTAGGATAACCGCATCCATGACAAGCTGGAATCTCTCTGTTTGCTTCAGAAAGACTTTGTGCCTTTTCTCCTCAATTTTTTAAGAGAGCAGACCAGCCAGATCCTCACTAATGGACCCTCTACTCCTGCTAAAACTCATCATTCAGAGTCCTATGGGAGCCAAAGGACAGGATCAGAGAGGAGAGCAGGCCATGCAATCAGCAGCCGAGTGCAGCTCTTCCCCCAAAGGACTTCAGTGACTACCTCCACTACAGATACCAGCCTTTCTCCTGCTGCAGTGTCCAGTGGCTCCTCTTCCTTCTCTGGGTCAAACCTGTCTAGCCCTTGTGGTGACTGCCCTAGCATGGTGTCCAGCAGCAGCCCGAGCTTTGGGTACAGCCCTGTGCTTAGCCATAGTGAAAAGAGGTCATCTCAGAAGACCAGCCTGGGTTGCTTCCTGACATCCACCTCTGAAGTCCTGCCGGTGAGACGAGGCCGAAGGAAAGGCAGCAGCTCGGTCAGTGCCACTGGCCGGCAGGTAGCTCAGGAACTGGGACGCAACTTTGCTGAAGAAGAAGATGGGAAGAATGACAGTGTATCTTGGGGCTTAGGGAGAAGGAAGCGTAGTGAAGTTCCTCTTGTTTCTGCCACATCCCCACCCAGCCAGCTAAATCTTAACAACTTGGAGGAGTTTCCACCTATGGCTGCTGCCTCTGGATGGACAAAGTAAGAGCAAGTTTACCTTGCTGTCCCATACTGATTGCACTGCAGGGTGCTGTTCCTGAACCAGCTCGTTCTATTGTCCATGTCCAGATGCATTAGATGTTTCAATAGACAATACCTTGAGGATGGCTTCTGGGCTTCTTGGTCAGAATTGTTGTGCAGGAGAGTATTACTTCAGCAGAGAATCGGATTTCCTCTCTGTGAACTCACCAGGACATCTCTTTAGCCTCTCTCTTGTAGTGCTGCTTGTAGCTTGCTGGTGCACAGACCAGCTGGTACGAAGATGAGCACATCTTTGTATGTTCTAACCTATCAGCATTATTTTGGTTCTTCACATTTTTCATTTGACCCAACAGCAATTATTAATGAAGAGCAGTCTTGGAAGCCTCTTCAGCTTTACTGATGCTAGCAAAAAGGCTTTCAGACTGAGATTCTGTGGCTTCATTTGTGCTCTGTGATCAGGGACAGTGTAGTTAGGTGATACCTGTATCCTCCTTGGCCTGCAACAAGCCCTGATATTATTTGCTTAGCTTCTAGACAGCTGGTTGCATTGTGATTGCCTCAGTTCTTTTCTCTTTCTGTTTGAGATTTGGCTCTTTAATGCCTTCATTACCCTCTGCAAGGCTTTCATGCTAGCCTGTGTGCTCTGAAAGTGGGACTTTCTTGTTGGACCTGCAAAATTCCAGCTGAAAATTGATAGGTTTGTAGATTTGTACAGCAGATCTGTGTGCTGGGTCTAGATGATGCTTTGGTCAAAGGAGATGACATATATTCCAGGACAGGTAGGAAGTCTTTCTTCCTCAGTTGTGCTATGCCCAACTAGAAAACAGGTGAGGCAAGAGCACATGGAGTGTTTGGAAGCCAGTGCTATAGGAATAAATATATAGCAACCAGCATTTCCTTGAGAAGGGTAATGCTTTATGTTCCTGTATCTCATTTCCAGTGTGTCTTTTACTGCATTACAGAACCACTTCCTGAATGACAAATCTAGGTAGTTTATGCAGGAAGGATGGATTTCCCTAAAGTTAAAGAAGCCTGTGGCACCTCAGGAACCTGGGCTCCTAATGAGAGGCAGTGGCAGATTGATTGTTTGGCAGGTTTTTTCCCATGGCAAATTAGCCTTTTACTGAAATGAGGCATATCCTGTCATCTCCAGTTAGAGATGTTTGGAAGAGTTGTGTGCCTCTGTGTTATCTGTCTTAATGATGACTCATTAATTTTGCAGAAGGGTCACCAGGCTGGATTAGGCAATCTGTAGTGTTCTGACCAGAACAGAGTCTGGTCACTGTTTAGAAATTCAGGATCTTGAATTTCACTTTAGAAATTCCACATCCTAACTCCATATCCACTTTATTTTAGCAGTAGATGTTTCTGGAAGAGTGCATGCATGTCTGTCTTGAGACCAGTTTTGTTGTTGTCGCTGTGTAGCTTGATGTCAGTGGAAATGCTTCTCATTTTTGCAGCAAAAGCAAACCGTCAAGGCGAATCAACCCAACTCCTGTAAGTGCTGAACGCCCGCTCTCCAAACCAAAGATGTGTTTCACTTCTACACCTGTTAGCCAGGCTCCAGCTGCTTGCTTTTCACCTGGGTCAAGCCTTGAGGTCTGTTCTGCTGTCCAGGAAGGAAGCCTTATACCTGCGATAGGTAACAGCCTTCAAGAGGAGAGAGAGATGCTGAAGAAAGAAAGGTAAAGTCTGAGAAGAGTGGTGGCAAGCTGTTACTGATTCTTAATTCTGTTGTCTTAAAGTGGTGCTAATGTCAGAGAGGAAATGACCAGAAGAATATCAGATCTTGATAACATTAAACAATAATCAGCTTAAGTTGAAGAGTGACTTTGGTATCAGACTAGGATGTTAATGCAGCTAGCTCCTGTTTTTCATTGTAGAAGTGTGTCAACTGAAGTAGTGACCCCCATTGGATCTCCAGTTCAGTCAGCCCTCACTGCTTTGCTAAGATTAATTCTTAATGGGCTCACATGCCTGTTTGCCTCCTGCACAGCTTTACGTAGACTGCACAAGTGAAGCAAGTGAGTTCAAGCTGGTGTAATTAGTTTGGATGTGATGATTGTTGTGCCTGTGTTAGAACACACAGTATGGGTTGGAGAAAGTAAGTTAATGCTGCAGATGTAGGGGAAGGTGTTCACGATTTTGCAAGGTAGGCAGGTTACCACAAACTTAAGAGTTGGAGAAAATGGCACATGAGCAGTGTGAGGTTCTATTTTAAAAGTTACTGCTGCAGTTTTCTATTGAAAAATTCTGTGCTGGCAGGTGAGGTGAATTCTAGCTTCTAGTGTTGACTCTGCTCTTAAGTTACCATGTTGTGACTTTCATACCTGCTGAAATTATCCCTGTTAGTGTGTGAGGATAGACACTTCTGGAAAGAGCAAAGTACAGTAGGAAAACTGTTGTTTTGTTCAGTCATTGCTGACTGAAATGTTGCTGCTCTTTGTACATTGTTTTCTTGTGGAAAATCCTTAGGACTTGTGAGTGGGGTTCTTTTCCTGCTAAACCTTGTGCTTCAGTTATGCGGGATCAGAAATAGCTGAAATAGACCCAATAGAGTCTCATGAGTTAAATTTGTACCAGAGCTGTAGTAAAACTGCTCAAGATTCAAACCTGCCCCTGTACACTTCATTGAGGTACCTATTCCACTCTGGTTTCTACCTGAAATATCCCACTAATCTGTATAAACTAAAAATTCCAGCTGTATGTGGGCTGGATCTTGCACACAAGATGAACTTGGCTGACCCGTTACACTCAAGAGCTGTGAGATGTTGTGATGTCTTCAGGTGTGGTGAAGTCAGCCCCCAGCCAGCTGGGTGACTTTAAGCAGGGGCAAAAGGTAAAGATCATGCCAAGGTGGATGACAGCAGAAGTAAAGCAGAGTCTAACCTACAATATTGGGTCTTACCTTAGTGCGTTTACAAAGTGCTTAATAAATGTTTTTCTTCTCTTCTTTCAGTCAGGTGCTTATGTTCATTGCAAGGGAGCTGCTATTTAATAACCTTTCTGCTCTCACTTTGGGGACTAACTTGTTCTTCATTGCAGCAGTTCCACTAAAAATAGGCCAAGAGAAAAAGATATTTAATGCAGTTAAATATGTTTCTGTCTTCTCCACACCCTTTAAAGTGACAGTTAAATTGACTTTTGAGATGGTGAGGTTAGAGGTGGTGTCATGTTCCGAGTGTGGATGTTCCACTGGGATCTTTAGCAATCATTTGGTATCACTGTTATTTGCCTTGTTTCTGCTTTTCACGTGTCTCATGTATGACACTCTGCCTCTGCATTTCGGGTGACATCTTTATGTATATTTTTTGCAGTACCTGTAAGAACACTAAGTGATTGTTGTTGATTTGGAATCCAGCATTTAGTCCCTTCTGTCACTTAACTTGCCTGTATGGGATTCCATCAGTTGTTGCATTACCTTTACACTCAGTGGTGCTGGATCACCTCNTGTTGCCCTTCACTGGACTCCCTCCAGCAGCTCCACATCCCTCTTGAACTGAGGAGCCCAGAACTGGACACAATACTCCAGGTGTGGTCTCACCAGGGCAGAGTAGAGGGGGAGAAGAACCTCTCTTGATCTGCTAACCACCCCCCTTCTGATCCACCCCAGGATGCTGTTGGCCCTCTTGGCCACAAGAGCACACTGCTGGCTCATAGTCATCTTGTTGTCCACCAGGACCCCCAAGTCCCTTTCCCCTACACTACACTCCAACAGGTCAGTCCCCAGCCTATGCTGGTACCTGAGGTTGTTCTTGCCCAGATGCAAGACTCTTGCACTTACTCTTGTTATAGCTCATTAGATTTTCTCAGCCCAGCTCTCCAGCCTGTCCAGGTCTTGCTGAATGGCAGCACAGAGCTGAAGGTATGAATGTGAACCTTAACAGATTTTTGTTAAGTGTTCAGCTGTGAGAAATTGTACATGCATAAACTGGGTTTAGACTCTGTCTGTAACAGGTTCTGTGTCCTTAACAAATACCCATTTAGATGAGAAACAGTGACCTGGGTTAGTCAGGTAATTGGCATGAGGTGCCACACTATTTTAACAGTGTGAATTTGAATTTGATGCTTTTGAGTGTTTTTGATCGTTAGCCCCACGATCCTTTGTCATTAAGGGAAAGATGAATTAAATCAGTATAATGTTAAAACCAGCTTTAGGCAGTATAAATGACCTGCTTAGTTATTGCAGGCAGTCCTTTGTGATGGACTGCAATTGAAAAGACCTCTAAGAGTCCTGCAGGTTAGCTGTGGATCACCGCCAGTCACGTGTTCTGTTGCTGCTTTTGAATTTCAGGTGCAAATTGCTGCACCAGGTGTCTTCTCCTGCAGGGATATCGACTGATCCTGGTACTCCCACCAAGCCTAGCTACACCCGCAGTGCCAGCCTTCCGTCTGAAAGCCATCTAGTGACCTGTGCAAATCCCACTAAAGTTTCCTGCAAGAAACAGTTGGAATGCCTGGCGCAGCTCTATTCATCATGTATAGCAGGTAAAGACCCAGGAGATGTGAAACTAACCTTTCTTTGAGCTTTGAACTTATGCAAGGAGCAGGTAGATGAGGAGTGAAGGTGCTGGGACAGTTACAGTGTACAGACAAGTAACATCTGGAAAAATAAGTTGAGACAACATGGCTATTAGAATAAATAGCTGCTGGGTAAAAGTTTAGGGATGGTGGTGAACCTGATGCAGCACTCCAAACTGCAGTAGGCTGAAGCTCTATGGCCCTGTCTGAAATCTGACCCTTCCCTAACACACCTTTCCTGCAATTCCCATATGGATTTACCTGATTTAGCATGGGGAGGGAATTCTTTGTGCTATAGGTATCTGTGTTTTACATTTGTTTGTTCAAACAGGTCAGTACTGTGGAGGACAGTTCTGAGGAGGAGTGGCTGGGGTTATTTAGTCTAGAGAAAGGAAGGCTGAGGGGAAACCTTATTGCTTTTTCCAACTATGTGAAAGGAGGTTGTAGAGAGGTGGGGGGGGTCAATCTCTTCTCCCTGGTCACTAGTGACAAAACAAGAGGAAATGGCCTCACGTGGTGCCAGGGCAGGTTTACATTGGACACCATAGAATCATAGAATCATTACGGACTGGAAGNTGTCTTCTCTGACAGAACGGTCAGGGATTGGAACAGGCTGCCCAGGGAGGGAGTTCAGAAACCATGTAGATTTGTCTCTAGGGAACAGGGTTTAGTGGACAGATTGGGGTTGGGTTGCTGATTGGACTTGGTGATCATGAAGTTGTCTTCCAACCTTAATGATTCTATGTTTCAATATCCACCTTTAGTATCATGTTTCCTCTCTTCCAGAAAACTTGGTACCAAATATTTTTCTGGAGCTCTTTTTCATTCTGCAGCTATTGACATCTAAGGGCACTTCTAATACAGAAGATGGAGATAGTGACCTTGAGGTCAATGAACCAAGTAAAGGTGAGCAATAGTATTGAGAGGAAATAATGTTTCTTCTGTAGGATGATAATGTGATGTAAAGTGGTTGCCTTTAGCTTGGACAGTTAGTGCTGAATTCCATCAAAGTGATTTGCCATGTATTTTACCACTCATCCCAGAAGCTGACAGAAATAATACGTGGATGCTATGGTAGAAAGGGGCTGCTACATGCTCTTTGAATCTGTTTTTCTGCTCCCATATGGAATTTGCTGTAGCTACTTTCTAACACTGACTTGGAGAAAAGGCCTAGTGTGCTGAAGTCCCTCTTCTGTTGCTCCTTGCAACTCAGAAGTGCTGTTGGTCTGCTGCTTAAATTTAAGGTTGAGTTCTGAGAGGACAGGACCTATCCGTATAGTTGTGTCGCTGTTGCATTTGTTTTTTGGCAAATTCTCACTGAAGTTTAATCAGAATTTAGTACTTTGATATGCATATAAAGAACAAAGGAGTAACTTCAGGATGAGATAAACACCTCTTCTAGATGCCCCAGTTTTGTCACTCACTGATTCTTAGGGCTGAGATGAGGAGCTTGAAGTCTCCAGCTATAGTAGTATCAGCTGATAACTGACTGAAGCTGGCCTATTTTTTGTCATGGGTCTCCTTACTGTTGGCCAGAGCATTGAAAATGAATATTTCCTTTCCCATGTGGCATGAGACAGTTTAGTTGTCTTTGGTATAGGAAGGATAGGGATGAGAGGATTTTTCTGTTCGGGTGGCAGGAAATGGGAACTTCTGGAAACTGGATGCTGGCACAGAAGGCTGTTTTTAGATATAGCTAATTGCTGGCCTACATTTCTTTTTGTCCCTCAGGTGCATCAGAGAGACAGCATTTCCGAAGTGTGCACAACTGTGTCTATTTTGCTGTTCAAGTCTTGGATTATCAGTATGAGTGAGCTGAATACTTTTGTCCTCTGCTTGTGTCTTCAGATGTGTATGAAGTAAAGCAAGTGTCTGAATTTTGGAGCTCTACCACTTAAGTGGCATTTTTAATTTTCTCTCAAAGCATAGAAGTTGACCTGGATTTGGATGTCTGAGTTTTTCTGTCACTGATCTGTCTACTGAACTTCAGCAGACAGATACCAGATATGCAAAAATGGGAAAGTCATGAGATGGGCAATGAAAAATGGCCCTGTGAATGCCAGTAGGATTTCGTGCTGGGTGCCTGGGGCTTGTAACGTCTTGCTTGATAGCCTCATAAAAACTGGAGCATAAACATTTCTCTAACTGTGATCATGTGTTCTTTTTGTCTCTGTCTGGACCTTTTTGTGCCTGTTGTCTTGGCAGAATTATTTCCCATTTAGAAAAGGGGATGATAAAACTTCTGGCTGAAAATGAACGGATCGCATTGTTTTCTCCCACCCTGCATGAGAGGCTCAGGCAGGCTTATGAAAGCAGCGCAGCGAAGGTAAAACTTAGCAGACCTTGACTGATGTTACTTCAAATCTTTGCCTTGTTGCTCTTTTCTTTGTGATGGCTTTGATACTGATCGCATTCCTTCTAGTTCCAGTGTTCTGTCATGCCATCCTTGGCAAGTGTATGAAAATGACCTTTTTCCAGTAGACAGATGAATTGCTGGGTCCTGTGTTTCTTAGCTGTGAATCACTGCTTGCTCTGCACTCCTTGCATTGTGTTTGGGCCCTGACCTCAGCCAGCAGCTTTGACAGGGTCAAGATTTGCTTTTAGATTCTCATCTACTAAACAACCCAGAAGAAAGATGGGTTAGGTGAGGTATCAGGAGGTTAGTTTGGATTTGTTTCATAGCTGCAGGCTCCTTTTAGCCAATTGAAACTTCAGAGAAGACAATGCAGCTTGTGAAAATTGATGTCCTGATCTAGTCTTCTGGGTTAGGAAACTAAAGCTGGATAGTAGGAATGCCTTCCTTAATGTGTTTTGTCTCTTGTTTCATCAGTCTTTTAAAAATGTACTTACTTGGCAAAGTCAGTACACTTTACTCTCGGAGACCAGGCGTATTGATGGCTGAACACCCTCTAAATAAGGGTGTCCTGTTACTTGAATGCGTGGCTTTCCTCAGAGAGAGAGAGAAGAGTACAAGAATTGCCAGCTGCTATCCTGTATTCCCTGGAGCCCTGTATTGTACACTTCAGCTTTTTGCAGAGAGTTCTTTCTGTGGCATATCAACACAGGTTGCAATCACTTTTGCAGAGATTTCTTTGAGTGGAAGCATCTTGTCTGTTTATGTTGAATCTGTAGGGTAATGTAGGTTGTAAAACTGCTGCTGGCATGTAGTAGCAGTTAGCAACTGGGAAACAGCTAGTGTCTGAAGAACGCATCTTGTGATCGTGGGTTTCCTCCTCACGTCGTTCCCCAGCTTTTTTCTAGATCTCAACATTGCTAGGTTAATTAAAACCTTGTATTAGTCTGATGGCTGCCTTTGTGTTTTAAACAGGTGTCTCTTCTGCTGCCGTGCTCGGTACAGTCTGTTTCTTTCCAGCCAGAAACAGACAATCGCTCCAACTTCCCCAGTGACAGGGCGTTTCACATATTTAAAAAACAAAGGTAAGTTTCCTCTGTTGCTGTACAGCTCACAGGGTAGAATCTTTCCATCGCTGCAAACAAAGGGCATTAAGAGTGTCTCGTCTATGCTGTGTGTGGAAGAAAAGTCTTGAGATTTTCAGTCTAACTGAAAAAAACCCACAAAGCTTTTGTCCATGTTGACTGCAGGAGCTTAACTTTTCATGTCTTTGGAGAACAGCTGAATTCTTCAGCAGTTGCTGAGACTTTCAGGGAATGTAAATGGGAATGGAAAATTACCACATCACTGGTAAATGCCACACAGTACAGTGTGTCACCTTACTGGATTGCTTCTCTGTATCAATCTACTGTGCTTTTAATCTTCCTGCCACCTCCCTCTGAACCTGCAGCAACAGCAAGTTGTCTTGGTGCTTCTTTCTCTCCTTGCAGGTATTATTTCATGTAGCTTATTCTTTCCTGCTTCTCAGTCTTCAGTATGGTAATGGGTGTTTTGGTTGTTCCATCACAGCTTGATCATAACAAGCTAAAGCAGCTGCTGCCAAAGACGTGGAAAATGGAAGCTCGTTGAAGCACCACAAACATTAATGAATTTTGCAAAGGTTATCAGAATGCCTAGAGAATCACAGAATCA
>VXBP01003389.1:694739-938154 GCA_013400115.1 Rhinopomastus cyanomelas | reverse complement strand
TGTGGGCTTGTGTCAGTAGTTACTGCGGGGGAACGCGTGAGGTTTCCTGTTCGCACCCCGTAAACATCAGCGAGATCAGGAGCCTCCTGAGCGCAGCCTCAGGCTCAAGCGGGTGGATCTACCACCCTCTGCCACTCTTTTTCTTAACTGCTGGTCGAATTACAGTGTCTATCCAGCATTACTGCACTTTTATCACAAAAACACATAGTGGGTAAGAAGCATCCCCTGTTCCTCGAGCTGAGCCGTGATGACTGGAGCCACAGGGCGGGAGAAGCTGCCTCACCCGGGGATTTCCACCACCCTCAGGCCAACGCCAGCTCCCTGCTCGCTCCCAATTTCCCCAGCTCTCCAAGGCCGGAGGAATTCCAAAGCAGCCGTAGTCCATCCAACAAGATCTTCCATGCTGAAGCCCGGCCCACACTTTGGAAACCAAAACACAGGGCGCTCTGGTATCGTCCACCCTGTTTCCCCAGACTCTGCTGAACGTCTGCCAGCTGGCCAGGCTCTATCGGGGTGTGGACTGGTGAACGACACCGATAACCGCTGAGCTCCTCTCCTCTGGGCCTTGTCCCCACGTATTACAGAGTTCTCAAAAATTACGGGGTCCAGGGTGACATTCAGACCTCTGGGCTGCTGCCGAATTCAGCGGAAACTGGCTGTTTTATTTGAGCTTGTGCGATGACTCTGGGAATTGGACAGGGAGGGAGAAGACACAGTTACATAGGTTTAGTTTTTTTAATGAAATCAGGCTGAAAATAGATGCAAAAGGAAAACGCCAAAATAAACACTTGATGAGCCATATTCTGACACAAGTGAACTCTAGTTAGCAGAGGAAATAGCAAATTGCCTGCAAAAGCTGGTTTTGGTGTAAGAAAACTCCACTTTGCCTTAATCTTTTGAATGAGTAATACAAAGAATATGAAAATAGACACAAGAAACTAAACTATGTAATTATTTCTTTGAGCCCAGCTTGAAATATGTTTTAAAATAAAATGCGTTTTTATTAATATGCTTCATAAACATAAAGGTTCCTAGTGCAGAAGACTGAGTAATTGAGCTACTGACTTTCCTCCCCCAATACAGGAACTCGGCGTTTGTTTCCTTAACAGAGATACATTATCCAGGACTTAATTAGAAGTACTGGATTATAAACACTGCAACTACATGAGGTTAATGCATTTGAGTGTTTTATTTACAGAACGAAAGCTGATGGAAAGAATTCATTTTTATTTAGTTTAGTTCAGAGTTAATTCTGCAAGAGTTGCTTCTTTCCAAAGTTGGTGAGCACAAGTCTGGCAGCTCTAGCTTAGATTTAGCGGTTCAAAGGCTTCCTCAGCCTGGATGAATACTTCAGAGTTATTATTACATAAGGAATGTTGAATCCAATATCCATGTAAACACTACTAACATTAATCTCTTGCAATGCGTTTTTAGCAAACCAAGTCCAAACCAAAGGATCTTTCTGGGCATCCTTATACACCGTGTTTTCATCAGGAGCAGGGTCCTGTGCTTCGCTCCCTTCCACAGGCCCTCATCTGTGCCAGCATTTCTCCTCCTCGCTGTTTCCAGAAGCATTTCTGGAGGGCGGAGATTGTCTAATTTTAGTACCTTGGAGAATCCTCTGCTCTCCAATGAGCGGGTGGCTGCAGCTGGAGCTGCAGCCAATTACCCTGGGTTTCCTCCAGCTACGCTTCCCACGATGGCTTCATAAGGCAGACATACAAATTTAAAGCGGCCCCACACGTTAAGAGTGGATCACATTACATGTTCCCCCCCAAGTAGAATCTGAAAGATTTCTTCTAAAGCTTTACAGCACCATGTCAACAGCATTTTCTTGTGCTTATTATGTTTGTAATGCTTGAATAAATACTTCTGATAACTAAAAGGCTGATCTAAAGCACCTTCCCTGCTTTTAAGTGGGAAGGTGCTTTTTTTAAAGTGCTTTTAAGGAAAGGCATTATATAAAGTAATATTATAATTACAATTTAGTGAACCGTTACAGCTCTGAATATTTCTCTGGGCATAGCTTTGCTCCTGTATCTTATCTGATAAGCGGTTTAACAAGCCTTAGTTGTCTTGCTTATTTTTAGCTGGCAGGGAATATAACGAAACTGCAACGCTGTGGGTCTGTTTGAATTCTACTAACAACAGATAAGCAACTTTTAAAGGACAATTATTATTTCAGAACTTTGTTGTCCAATCCTGCAGCAAGGTAGACAAACTAATGTCTTTGCAGACTGCTAAAAAAGGAAAGAAAAAAGAATCATAGAACAGAGTGAAGCAAAGCTAAAGAAATAATACTGACTAGTTGCATTGGTAAGAAATGAAGCTTAAACATCTTTTAGCTTTACTTTGGCGTTAAACATAGAAAAAGGCATTAGTGCTAGCAGAAATTTACTAGCTACATATTTATCACACATACAGCTTCCATCCGCCACAGTCTTTTTCGCTGGTGTCTCTCCTGATGAGCTGCCATACCTACCCACAGGAGCAGCTTACCTTCAGCACTTGCTTCATCCCCACTTGCTTTTGCAGTGCAAAGCATCTGTGACGGAAATCCTGTGATCAAGCTGACTTCCTCCCCTACAAACTGTCTCGCCCCTCCATCCCTGTCTTCTTACACCAAAACAATTCTACTTCTGCAGCTCACCCTGTTTCATTTCCTGATCTTCTTCCCACCCACTCTTTCACTTGTTCACAGCTTTAGTCATTCAGTCTGCTCTGACCCCCCACACCCACACAAATGGGTTTGTGTCTTACATTAAATAAAATAAACCTTTGGTAGAAAAGCATGTTGTCATCTCACTTTCTCACTCTTCAAGCCTTCTAATCACAGCTCCTGTATGGTTCTAACTTAAATTCCTTTAAATTTGGTTTTGATTCTTCTTGTCATCTGAAAGCTTTCTAACTCATCTGTAACCAACCTGTTCTTTGGCCTTCACTTTTAGCACAGCTAGTGAGTGTCCTGCTTAGCTCTTGCAGTTACTCTCACTTACTGCTTCTTCTCCAGCTGCTGTTTCAGATTGAGTTTCCTTTTTCTGCAAGAGCAGTAGTGAGTGCTGTTATTGACTCTCTTCCCTTCCCTTTCAGCTCACAGCTCAACATCCTGATGGACAAATAGAGCTGTGATTAACTCTGGCTACTGTCTCCTGCCAAACTTCCAGTGTCTCCTTTGCAACTCAATGTCTTGTTGATGAATGTGTGTTTACCAAACCACCTGTCTGAAAAACAACTGAGGTTGCAGATAACTGTGCAAAGGAGAAGGTGGAATCTTACAGCCAAGAACCTGTGGTCTAAACTGCTGTGTTGATGTCAACCAAGTCACATTCTTGGTTATAATTAATGGCACGGCTGGGAATCTTGCTCAGGCTGCCATCACCTGACACCTTTTTTTCTGGCCTCAACAAATAAAGCGATTGCTTGCATTCAGAAAGCTCTGCAGTGCCTTTCTAACATTAGTTCTCTACATCTTTCCAGAGAGAGTCTGTCACACACAGAACTGTCACTCTCCGATTGCAAGCCCATCCACACACTGCTCTGGTCCTTCGTACCTCTGATTTCCCTCTGAAAGGAAATCTCCTGTTTCCTGCCGCCCGGTACAACCAAATTCCACTACTGCGCTTCCAAATAAAGACCTTCCTGCTTTATCCCATGATGAGCTCCCGTTAAATGCCTGTAGGAAGTTGTCAATGACAACTGCTATCTATAAAGCTCCTCCTCATCTGTATACAGACACCGTGTGGGGATGCTGCAGATGGACACACGGCTTTTTCCTCACCCTTTAGAGCAGAAACACTTGCACTGTTTGCTCTTTCATTGTTCTAGGTAATGTTTGATATAATACTGGCTTGGATTATCCCTGAGGCCACTAAGCTCACAGATAAGTACTCTGTGATACTATCCACAGTGAATAAACAAATGTGTGAATAAACCAATAAATGTCTTTTATTGGGCAAATTACAGGAGACAATCAAGTAAACAAGAGGGGTTATTTTAGGTCAATCATTCTTTAAATGTATCTTCATCTCAATTCCCTGTAGTGTAAGGCATTCTTTTTGCCAGTCTTGCTTTGAGCAGTGACTTTCGGCCATTACAATCAATGGGATCACTTGTACAAAGTTCTTACTACTGAATTTATTTACTTATCCTGTGCATGAAGACTTAAGAGACAAGCTTCCGATAGCATGGGATTGTGTACAGCCAGCAGTCTGGGATCTGAGACTTCTTCAAACAAAATAGACACAGGTAAATTGTGGGAAAGGGATAAATTACCTCAGCAATTTCAAGGCAGTGAATGATGTGTTGGTTCTCTTTTTTTTTTTAAATGAACAAAAAATGAGTTTGGTAGAAAAGCAAAATTAGGCTCAAGCTCAGTAAGTCCCTGCACACAAGTAAAATTCAATTAAGTTTCAGTCAACGCCATGAATAATCACAGTAATTACAGGATTTTAAAAAAGGCAAACAGAATGGTAGCTTTTTCTCAGCAGTAGATGCGTCATTTAATTCTTTACCACCCAGGAAGGTTTGTATGTTATTTCTCTTTGATTAACCACAGGCTTTGAATGGAGCAGGAAACACAAGAGCAAAACCCAAGTGACAACCCAGAGGAATTCTTTAATATTATCCATGGTGTGATGGGGCCTGGCGAGACAAACAATAATCACAGCAACCTGTAGGCTCAAGTTTCGTGACCTTCAGTATCTAGATCTGTAAAAAGGGACTTTGTTAGTCATGGTAGTTGCAACAGCCACATAGTTATCCTGTTGTTGTTGGATATGGGACCTACAAGGCATCAAAGAACTGTTAAAATGGGGCAACTGGGAATCACAGGGAGCCTTGGCAGCTGGGAACTGCTGGTTAGAATTGCCAGGGTGGGAGACTGAGGTCAACTTCACCAGGAGAAATAACAGAATGGCAGAAACTTAGGGATTGGAAAGGACTGCAAAAGTTCATCTAGTCCAATCCCTCTGCCAGAGCAGGATCACCTAGATCAAGTTGCCCAGGAAAATGGGCAGTTAGACAAGACTGCAGCCTAAAAGTTACCTAGAAGTATCATAGAATCATAGAATCATTAGGGATTGGAAGGGACCTCAAAAGATCATCTAGTCCAATCCCCTTGCTACAGCAGGATCACCCAGACCAAGTCACACAGGAGCCTATCCAGTCGGGTCTTGAATATCTCCAGTGAGGGAGACTCCACAACCCCCCTGGGCAGCCTGTTCCAGTGCTCCGTCACCCTCACTGTGAAGAAGTTCCTTCTCAGATTGATGTGGAACCTCCTCTGTTCCAGCTTACAACCATTGCCCCTTGTCCTATCACTACATGACACCGAGAACAGCCCAGTTCCAGCCTCCTGACATCCACACCTCAAATATTTGTAGANTGCACTTACTCTTGTTAGAGCTCATTAAATTTCTCTCAGCCCAGCTCTCCAGCCTGTCCAGATCTCGCTGAATGGCAGCACAGTCTGCCGGGGTATCGACGACACCACCCAGCTTTGTGTCGTCAGCAAACTTGCTGACAGTGCATGCCAATCCCTCATCCAAGTCATCAATGAATAGATTGAACAGGACCGGTCCCAGCACCGATCCCTGGGGCACTCCACTAGATACAGGCCTCCAACTAGACTCTGTCCCACTGACCACCACTCTCTGACTTCTACCCTGTAGCCAGTTTACAATCCACCTCACTACCCTAAAATCTAGACCACACTGCCTCAGTTTGTCTGCGAGGATGCTGTGAGAGACCGTGTCAAATGCCTTTCTCAACTCAACTGTGTAAACACTGCTAAGCAGGACAAGGGAAACAGGTGCCAAAGCACCACTGCAAGGCTGTGAAAGACAGACAGGTTCAGCAAAGTGAGAAAGAGACCTGGAAAATGGAAAAGAAAGAAAAGGGAAATGTATGGAGAAGTCCAAATGAAATGACAGTCATTTAAGCTTGATGAAATACCAGGGAACAGTTTGGAGCAGTGACTACAGCGAGGAAATTAAGCAATAGATCATCAAAAGCACTTGGGTTGCATCCATCAACTGAGCTTAAATCCAACAGGACAGACTCACAAAAACTGCTGCCAAGTTCAGTTTACTCTTAGGTGCTGCTCTGTAAACTCTTGGCTTCAGTGTTTCTGCACTCAGCTGCCACGGCTGCACAATAAAAACTGGCAACAAGATGGCCAGAGCACACAGATAGTAGCAGTTACCATTTCAGCCATCCCAGTGGGATCAACCCACACCCGTGTGGTGTTTTCCAATTGAATGTGGCTAACAGCATGGTATAAATCCATGCAGGGAGCTGACCCGAGTGAGTTTTAGTCACAAACCATATATTTTGGGTGCGGACGTGACAGGTTTACAGTCTAAGCCAAAACAAAGAAGAATGAAGTTCTCTTGCTGGATGGTAGAGTTGAAGATAAGAAATGCTTTATGAAAAATGTGTTTGCTGTTAACATTTTAGAATTCAATACAAGCAAAACAATTTAATGCTCATGAAGATGAGCAACTCTATTGGATAACCTGTACAACCTGAGGACACAGCATTTTTCAGGGGTAAAGTACTGGTTTTACTAGGACTGACCTCACATAACATTGTTTCACAAATTTTAGCCTAAAGAGCTGGTTGTAGAGCTTGTCCATAGAGTACCCTAATGCTGTCAGCAGAAGGGGTTGAGATAATCTCTACAGATAAAATTCTGAGCTATTATACCTTGGGCTAGAAGTGTGGCAGAATAATTACAAGTTAGTATCTATCACCAAGACAGTGCTAAGATGACAGATCTCACAGGCTACACTATACCTCTGTGTTCTTGAAATTATGCTTGTTGGGTTCTTTTAGGTTGCTTTCATAGCTTTACATTTGTGAGCAGCAAAAGGAGGAGAAGGAAGTGTTACAAAATCAGATGGCCACTATGGTTATTTCAAATCCAGACATCTTAATAAAACAACTAGGAAACACAATGCTGCATGTAAACATGGGTATCAAATAGAAAGCTCAGCTTGGACCAGTTAAATGTGTACACAGGTATCAAGCAGAAAGTTCAGCTTGGACCAGTTAAAGCAAAGCTTGTGGCAACTGCCAAAAGCAGAAGAGTGGCTTGAAGCTCTTGCCTGTAGCGAGGGGCTATTTATCATATACTCAGCCAATACTGAGCACAATTTCATGTGTTTTCCCCCTTAAATAGGTCTGGCTTATAGCCTGAAGCAGTGGAATGTTTTTTATCTAAAAAGAAATGGTAGATCAGTGTGCTTCATACTGCTACAAAGCCTATGGAACAAACCTAACGTCCCCTCTTTTACCAAGTTGCTACTTCAGAAAGTTACTCCTCTGGAGGACAAAAAGGGCTCTAGAAGCAGTTCACTGAAGGACAGCCTGGATCCTGGACCAGATTACTTAACAACCAAATGCATTGCCACCATTTATTTTTATTCACAAGTAGCTGTGTGTGCTCTTCCTGAATGGTAATAGCAGATAAAAATACGCGAGCAGAGCTGGAGGAGATATCTGGCAGAGGGTGGAGCAAGCAAATAATAACATATGCATTCATTACTGCACAAAATTAGCTATGAATTACTTTTTTCCTACAAGGAAAGGACTTAACTTCTTCTAAAGATGTAGCAACAAGCCAAACAGTGCCTCTGACGCGAACAAGTGGGATACTGCGACCTGTGTACTGCACTAGAAACTAAATTGATGGCTCCAAGGCGCACTCGGCTTCATTTTTCACCCACAACTTTGTCAGCAAGATCCTGGGGCAGAAGAGGCCTAGGCGCACGCTCCAGCAGTTATGTAACACCTACACTCGAGTTTCCATTAAAAACAACAGATTCTGGTCTCTCTCGGTTGCAAAACAAGCAGAGCTGGAAACATTAAGCAAACCTCGGCTACCGGAGGGACTGACTCAGTGCACACACCACACCTTAACTTCGACCAGTGCAACGCTGGATGTAAACACAGTGCTCAGGCCACGGGAGCGTTAAAACACGACCTCACCGAGCGGGACCGGTAACACGCGGCGGGAACAACGCACCGACCCCAGCCTCGCCGCCCTCCCCCTCCTCAGCGCTGAAGCTGGAGGCCCCGCGCTCGCACCTCCCCTCCCAGCCAGCCCCGCGGGCCGCCATTCCCCTCATCCCACCTACCCCTCAACTGAACGAATAGGAAGCGCCGAACGGTGTGACTGACAGGAGGCGGTGACCAAAGAGGGAGCTCGTTATTGCCTTGTGGCTGAGGCTCCGGCGCTATAAAGGCGGCCACGCGTAACGGCCCCGGGCCGGACAGTGCGTGTCGCGGGGGGAGGAGGAGGTGGTTGACGGCGGCGCGGCCGGTGCGAAGCAGCCGCGGGGAGGGGCGTCAGATCCAGCGCCTTAGGGGATTTTAATCTGATTCCGGCCGGCCCGGATTTTATTGGGAGCGGGTTTTAACGTGAGTACGGGCGGAATGGCGGTGGCGGAAAGAGGGGGAGGGGCGGAGCGGACCGGATCAGACCGGCCCGGCCTGGCCCGGCCCCGGCGGGGGGAGCTGCTTCGCTGACCGCGCTCGTCTCTTGTGCAGGCGCCTGTCGACCCTCTCGCCTCTGCGGACGGGGCAGCATGTCCGAAGCGGAGCAGCAGTTGGCGGCCGCCGCCGGCGCCACCCAGAACGGGCACGAAGCGGCCGAGAGCGCCGGGGAGCAGCAGGCCGAGACCGGTGGGTCTCCGGCGGCAGCAGCGGGCGCAGCGACGGTGGCGGCAGCGACATCGGGAACAGCAACAGCGGCGGCGGGAGGATCCGGCCCAGCGGCGGGAACAGCGGGGCCGGCCGCCAGCCAGAACGGAGCCGAAGGCGACCAGATCAACGCCAGCAAAAACGAAGAGGACGCGGGGTAAGCGCCGCGCCGCCCTCGGAGGGACCAGGCCGCGCCTTTCCTCCTCCCCCTCCGCCTTCCCCCGGGCGCCATGTGCGGCGGTGAGCGCGGCCGCCAGGCCCCGGCACGGCCCCTGCGGCGGAAGCGGCGGGCGGGCCCCGGCGGGGGAGGGCGGTGGCGACGGCGGGCTCATTGCGGCGGGATCGTGCGGGCAGGCGGGCGGTGAGGTGGAGGCCCCGCAGCTCCAGCAGCACCAGCGCTCCCTTTGTTCTGAAGCCGCCTTTTGTTGGCGCCATGTGGCGGCGGGGGGAGGGGCGCGGAGCGGGGTTGTTGCCGTCTGAGGCTGTAAAATGGAAGGGATTTACCCTGGCTCGCCTCGCATGCCGCCCTTTTCCTCATCCATCCCGCCTTTTTCCTCATCCTTTACCTTTTTAACGAAAGGAGGCGAGTGGAAGTTGCTCGTTACCTCTTTCCGTTGGGAGGGGGTTGGGCTGGTTCAAACTTTGTGTAAATACGAACGTATTTTGTGTAGCGCGTGTGTAATCCTGGCTTTGGGGGCGAGTTGGGGTAAACAGTATTTTTGTGGAGAGTAAAGGGAAAAGAGCCGGATTGAGGCGATGTGCGGTGCGTTTGAGTCAGTAAGAGCGGTGCTGGGGTACTTCTGTGCAGCATTGTCAGAAAGCGGCTTCTCTCTCTCTCGTGATTTCTGGAGGAGTCAGTGTAGCTCCTCTGTGTTTGGGTTGTGGCAGCTTGTGTGCAAGAGGGTAGTTTCTTCCCTATCTTGGTTGGTCTGTTTATGAATACTACACTCTTGATTTGAATACTACCTCTGTGTTTCTCAAGGGGGTCTTTGTCATTCAAGCTACCTCATGTATTTCATTGGAATTCCCTTTGTTATCCCTGGGCCCTGAACCAGAGGGTCTGTTCCCTCAGGCTGATCAGAGATGAAGCCCAAGTAGCATCATGTATTTGGGCTGTGAGGGAAACAGGAAGACTTGCACAAGTTTCCTGCAGTCTAGTGTGAGATGTACCTTTGCAGCCCCTGGAAGGATTGAGAGGCCTTTTAGCTCTGTGCAGATTTTCTTTTTGCTTTAGTAATCTGCCCGGAGAACTGGGTGACAGTTTTTCCCTTCCTCACAAAGAAAGTGACAGCTTTCAGCTCCAAATCTGTGTTGAACTTCTAAGTTGTTTCTTAGAGGAGTTGACCTATGCTGTCAAGAAAACTTGGTGCTGTCCTAAAACAAGAGCTGTTTAAGGATGTTGACATGAGTGTTTTAAGAGCTGAAACACGCTTTGGATTTAGCTGCATGAATGCACTCAGGAAGAAGAGAATGTATCAAGAGTGAAACTCCCCAGTTTGTGCAGCTTCTGATGGCAGAATCTTAATTTCAGAGGCTTTATACTGCCATTTATGTGTATTAATAATTCCAGTTGCAAAGTAGAGGGCTGTCCATTACAAAGTGTAGTATCTACTGCTGTGGTAAGAGGTGAACTTAGCATGTGGCAATACCTGTGTGGTACCACAACCTATTCCCAATGGCATAAAGCAGCTACAGCTGCCTCCAGGCAAATTCTTGTCATCCCCTAACTACTGAATTTCCCCCAGTTGTTGTCAGGGGATGCACTGTTGCTCTTTACAGATAATCAGTTATCCTTGGTCAGTAAGCTCTTGTGAGGAGAAGGAATCCATCAAGTGACTGTCCTTTCACCTGTTACTGAAAGGCTTAGTAAGCTTTGTATTGCCTTTGCTGCAAAGCTCTATTGTCGCAGCTGCAAGAATTGCGCTGACTTGACTTGGACTGTACAGTGCTGCACTTGTCAGTTAAGAGTGAAAAAATAAGCATTTATGCTATGAAGAATATGGTGTCATCAAGTTAAATGGGGGAAAAAAGGCAAAAAAGCCCCAAAAACCCACAGCACATTTTTTTCCTCATGCTGCCTTTTGCATATACATGGCCGCTAGTTCGAGCAAATCAGAGTTACACATAAACACCAAAAAATACATTTTTTTATAACAAAACCTAAAGTGCTGCTGACTTCTACTGCCAGATCTAGGTTGCCTCTAAACAGAGTAAATGACAACTTTAACTGCTTTATGTCTATAGTTAGATAAAAAGGACTCAAATGCATTTAAAAGCTTAGTTTGTTACCTTGGACACCCTGAAAATAGAAAATACAGCCATGTTATTAAAGTCTTAATTTGAAGTGAGTCATTGTGCAGTGCCTCTATTGATTGATACTTCTGCTGTTATCCTCACTATTCTGTGGTTCTTCACTAGTACTACTTGAGATGCTTCGGAGGACATTTTGAAGGGGAGTGTAGGCAAGGAAGCACAGTATTAGTAGGGATAACTGTTTAGTATTGAAGACAGAACTACCTTCAGTGGCTAAGGAGGAAGAAGTGCAAAACACAGTAGTCAAGGCAGGTCCAAAGTCCCATCTGTTGTAGATGACTTGTTCTTGGAGGTCATAGATACCTGATTCAGGTTTTGTAGGTTGTTCTTGGGACTAAAATTTCTACAGCCAAATCCTAAAAGGTGCCTTATTCTATTCTGAATGCTTTTTTACGTTCTAGGTTTTTTTCTAAAAGCTGTTGGTATTACTCAATAATCAATACTGATATGTTACAAATAACAGTACTTTTGAAAGAAAGAGGAATATTTTGGGCAGTTTTTACTGGTTCTTTTACAGCCCATGCTAAACTTGAGGGTACAGTATCACTCTTTCAAAAAGAGCAGGGGGACACTCATTTTTGTGCCCTCACAAGCTTTGGGCAAGATGCAGAAGGGTTTAATTTTGTCCTGTTTCTGACAGTGCTGCTGAGATGTGTACCTCTGAGCATCTGCTGTGTGTGCTTTCCTGTGGTAGTTCCTGAATCTAAGTAGCTGTTATCTCTTTGGAATTTCAGAAAGATGTTTGTTGGCGGCCTCAGTTGGGATACCAGCAAAAAAGACTTGAAAGATTACTTCACCAAATTTGGTGAGGTGACTGACTGTACGATAAAGATGGACCCTAACACAGGAAGATCCAGAGGCTTTGGATTTATTCTCTTCAAAGAACCTGGGAGTGTTGAAAAGGTGAATTTAAGTTTCACATTTCATAGTCTTAACTTCTAATAGGAAGTGTTTTCAGCTGGAGTTAATATCGAACTGTCTTTTAGGTTCTGGAACAGAAAGAACACAGACTAGATGGACGACTAATTGACCCCAAGAAGGCCATGGCTATGAAAAAAGATCCAGTGAAGAAAATATTTGTTGGAGGACTTAACCCAGAAGCCACAGAAGAGAAAATCAGGGAATACTTTGGAGAGTTTGGAGAGGTGTGTAATTCTGTCTTAGTAACCACTGAAACATACAGTCTCCAGTTGCTGTTCACTTTACTAATAGTTTGTGAGCTGCAAATTAACTTCAGATGTATCAGACCTTCTGTAACTGATCCAGGGGTTGCCCCATACTGAGAGCAGGGAAGGCACATACTGCACTAGGTGCTTCTATTTCTAGTCAGATACCCTTGTCATTACCATCAGATAAAATGCTCTGAGTTGTTTTTGGTGTGAGTTGTAAAATTGAAACCTGGTTTGAAAGCCAGTGCTGGTATATAAAGACCATTGCAACTTAGGTTGTTACATAATAGGCAGATAGAATTAGAGGTTCACTGTCCCAAATGCCATGCAATTAACGCCTCTGCTAAAATATACATCTGAAAATAGTCTTTTATGCCTTCAGATTGAAGCAATTGAACTTCCAATGGATCCAAAGACCAACAAAAGGAGGGGGTTTGTGTTCATCACTTTCAAAGAAGAGGATCCAGTGAAGAAAGTTTTGGAGAAGAAATTCCATAACGTCAGTGGAAGCAAGGTAGAAACTTGCACATATTTGTCCAAGTTATTAAGCATAATCCCACTACATCTATAATCTGAAAAGACTTTGTAGGTGTCTGATCTCAAGTTACCAAAATGACAAGGATAGTTTGCAGTTCACTACAGGGGTATTTTGCCGTAAGTTCACTCACAGAGGCTGCCGAGGCTCTTTGCTGTTACTTGTGGCTTTAATACTTGCCACGTTCCTAGGGGCTTTTTGTTTTAGCAAAGTAGCTAATCACATTCATTTAAATCCCTGTGGATAAATTGGCTTATTTATGTGTCCAATGTTATTAAGCCATTTCTACAGATCCTTTCAACCTAGAGCACTTGCATAAAGTGAAGCCTTACAGGCACTAAACTTTGAAAGTGGCTCTAATGTGGGGACAGGCTCTAGTGTCTTCTCCTTGCAGCCCCCACTTGCTACCAGAACCTTGTAATGTAAACCCCAGTACAAGAATCCTGAGGGAAACTGCTTTTGACAGGCTGTACCTGGACAGCTGGTTATGTGAACTGCTGTGAAAATGGTGTGAGATGCTCTTAACAGCTGACAGCTCATCTGTGGGAACAGCTCACAGAGCCTCATGTCATGCTAATGAGGATTGGAGGCAAATGATGTGTGCTGGCTGGAGGTGTCCATTTTCCCTTGCTCCATTGCCAGCGCTGCATACACTAACTTCAGAGACCTGTTAGATCCAGTCACACTGTCTGACACAGTGACACAAATTGCACTTGGTTTAAGGCAGGTCTTGACACAACAGATAATAAATGACAACTACCAGTGCATTAAGTTTGCTGACAAGATGCTGTCATTAGCAATAAAGTTCAGTTTTGGGGTAGACGAATGCTTGTGTCCTGAGGGAGCTAAGAAATTTCTCTATCTTAACAGCTATGGCTTGTTAATGTATCATAGCAATAATAAAAAGAGCAAGTTACCTTAAAGCTCCTGTGGTGGAGGATTCTGAGCCTGGCTTGCTCAGGCACTGCTCTCCCAGGGAGTTGTTCCTTTGGCAGCAGCAGTAGCTTTCATCTCCAGCTGTGCACAGCTTCAGGAACTGGGAACCTGTCTGACAGCTTTAATTGCAGCTTGGGGACCTGTCTCAGAATTGTCAGTTCTGGTTGTTTTTTGCTCTTCCTGGCATTTCTGAAGTGATGATTACAGGTGTTGGGAGATCTGTAGAGTCCCAACACAGGTGCTCTGTGCATAGTATGTACAAGTCTGCCAGGAAACTTCATCTTGCTGCCTTTCTCAGAGCCTTGTTCATCCAGTGCAGCTTGGGTGCAGTGGTCCCAATAGCAACAGCCTAATATTTGAGGTTGTGCCAGGAGAGCAAAGCCCTTGTGGCCCCTGTGGGAGCAGTGGCTGCACTTAAGTGGCCTCAGCACTTCGTCCATGGGGAAGTTAGTGGTAGGGAGCAGGCAGTTTAAAATACTTGGAAAGTAGTGGCTGACAGCGATTTACCTTTGCCCGGGTGACACAGTAAATAAAGTTCTCCTGGGTCTGTGTTAGCCTTGTTCACGTGACAGGGAGCCCAGCGCTTGCTCCTCCCTTGCCTCCAGAGGAACTCCTGGCTTTCCTAGGTCGGCAGGTTAGGTGCTGCTTCTGTAAACAGCTTATACACTCTCCCTTGCTTTTTTCTTTTCAGTGCGAGATTAAGGTAGCACAGCCAAAAGAAGTTTACCAGCAGCAACAGTTCAGTAGTGGTGGAGGAAGAGGTAGCTATGGAGGAAGAGGCAGAGGAGGAAGAGGCGGCGGTAAGTACTACACACACTACTTTAGTATGGACACATTCTAAATAAGTTGTGTGTACTAAAATGGGATTTTGTGGATGGTTTTCCCTTCTATAGCTCAAAGTCAAAATTGGAATCAAGGTTATGGCAATTACTGGAACCAGGGTTATGGGAATCAAGGATACGGCTATCAGCAAGGTTATGGTGGCTATGGAGGCTATGATTATTCAGGATATGGGTATTATGGATATGGACCAGGCTATGATTACAGTAAGTAAAGAGAACTGTATTGGGTATAAGCAAACGTAACTAATTAGCAGTTTAATGCATTTGTTTTCTTGTTCATAGGTCAAGGCAGTGCAAATTATGGGAAGACACCAAGACGTGGTGGTCATCAGAATAACTACAAGCCATATTGATCAAACTTATTCAGGTATGCAGTGGCATGGTCTCTTTTGGAAAATGACTGCATAGGTTTTGTATACAACGCTGTAGATGGATATTTCAGTTCTGTACCAAATTTAACTTTACAATAAATTTCTATGGCCTGTTAAATGTGCATCTTACTTGGAAGAGCTCCCTGGAAATGTTTTACATGTTTAGTACTTACCGATAACTAGTTGTCTAGACAGTGTGGTGTGTAAAGTTCAGCCTTGCTGAAGATATTAATTAATGATTTTATTGATAGGTTAAACTGAAAATGATTTTGAGGGTCTGCTTAAAGCTGCAGCTCTGCACCTAGGGAACTGCCTCTTGGAGTTAACTATGGACTCTGCAGTACTCCAGTTGTACAGAATGAGATGCATCTTAGGGAACCAGTGTCACTTTCCACCTTTTTATTTTGTATTGTTTTTTTGTGTCATACATTTCCTGTAATGGAAGTGTTAATTTTACTGTACTTTTTGGTACCTTTTTGGAATCTAATGTATTGTAAGGTATTTTACATGTGTTCTGATTCACCATGACATGGATATTGAAGCTATCCTAGCTTTTGAAATAAAAAAGGCGTAATCTAGTGTCTCGTGCCATTCTTCAGCTTATGTATTAGTAAAATGCTAGTATGCTGTTCCCAGAACTTAGGTCATGGCAGTACCTTGATAGATGAAGAGTTGTGCTTAAATGTTTTTAATCTTGAAACTAGAAGGCTCTTATTGGTAGTTGGTGCTCACTTGCAGTTAAGTGACAGCTAAAAACTGCAGTCACTTCTGCCTGGAGGTTAGGGAGAAGAATTTGGGCAGAAAGCCCCAGGTGTTGTGGAGGCTGCAGTGGCAGATCTTGTTCTAGACAAAGCAGAGGCTCAGTGTAACTGTGGTAGTGTCTGGGCTGCAGGGCTCTGTGAGGAGGAGCCACAGGTGTAGGTACCAGGTAGGGTATGGGAGTCTAGACAACATTGCAGGAGGAACTGTGGTGTGCACGCAGCTGGCTGCACTCCCACCATGCTTCACTGTCTTGAGTCTGAGACTTTTCCTACAAGTTGTTTGCCTGCCCTGAAAGACAGGTTAGACATTAAATTACCAATGCAAAGTCTGAATTGTTGCAGCTGCCTTCTGTTATCAGAAGAGGCTAAAAGAGCTTCCACTGTAGTTGTGGATGAAAAAACATCTTTCTCTAGAGATCTGTGACCAGACAGAAATCCTGCCTTTTTTTGAGTAGTCTAGTATCGTAAGGCAGTAACTACCAAGTGGTTTACCTGTCTGGCTGCAGAACAGACCCAATCTCAAATTTATAATTAACGTTGGAAGAGCTGCTGCACCAAGTTAACTCTGCTGCAACAAAGATAAACCAGTTTGATATTTATGTCCATTTGAAAGCCAAACTATGACAATTTTTTTACAGTAAATTATATTTGAACAAACAGGAACCAGAAGTGGAATCAAACCAAGTAACCCAAGTCATAAATGGATGTTAGTGACCACCTAATCATTCTTGTTTTAAAAGCATGCAGCTATCCTGCAGGGACTCTTTAATGTGCTGCTCCCTGTTGGCTCTCTCGCTGTGAAGCTGGAACCCTGTAAGAGTTTTCTGGGGTTAGGTAGAAATCCTGGGTATGAAAAAGATTAATCAGATGTAAAATCTGACAGTGATCTTACAGCTGGAGTATGTAACCTCATGGCCAACTTATGGCAAGTAAAACCCTGCAGACCACTGACAGACATGAGTACAGTATGTAAAGGTATTACTGTCTCAAGATCTAAAATGCTGTACCCTATTGCATACTTGTACTTGTTTTCTCATGGAATAAGGAGTAGCACAGTATTTTTCTAGCAAACAGTTTGCCTTCCATCAGGGAATTTGCATAGTACCAGGACTATACTGCTGCAGTAGTTGTGGCTGTGTGTTTGCAGGAGTTTGTCAGCTGGCTGTTAGGTTGGTGGTTTTGGAAGTAAGTTCTCAGGTGATGCTTCCGTGACAGGGGATGTGGCCTTAGGCAGCAATTGAGGATTCTGGTACTAAATGCAGAGCTGGCTTTTCCCCTTTTTTTTCCTTTGCAAGAAAAGTTTTTGTGATCATAGAATCATAACAGATTGGATGCAAGAACCTGCAACTGCCTGGTGAAAGCAAGGTTGTTGCTTATGGCGGTAGTGTTACTCCTGCTGTAATAACCCTACAGGACTAGTTCTTGAGGATAGTATTTCACTATAATAATTTTGGGTGCCATGGCCCCTGGCTCTGTGTTCCTCATGCATCCGATGTTAGGAATTTGAAGTTTTGGACTTAGCCTGGTTACTGAGACTGTTGGTTTAATATAGTGCTCTTAGGCACCTTGTTACTAAAGGCTACTGAAGCTGGGAAGTACTGGGTGCACTGGCAGCTAGAATGGCATTTACAGCAGCAGATGTATAATTTGACAGCCTGCTGGCTCATCTTAATTTGTTGAAGTCATAACCTGGAAAAACATTAGAAAATGTAACTACACTAGTTAGTAGAAATCTATTCCTTTATAAGCAATTTTAGATAGCTGTTTTAAATAAAAGCCAGTTCCACACTTTTGCTAGAGGTAAAAAGGCTCCTGTAAAATTTATTTCTCCTAAAGCTTTTACTAATTACAAGATAAATGACAATAATAAAATTAAACATAACTTACTGGGTCTAAAACATGCTAGGATGAAGATTACATGTGCATTATTATAGTAGAATAATGTTTCTTAGTAGATCTTGAATTCATTGTTTGAAACCTATGGGAAGAAAATGTTACGATTTTTTTTGTAAAAGCATCATTAAAAAGAATTACTTCATTGCCTCATTTTCGCTTACAGTCTATGTAAGTGTCATCCTAGTTCTGTACTTAAGAGGCTTTTTGCATTTCCTGTAGAAAATAAAGACATTTTTCTTGCTTAGTTTAGATTGCAGATGAGCACATAAAGTTCTTAGGCCTAAGTTAAACTGGCACTGTTAAATAACTTTTCTGTTCTTGAAAATTAGTTCTTGAATATAAGTAGTACCAACAGCTGTATGTCTTTCCATTAACTTGCTAAATAAAATATTAACACATTTTTCTCGTGCCTGCTATACTAATATTGCACTGAACTAAACCCATGTTTGTCCTTAGCTCAGGGCTAGATTTGTGTGCATCTCGTATGGTGGCTGAGGCCACCTCTGATGACATTAGGCTCATTCTCATTCATCTAACTAGTGTTAATGGACACTTGGTTACACACTTGGTCTAGTTGCAGTAGGCTGGAGAAGGACCAAAGGGTGTTGGTCTAGAGGTGTTAACTGTACACAGTGCTTGTGTCTCTGTGCAATAGAGGAAACTCAACAGATACATCTTACAAGCTTTGTAAATATTAATAGGGCTTGGTCTTACTGAAGCAAACACCCTTCTGAGTATAGGGGTAGATGCTTAAGCACGAGATACCAGCCATGACCCTGTAAAGCAGTCAAAAGTGCTCAAGACAACAGAATTAATTACTATGTCCAAGTCAATGGATTAAGTAAAATGAGAGAAAGTGGTGAAAGTAGCATTTATAAAGGTTGGCATAAACAGCTCTTCACAGTGCTCTTAGCGTAAGTGAGGGTTCCCAAATTGTAGGGTGCAGAACATACAGTGCTCCTGCCCTTAAGGGGAGACACACTGAGCAGTAAAGGCAGCTGGCACAGCTTCTGACTAGAGGCAAGGCACTGAGCAGCTAGTTTGAAAGCTGTGGTTCTGTCCTGATGTGCCTATCATTTGCCATGCAAGGGGTTAAACCCAGTCACTCTCAAGGCTTCCCAGGCAAGCAGGCTATGCTCCAGTGGTAGCAGGCATTTCTGGGACACCCTGGACACAGCTTGCAAATGAATACCTAGAGTGTTACTAGAGGTGGCAGACTGATAGCAGGTTGCCATGAGTGCCAGACATGAGTTTGGTCCATGCTTCTAGACTGACAGAAATCCCTGCAAACTGACTAGAAGTATCTCTGAGAAAGCCTGGGCCTGATCTACTGCCAGTGACACTGCTGCAAAGTTATGTTTAGGATCCTTGACTCTTAAAATAGTAAAGGATGAATATAGAGAAATACCTGTTCAAGTAGAACAAGCAGGCGTTGTCTACTGGTTCAGACATTCCTTTTCCATATCTAGAGAAAAAGTAAACATTCTGTCAAACTCATCACTTAAGACAAAGTTTTGTGTTAACCTCATTAATAGTGTTCAGAAATTGTACAAGGAGCTAAGTGGCAAAGGCACACAGGTTATGGCTTTAGATAACAAAATCTGGACAGTTTTTATCAGTTGCCCTTGTTCAGATAAAGTAAAAGAGAGCAGAGCTATTTTAAAAAGCATGTGCAGCTATGGAATAAACAGCTTTCTTAGAAAACTTGAAAGTGGAACAGTTTAGAACTGAAGGCTACAGCTGCATTGACTGACTGACTTCCCCACATGCTCAGCATCTGCCAGCTTTGCCCTGTTTCAGCACTTGAGAAAAGCAGGCTCAGTGTTGACTTTAAGGCAGTCCCACAGCAACCCTCTATTCACTTTGAATCTGTACTACCTGTTAGTAACTTGTCAATTGTGTCCACAACAAATTTTGCATCCTCCATACTGAAGCACATTGGGGGTTTGAATTTAAGGACGTTTCTTCCTGGCCCATCTGTACTCAGTAGAATATACTGTTCCTTAAGTCTAAAAAAAGATAATAAATAATTACCTTTTCAGCATATAGTTAAGAAAAACTTGGAAGCATCAGTACTGGGGCTGTCTAGACACTGCCTTGGTGTCCTGACTGTTTATGGAGGAGGGACAGGGTTACTCTGTAATTGTGTCCTTGCCTCACACATTGAGGAACTAACTACATGGTTGTACCTTGATACTAGATACTCTGCTTCTGCTGTTGCTGGGGTCCTTTCTACTTGATCCTTGATTAAATCCACTCCAATGAATAAGCCTGAACCCCTGTGAAAGACAGAAATAATCAGTCTGTATCAGAAAGGAACTGCATGTGAACTCTCAAAGGATTCTGTGAGACCAAACTTCTACTGCATGACAATTACCTGATATTTGGCTAGTGATAGCAAAGGTACTGCTGCTCTGAAGAAATGCAGTCCAGGCTGCATCTGCTCAGAGAGGGGCAGCACAGGACACACCGTTAAGCATATTTGCCATCCAGTTCATTAATTCTATTCTCTGTGCACTTGAAGTAAGAGTTTAAACAGGCAAGTGAATTTCTTTAGCCACTAATAAAGCAGTACTGGCCCAGAGTGGCAAAGTACATCAGATTTTTGATAGGCTCAAACCTGGCTTAATCTCATGTACAGCAAGCTGTTTTTTGCTGAAAACACAAATTTAATGTCTGTCTTCAAAGCACATCAGCTGGATTGAGGAGTTTGACCCAAACAAAATGCAGCTAAAAATGTAGATAAGACACTGAGCTGATACCTAACATCACCAATGATGGGATGCTTGACTTTCTGCTCCTTCAGTAGCTTCATCAAGAAGTTGCCCACTTCTGTGGCATGAGCCTGCAGGTCTTCCTTCTCAATCACATCCAGCACAGCCAGTCCAACTGCACATGAAACGGGGTTTCCTCCAAACTGAGCTCAGGAAGGGAATGTGTGTAGCCATGGAAAGGGAAGAGACAGCGATGTCATGAGCATGCTGAAATTTTATCAGATGGAGACAGTGAAGGGTTAAATATACAAATGAAACAGATTCTTTATCACTTGCAGTTACTGATTAATGAAAACACTGCACAATTATCTAATTTTAATATTTAGACTCCTGTAGGGAAGGGGAGTTGGGCAACCTTTTACTTACTGTATTAAAATACTCTACTCCTGTAGCCGCAAATGCTTCTGCAATTTCTTTTGTGGTTGCTACACAGCCTATAGGGTGCCCATTTCCTATTGGTTTCCCCATAGTGACAATATCGGGTACAAAGTCTTCTCCCTGAAGCTGGAATGCCCAGAAGTGCTTGCCAACCCTGCCAAAGCCAACTTGAATTTCATCAGCAATAAATACACCTCCTGCCTTGTGCACGTGCCTGTAACATAACAGATTTTACTGTCTCTTAAGTGGAAAAGGAATGGAATCGTTCATGTTTAAGAGCATGCAGAAAGCATCACATTGCAAACTCGTGGGAAATGTAACTTGTACATGTCCTGTATATCCAAGCAGCTCTTTGCCATACAGAGTTTACATCCTGACAGGAAGGCACAGGCATTTTTCCTGCCTTATCAAGCTCTATGCTATAGCAGGCAGGGACATTATCCTTTACATTTAGGAAGTTTGTAAATTAACGATAACGAATGACCACTCACTCTGCAACCTTCTGGAAATAGCCTGCTGGTGGAATGATTTGACCACCCACACTTGGCAGAGATTCAACAATAAATGCAGCAATCTGAAACAGAGATGTTTGAACACAGTGCGGGAAGTTGCAGAAATAGCATTAACAGTTGGGAGGTGCTTTGTTGTTAAGATGGTTCTTGGGTTATTACATGATCTGGTTTGTTTTGACAAGTCCGTGCCACTTAACTCAGTAATCCTGAATGGCAGTGACAGCCAGCCAAGCTCGTTTCTGAGACAAGACAAATCGTTAAGGAAGTAACTCCTTACCTTTCTGCCTCTCTCCTGTGCTTGCTCAATTATAGTTTTCACTTCATTTGCATAGGCTGTGACTGAATCTTCATGGTCTTCTCTGTAAAGTCCTCTGTATGTGTCTGGAACAGGAGCCTGTGCAAAAGAACAGTATCCTCTCTTCAGTTTATCGTAAATAAGACAAATTGACAAGTAGTTGTTAAGAGGCAGAAGTACATACCACGTGGACCCATTCCTTTTGTCCTTCTAGACTTCTAAATTTATATGGGCTTATGTCAATCAAGGATGTCAGATGTCCATGGTAAGCACTTAAAAACAATTAGCAGAACTAAACATGAATTTCCTCAGTATCAAGAGTTGTTCAGGATAGCTAAGTAGCCAGGCTCTGGCACCTGAGCTGAGAATGGCTCTGCAATTCCTATCAAAAAGCTTAATACTGTGTTTGGGTTTTTCTGTGTATCTGACTAAATATAAGGGATGCTGATGGCCAGTAGCTGGCACTCTTTTGTCTGGACCAGTGATTACAATTACAGCAGCAGTGTAAGAAGACTGCAGAAAATGTGACAGGGACATGTCTCCACCTGAATATCCTTCAACAATGGAGTGTCCAGGCTCTCTGTTCACATATTTACTACCTTAATGGCAGAGTTTTTTCCTTATGTCTCATTAGAATTCCTCAGGTTTCAACTACTGTTTGTTTTACTTTCACCTTACGTATTCCAGCCTGGCTCCATCTTTTTTGCTCTTTTCCATTAGACAGTTGTACCTGCAGTCAGATCTCCCTTTTAACTCTCTCAGAGTTGAAAAATTCCAGACTTCTTAACCTTTCAAGCCTGTGGCTCCCTACTCATTGTGCCAGGCCACTGCTGGCCTGCTGCCACTCTGTCAACATCTGCCATGTACTGGAGGCATAGTTCTCTGGGTTGGTCTCATGAATACTGAACAGAGGGAGAAATGACTTCCCTCAGCTTCCTGGTTACGTTATTTCTCCTGTCACAGGTGTTCTGACCACAGACCAAAACTAAGCCTTTTACCCCAAAAGGAGATAAAATTGCCAGCATACTTACTGGTCTAAAACAATAACATCCTCATGTTTTGTGTACTGTCGTGCCAGCCGCAGGGCAAGATCGTTAGCTTCAGATCTGCAGTTGAAAAATGCAGTGTTTCATTGTGGATGCCGTGAAATTCTGGCCTCCCTTGCGATGCTGTTTGCATCTGCAAAGAACAGAACTCAATGCACATCACTCACAGACCCCTTAGTAAACTGTTCTCCTTAGTACTGTTCACCAGAATCCATCATAAAAAGCCCGAGTACAAAAATTACCGGGAAACCTTTTTTTAAGCTGTAATTTGTTCAGGAAATAATGTCTTGTTGCATGTAATTTTGATCGTAGAACTCATTTCCAGATCAGAAGACAAGTCAGCCCAGAAACTAATCTAGTAAATTTGCACAGTTAATGTTTTGTAGCTAAAAGCCTTATAAATAGAATAAATCTGTTCTTAAATAAAGCACTCATTTAGCTTCCTGGTAGAGAGCTTGCCAAATAGCAACTCCAGAGTCACCCGAGTTCTAAAAAGGACCATAGTGTTCCTCCTTAAACAATCCCCCAAAACCAAGCTTTTTGTCCTAACTAGTTATCTGCACCAGATCCTACCTTGGCCGTGGACACACAGATATTGCACTGGTCTGTGTAAACTTGTCAATCACAACTTACCCAGAATTCAACAAATAAAAGACACACAGCTTCTCAGGTAGTGTTTGTGAAAGTCTCTCTGCATAGTCGACCAAGTTGTCGTGAAGATAACGAGAATTTGTATTTAGTAATTGACTTTGTTCATGGGCTGCTTTTACGACATCAGGGTGACAGTGTCCAACTGCAAGAGAGTGGGTTGAGAGTTCTGCCCTGTTACCCAAGTTCATTCACATACTTCCTTGACACTTGTTAACTCACGTTTCTTTGATAGTACAGGCCCTGATGATCATATTTCATCAGTGGTAGAAGGCATCAACACTGCTCCTCATAAATTTCCTTTAAATACCTTTCCCCCCACCTCAGTATGCTTAAAGCTGCCTGCCTAGTGTACTTCTAAGGTTTACAGTGGATACTGGAAATACACTAAAGTTTCTGATTTGATCCTTGGATGTAGACGTTTGCATCATTTAGGGGCTTGGGAAGGTGCAGGTGAGCTTTATCATCACAGTACTGACACAGCGTGTTAGCGACAGCCTTGAGGAGTTAGATATCAAGTACCCTAAGAAAGCACTTGCTTCCAGACAGTCGAGGCACCACACTGAGCTGTGGTCCTGGGGCTGTACCATAGCAGTAAGTTTTACAGACAGAACAATACATCAAGCTGTTTGTTAGCTGCACAGTTAGGTGCTTTACTTGAGCTTTCATGGAAAAGACAATGTTTTAGATACGTTTCTGGGAAGAGGGAACAGGGAGCAAGCAAGTTTGGAAAGCACGTTCAAAACACACTCTGGATTCAAACATGAGCCACTTTCCTGAGCCATAAGACTCAAGAAAGGTTCCTACTACTCTTCCCATTAAACTTCCCTCTCTCAACACAGTGCAACAGCAATATAACTACTGATTGTTCCTTGTTCTGCTTAGAGAAACATGATACCAAATGACAGGACTTTCACCTTACCGTGAGCAACGTTGTTAATGCAGTCAAGGTATTGTCTTCCGTTCTCATCGTACATATACTGGCCTTTTGCCTCTACGATCTTCACGGGGTCAGCAGGAAAAAACAGCCTGCACGAAGAGCTATGGCAAACATCAGGAAGGGAAATAAATCTCAGCTGCACTGTTCATTCTGCAGAGAATACTTCCAGACCAGTCAGTTAATCAAGAGAAAGATGTTTCCCAGGATTTAAGGCATGTGCCATCACTCTACTTCTAGCCCCTAAAACAAAGCTTGGGATGGGGAGAACAGGCCTTGTACTCTAAATGAAGTAAAATTTTGTTAGGCTTATAGGGAAAAACCCCAAAACACTCAGAACTCAAAATCCTTCACTAGAAACCTAACTCCAGCACAAGGATGGGTCTTGCCTCTGGTTTCATCCAGTCCTAAATGTGGTTCCTTACTGTCTGAACTGTGTGTTCTTAAAACCTTCTCTAGTGTGTCTTACCTTGTGATTGCTCTTGTGATGTTCTTGCTATTCTTGCTAAGGTCTTGATTTTCCACGGGGTGGGGTGTGGGTGATTGTTACATCTGTATAAATGCTTCTCTAATCTGAGCTGATTGATTGATTTTATAAGGCTGGGTCTATTTTAAGAGCATTTCTTTTGTTTCATGTTTAAAATGAATTGCCAAATAGGTACAAATGAAACACATGTCTGCCTGAGTGTGAGATTTAATTCTGAAGGGCTATGACAAACTTTCATGCTTCATTTACTAAAACTTTGCTTATACAAAAGTAAGGGGCAATGGGTTTGAGCTGGAACACAGGAGGTTCCACAACATTATGAGAAGGAACTTCTTCAGGGTGAGGGTGACTGAGCCCTGGAAGGGGCTGTGGCATCTCTTTCTCTATTTAAAACCTGCCTGGACATGTTTCTGTGAGACTTGATCTAGGAGATCCTACTGTGGCAGGGGGATCGGACTGGATAATCTATTGAGGTCACTTCCAGCCCCAGATATTATTCTGTGTGATTCTGTGAATTTGACCGTAAGTACAAATTGTCAAGCAAACAGTCAGAGACAATGGTAAAGTGAGAGACTGTTCCCCTATCCCTCCCCTACAGGAATCCACAGAGTGGTAAAACAGTTGGGTTTTTTGTTAGGTCATCCTGACTGTTCCACAGACACTTCCAGAGGTCGGGTCTTTGTTCCCTCTGGTAGGGAAAAATCAGCTACAAAAAGACAGAGTTGTAATTGTGCTTTTACTTGTCTGGCGCAAGTCTAATTTCTGCATTCTACTTCAGCCCAACTATAAACAGATTAAAGCACCCTTAGTTTTTATATTTATATATGGTAGAATACAAAAGCATTCCTGTGCCATTCATAGTGAAGAACTACAAAGTACAGGTCAGCTGAAGGAATCAGAAGTTTGGAACTATGTCTTGTTACTTAATCCTATCAAACTGGGCAGACATCTGTTAATTTGATTATGGTTTTTGTATAATTACTAGTTTTCTCAGAGCCAGGATGTAATCTCTCGAGGCAGAACCTCTGCCCCGGGGTCTGGCTGCCCTGCCGCGGGTGTGTCGGTTCAGCTCCACTGCGGGGCCTTTCGGAGCAGTTTAATCAGGCACTCCAGGAGACTGTATATTAATTAATCACTATGCAATTTACAGCTTAATTAATTAATCACTCTTAATTAAAACGGTAAAGTCGGGCTTTGCAGAGAACAGCACCGACCTGCCCCGCCAATTCCCACAGTTGCGTCGCGGCAGTAGCCCGGTGGCTGCAGCCCCGGGGCCACTGGCGGGCCGGGCCCGGAGCAGCCGGAACCCGCCGAGCAGGGCCCGGGGCCTGAGGCCACGTCAGGCGGCAGCCCGGCAGTGCGGTGGCGGCATGTTTCCGCCCCCCCTACCCAGCACTTACCCGATAAGCTGCCTTCGCAAGGCCAGCGTGTCCCGCCGGGAGCGCCCCGCCGCACTCATGGCTGCTCCCGCCGCCTCGGAGGGGCCGCGGCCCTCGGCGGGGTCCTGATGGGAGGGAAGGGGAAGGGGAAAGGAAGGGAGGGGCTCAGCCCGCTCCGTCCCGCCGTTATGGCGCCCCCTGCTGGCGCAGCAGCGCGGACTGCACCCCCCCGGGCCACCCGCAGCTCGGCTGTAACTCACCGGTACCCTGCGCTCCTCCGGCTGCGAGGCTGCGCTTGGAGCAGCAGGGGCGCTTCGTCTCCAGGGTCCCGTAGCGCAGATCGGGGACAGGCTGCATCCAGAGTGTCCTGTAAGGCTGCTGGCACCTTATGGGAGCTGCACCTCAGGGTGGTGGTAGATGGTACCCAGATCCCCTCAGAGGAGGTAACGTGGCTTTGAGGGCTCCTCAGCATCCTTATTACAACTTTAATGTGACACCTGTGTCAGAACACTGTCTCTTGACGTAATTACACATCAAGGAAGTTTCTTTTGTGCTGAAAATAGTTTTAGGAGGTAGCTGAGATGTTTAAACTGTTAATTGTTTAACACATCTTCACTGTTCAAGCTAAAGGTAAAGCCAAACCCTTTTATATCGTTCTCTGGCTGGAAACAGGTTGATAGACCTGACTGACTAAGGAAAAGCCAATCCTTGGGCAGGCAGTAGTTATGATTGTTGGAGAAAATGCTATCGTCAGACTGGAATGATGATTCCTTCAGTCCTTTTGGATGGGAAGCGATCCGCCCTAGTTTTGGTCCTGCTCTGGCAGGAGGGTTGGACTCAAAGGTCCCTTCCAACCCTTGACAGTCTGTGATTCTATGAATTGCTTAAAGAAAAGTAGAAAGATAGAGGACCAGAAAGGATGCTCTGCCATGAGTTGAGTCCTCTGGCCCCGTGGGTGTCGTATCCCATAACCAAGTTCATAAACTTGCCAAAATTCGTTCTAAAAGATGCCAGACTTTTTCTCTAAGTGCATGTTGACTCTCTCTTGGTTTATATCTGTTTGTCTATAGAAAACGCAGCAAATCCTTTTAAAACAGCATGGCAGACTAGCTGCTACTAGAATTAGCCACCAATAATTACCTCTAGTTGCAGTTACAGGGGCAATTTAATCCAAAACAGAACTGCTAGGCACTTAAAGTTAGATGAATCTTAGGGAGTCAGACTCAGTTATTGCATAAAAGTCAGGTTTTAAGTAACAAAAGACAGTGGAAGTGAATAGTGGCTGTTAATCTTTATTCGAACTCTTGTCTGGTTACGATCGTAACTATTTATAACAACTTGAACATTTACAGTTTGGGAAGTTTACTCTTGGTTACAAATGCAGAGTTCATTGTACATATTCACACGACTGTAAAAGCAACCTGTACAGGGAGACCATTTAAAAAACCCTGGTCTCTGCTTTATTACAGAAAGCACAAGGAAAAAAAAAAAAACCCCTCTTTTGGAGATCTCAAGCTAAATGTACTGTCCATTACAGCTTTAAACTAGAAATACATGATGCAGTACTAGTTAATACCATTTTAACAGGTTAAAAGAGTGGTTAGGAAATACTGCTCTTAATGCCTTAATTTTTAAAGTAGTTGTCCCCCAAAGAAATGAGTAAATAAAATACTTCTCATGGCACATAACGTGATTAAACACAATAAAAAAAATCACCAAAACAATTGCAAGTAGAGATGTTAAGTACATTTTCTTACCTACTTCTTTTTAAAGGTGATAGGTTTTACACAGCTTCAATCAGGTTTTTATACAAGGCCATGTAAATACACCCAGAACTTCATTTTCACAGGCAGACTGCACCCACAGACACACACACATGCGCGCGCGGAGCCCTTTCTCCTCTGAACAGCCTTCCTGGAGTGATGCAACCACTCCACATAAATAAGGGACACTTGCATAACATGGTCGAGGATTAAGCCCCATCAGCATACTTTCAAGACAAATAGGGACAGATAAAGCATAATTTTCTCAGTGGTGCACAAGCAGGCCAGATTTGGTTTGGATTGAGCGTTTCAGAAACCTGCCGTACGCGCCGGTTTGAGAACATTCCTATGCCCAGAGTCACTCAGTGCCACAGAGCGGGCGGCTTTCAGTTGGCACTGTGGTGTTTCGAGCTCAGCAGTCATCACAGTGAATATCTGTCATTGTTTAAGATACCAGAAATGAAAAGAAGCCCAAGCAGCAGCACAAAGTTGCTACTGTCGTCTCTCAGAGAGCACTTGGTCTGTGAAAGCAGCCAGCAAACACAACAGGACGCCAACTCTCACTCTAGTTGATGGCAGTTTACTACCTCTCCTGCTTCAATCTGGACATTCAGGGGGTGACACGGATGCTGCTGCTTGTAAAACCAGACCCTAGCTGTGTACACAGCCGCCTTCACGGCAGCCTGTACACTGGCCTTTCCCAAGTCTCACACACAACACAGGGTTTAATGGCACATAAAAAAGCAGTGAGTGGTATCCATGTCATTTACGGGTACTTGGGACATCTCCAGTTGAAGCTTCTATTCATGAATATCTACATTACACCAGAAACCACACACAGACACACAGGGGAGCCGATGGTTCCACCAAACAGCGCAACTATGAGGCAGCTCCTACCAGACAGGGATTGACTGTTGTTCTAAGCCATAGGAGAACCACAAATGTGAATAATTTACTTCTTATTCCCCTCTGTTGTCAATAATGCCACTCCTGATACACTGAAAACTCATCACAGAACATTAGGGATTGGAAGGGACCTCCAAAGATCATCCAGTCCAATCCCCCTGCCACAGCAGGATCACCTAGACCAAGTCACACAGGAACATGTTTTAAGTGTCTCCAGAGAAGGAGACTCCACAACCCCCCTGGGCAGCCCCTTCTAGTGCTCTGTCACCCTCACTGGGAAGAAGTTCCTTCTCATATGGATGTGGAACATGTTTCCCAGGCCCTCTACAGTAGTACAGAGCCACACAACCAGAAGCTCAATTCCTTTTCCATTAATTTCTAAACAGCAGAGTTTCAGCACTTACTTCAGCTGCAGATGGTTGCCCGTCCCTTGTGTTGTGCCATCTAATGGTTCACAAACGTGTGGAAATGTTGCAGCAGTTCACCTGGGGATGTGGAAAACTACAAGTAATCTGTTGCTTGCAAATGTAAACTACAAGGAAAAAGAAGTTTAGGAAACTGCTATCTTTTTTTACTCTCTGTGTGCAGCAGATTCCTCAGAGAGGAGGAATTTTAATTCAAACTGAATTAACTTCAGCCAGGTTTGGTGCAGTACCAGGGTCACAATTAATAGGCAGGTGACTCCAGAAAATGACAGAGATACTGGACTAACCAGAGTGACCAGATGTTTTCTTCCCTCCTTTCCACTCCCCCCTCCTTTTATTAATCACTATTACAAAAGAGTCCAAGAAATACTCTTACATAAAGGCTGTCCTGTGAGGTTGCCAAGGTCAGTGTGTGCCTCAGCAATTGCTCTGGCACACAGTGGGCAAGCAAAAATGTCTTAGGTCTTTTGAAATCTGTGCAAATACTTCACCTGTCACTTGAAAATCTTCCTGGTTAAACCACTGGAAGGCTGAGCCTGCATCAGGACACACTGAACAGCTACAGCTTAGGAGCTTCAGGTGAGATAGAGCAGCACTGAGGTTTTACTCCACCCATGGACACCTACCAAGGCCAGCCCTAGCTCTGCTAGTGCAAGCCAGCACCCAGACTCGCTGATTTGAACTCAGCCAGATACCTGCAGTGTTTACCCAAGGTAGGTGGTTCGGGGGATATTTCAATGTTCATAGAATCACAGAGTCATTCAGGTTGGAAAAGACCCTTGGGATCAACGAGTCCAGCCATCAGTCCTACTCCAACATCATGAGAAGTGAGAGGGTGATGGTAGTTCCCAAGAAAGACTTGGAACTGGATGATCCTGTGGGCCCTTCTAACCCAGACTGACTGTATGACTTGGTCTGGGTGATCCTGCTCTGGCAGGGGGATTGGGCTAGATGATCTTTTGAGGTCCCTTCCAATCCCTAATGATTCTGTGATTCTATGAAACACTAGATTGGGGAAAAAAACAGATTAAAGCTGTTATTTCTGTGCTCCTGTTTTACAAATATACAAATATCTCTTCAAGCCACAAAGCCAAGCAGAAGGTGTGCCCACCCCGGCGAGTGCTGACAGTTAAGGGACAGGGTCACAGCGTAAGATGTGCAATGGATTTATCCTGGTGTGAAGTTTCCTTCTCTTCAAGACACGTTCCCTCTAGAGGGCACCATTAAATCAGTGTCCCGTGGCCACGAAATCAACGCTGCTCCTTCATTACCAAAGCTAAATTCACAGGCTAGTAAGGCACAGTTATATGGACCAAGGATGGCTACTTGCCACTGCAATAAAGCTGGAAGTTCCTAACATCTTCATATTTATTTAAGCTCTGCATTACAAATGGGCAGGTTTTTCCCTTCTAGCCCAAGAGTGTGTTGCTTGGCAAACCATGGGATAAATGATGGCAAAACCGTGCCGTAAAGGATGGCAAAACCATGTACTACTTACAAAAAGTCACAGGGTCACAGAACATTAGGGATTGGAAGGGATCTCGAAAGATCATCCAGTCCAGTCCCGCTGCCAGAGCAGGATCCCCTTGGCCAAGTCGCACAGGAACACATCCAGGCGGGTTTTAAAGTCAGAGATTCATTACGAGCTGCAGGCTGAAAGCTTTGCTGGTGTCGTCTAGTTCAGCGCTGTCCCAGCCAACACAGCCATCCTCAGCCTCAGCAGCTGGAATGAGACGCTGAGCTCACTTAGCAGGGGGAAGAAGAACCAAACCAACCCAGAGCACAGGCTTTGTGCCATGAAAAGCCTTGCTCATCACAAACAGGCTTCCTGGGTAGGGGGTTACCATAACAGCCTTAAAACCACGGCTAATGACCCGTGTCATTCTCTCTGGATGACTTTTCATCCTTGCATGGCGTGTGCTGAACTGCTGAAGGCTCCCACGTGTTTTGCTGGTTTGGCTTAAGGATTTCAAATGCTAAATATAGGAACTTAGAGGAGACAAAAGCTCACCTAAACGTTTTCATCTACCGGTTTCCTAAAAACAAAACACATCAGAAAGTCTCTTCTCGTTAGAAGAAACGTTCTTGTTTTTAAATACACAAGAAAAAAGAATTCCATGTGGAAATAAATCCATCACCATTATACGTATAGCGAGTGTTAGAAGCAGCATACACAAGAAAGGCAGCTCCCTCCAGGAGAACAGAACAGCACGTGGCAGTGTCTCATTTAAAAACAACCCTAAAATCCCAGCGCATTAAGGCTTGGAAATAGGAAATAACCTAAAGCCAGACTGGGCTTTCTCTGCTGCCTGTTTCATAACACAGAGACATAGTCTACACCTCCCTGGCCAAGCCCATGATTCAGCTGCAGAACTCCCCATTAACACCTATCCCCATTAACAGAGTCAGATCATGAAGTTCATGCTCTGGCAAAGGGTGTGTGGAGCCACTGAGCTGAAGTTGCAGACGTGGGGGTTGTTGGGGCACATTCCCTTCCCCTCCCCATATCCATTCCTTCCAAAAAGCTCTCCATACTTACAGATGGGTGCAGCATCACCACTCCTGGAGTACCAGCACAGCCCCCACAGCCTCAGCGAGCAGCAGCTCCAGCGTTACTCATTCAGTGCGTTTGCCACCTCTTGTGGAGAGGCAGCACTGCCTGCAGAGCCTCGTGGCTCAAAAAACCTTTTTAGGGCTTTCAAGTGAGTTTGTGCCTCTAGGACTCGCTTGGAGAACTTTGCTCCCAGTTAGGCTGCAGTATGTTGGTAGTGATTGGGAAGATGGTTCTTAGCCACAGTTTTAAATAGAAGAAGCCTTAAAGCTGCTCCTGGGCAGCAGGCAGACCTGGTTATCTTAACATACTGGCAATCACCCTGCTTCTCCTCGTCGGTCTAACTGGACTGAGAAAGAAAACAAAGATAACACATAGATTTGTCTGAGCTTCACATTCCCCAGAGTCGTTTAGGTGTGTTATCCAAAATGTCTATTGATGACTCCATGGAGCCAACGTACTCCGTGGTGTAGCGACCAAGATAAATCTGCAGCTCCGGCTCGGGCTGACCTACTTTTCACACCCGTTAGCAGCCTCGCTTTCAACCACTTTACTGCTGCTGATTCCTCTAAAACAACCTTACATTCTCTCAAACCAGAAAAAGGCAAAAAGAATAAGAGCAAAAGAGAGGTGTCCTAGGGAATTAAACACACGGTGCTCTGCGAGAGGCTGGGAGCATCACCGAGGTTTGAGCCAGGCTGCCAGTACCAGCTACAAGTCCAATTTATCTTGGTGAGCTCTTTGCAAACACAAAAGTATTCAAAGAAGACCCACATAAACATTTTCATATGGGAGGAGAAAATAATCAACTGATCTGGCACGCATTTGCTGAGCGAAGCACATCTCCTTTTAACTCTTCCCAACAAGACCACGGCTGCTCCACCACAGTTTATTGTTTAACACTGGAACTGTGTGTGCCAAGTCCTCCCAGATGCTGGGCAATCCAAAAAGTGAACTCAGGTCCTCTCACAGAGTCTGTCGATCTGCGTGATGTGATCGATAGGGAACACAGAGTCCAGACACACCGATCTCTGATGAGGACCGTGAAGGTCAGCAGCCTTCCCTGCAGATCTGCACCTCCCTCTGCCTGTGTGGGAGCTTTGCTTTCCACGGGCCTCTGCTGCTTGGGTGATGGAAGGGGTTGGAAGCGTAGATGTACCACCAGCAGATCCTTGAAGATCTGCTGGCTGGAGTTTGCTTAGCTGAGGTTGGGTAGGAGCTGGATACAGCAGGATCCATCCCTGCTGGCATCTCTGTTGGAAACCACAGCAGCAGGAGTCTGGAGAAGCTGTTGCACGTGTCTGTAGATGTCACGAACACACCAGACTTGCTGCAGGCACGTAGATGGTTCCCCTTTGTACGTGCTGGACTCACCATATTTGGGATGCAGAATAAACCAATGCAGAGAGGGTGTTTGCCTGGGAATTCTCAAAGATGATCACTGAAGGTTTGGCAGCTGGGGTGGTAGTGCTGGTGGGTATGATGGAAACCAGCTGCAGTCCCGTGCTAGGAAGACAACCCTGGCCTTCCTTGTTGACTGTCCTCGTGAGTGGGTCAGGCTGTGCCTTGGGAACTGGGACGAACGACCCCAGTTAAGAGGTTTAGGCCATTCAAAAAGGGCTCTTCCTCCGTAACGAACAAATGTCTTGGGTTCCGTGGCAGCAGAGGCTCTGCGCTGGGAGGGGGATGGCTGCCGTGCGGAGCCGCTGGAGCAATAGGTAAAGCCCTGTTCTGGTATTCTGTATCGATGTTTTGCAGGCCTGGCAGTGGTCACAGTTGATGCCTACAAGCACTGGATATTCCACAAGTTGAAGACGGAATACTGACTTGTTTACCTGAAGATAATAGGACTTCGGGGTATTTCCTCAGAGAAAATATAAATTTTAATATAATTTCATAAGCTTTGGAGGTTAGCTTGTCTTGTAGCTTCAGTGATATCAAACTTCTTCAAGTAGGAGCTAGATAGAAAGCTGTTTAGTTTTTGCCAGCGTATGTAAAACAAGACTTTTCTATCTGCATCGTAGATTGTTTGTGGACACTTCCAGATTCTTGTGCTTTCTGCAGTCATTCTGGGGACTGAACTCTCATTGATACCGGTAGAGGTTCCATGAACAGCTCACGTGCAGGAATTTGAGTGTAGAAGCCCACAGTTTGGAGTAGGGAATTGCTTTTAGTTTGGAGATGGCCGGGGTTGATGGGAAGAGCAACAGGACGTTAAGGGAGCAATTCCAGATCTTCTTCGCGGTGACATCAGTGAGAGAGTTGCCTTCAGCCTTCCACAGAAGAAGATTTTGTAGCTTTAATTTTGGACAGTAAAGGGGTTTTCTAAAAGCCCTGAAAGCCAGCGGGAGCCTGTTCAGCTGCTCCTTAAGCCTTTCAAAACCCCGACACCAGAAGTGGTAGCTAACGACATGAAATGGAAGTAAATAAAATGCATTTTCATGGCTGTTTTGAGTTACATAATCCTTGCTTCTTGCTTTGTTAGTTGATCTGAATTTACCTGGATGTAATGTATATGGTGACTGAAGAAACGGTCAGGAACTGGTACAGATGCAGAGTAAACACAGAGCAAACTGCGTGTAGGTGTAGACCCTAAGCAGCTGACAAAGACAAGTCCCACAAGTTCACTGCCAGCAGCCACAAGTCTTTTGTGCCCACCTCTGTCAAGCCAGGTGGTTGTTCCAGCATGTAGCAGCAGATAAGGGAACGTCCCATCTGACCAATAGGATAAGCTCAAGGACACCTAGAGACCACCAGCCACAGCTAAGAACTCACAGACATCAATCACACATCACCCTGCCTGCGTGCACGTCTCTGCTGTTCTTCAGAGGACTGGAGCAAGAACTAGGGCAGTTTGCACGGTCACATCCAACCCAAGTCCTCTCTGGCAGAGAGACGCAGTGGAACGAGGATCTAACGGAGGGTTCAGACCTACTCAAGGCACCAAACATGACTCCCTTCTATCTGTTCTCTAAGAGCAAGGCCACAAGAGCCCTTACCTCGTCTGCTTTGATACCACGATCAGGCTTTTAATTCACCTGAGACTCCTACGTCGAGCCGAGCGACTTGTACTAGGGTGAAGTACTTCCTGCAGAAACCATCTGTTAAACCAAAACCAGCGTTGAAGTGATGGGGATACATCACTGGTCTGGTCAGCATTAACCAGTCTCACCACTAGAAGACCCATGGTTGACGTGATTTGATTCTGTGTAGCTTCTGCCCGTTGGATGGATATTTGTCTCTGTTCAGTTTAAGGACCGGCTAGTATAAAACTATCTCCTCCCTGTAAAGGAACCTGACTGCCTGTGATCTTCGTTGTAAGCTCACCAGACTCTGCTGTACATCAGCTTTTTCCTCCCCAAGGTTGTACTTAAAGCCTTTTTACTGCACAGTCTGGGTTTCAGCCTCGCTAAAGAACACGAACAGTGGAACAGTCTGCAAATCTTTAATTGGTCTGACCTGATGCTGGATGCAGGTGTCAAAGTCATAGTCCTCCTTCCCGTCACTACATGGGATGTGTCTGAGATGAAATAAAGGATTAAAGAGAATGAAGAAGGGGGGAAGAGCATCCAGAGTCACAGAGTTTTCAGTTAAAACCATGGAAACCAAGAAAAACTACGTCCAAGTGAAGGCTGCACGAACCAAGACAATTAAATTCTCCAAACTCCCCAAGTTTTGGGAACTCCAGCAGCAACATTCTGAGCCCTGTTACTAAAGACGAGCCTTTGGCAGAGCCCTCCCTGCCCTGCAGCTTCTGGAGTGAAAGTACTTCTGCAGTGGAGGTTCCGTGGGGAGTTTGGGTTCCACACTCACAAAGCCACCCGCACATCTTCAGCCCCAGACCCCAGGGCTGCGTCGTAGTGAGAGAGAAAAGCTTTTCTCTATGGTAATGGAAATAACCGCCGCTCGCCAAGGTTGTTCTGTTCAGCCAAAGAACTGCTGTTTCTGTTCTGCCTCCAGCAGGTAGCAAAGGATGGAGCTCAGCTTTGTTCCCTCCGCAAGCCGCGAGTCCTCGTAGTTGAGCAGATGGCAGACAGCAGCTTCTTCCATTTCTAGGGCTGCAGCCTTCTTTTCTTTGTTTTCAGCGAGGTTCTTCCACCCTTTTAACGTGCGGGTGCAATGCAAATAGAGTTGAGAGCCAGGTTAGGATGAGGGTTCCTCCCTCCTCCGAGCGATAAGGCAACACGTGTCTCAGTGCTGTTAGTTAACACAGCAAACACTGGTCACTCCCAGTTACGAAATCCTGCTGTCACCATGCGTGTCTGAGGGGCTGGGGAGCTCTACAAGTCCATACGTGACAGAATCCAGTATAAAAAAAGGGTCAATATATTACTGTCGGAAGGTTGTTTGGGGTATTTGTTCCTTTTTTTATACAAAAATTAAAAAGATCCAAATATATCACATTATTTACAGTTCGTGCTTCATGCTTAGGGGTCACTGCAAAAGAACACAAACATGTTGATCAAAGGAGCGCTCCCCGCCCGTTACGCTTCTCGCTGTTAACGTCAGAAAGGACCGGCATCGGGATTTCTTTGAGCAGTAACGACTTGCCGTGGAATTAAAGCCTCGAGGTGCTAAGGGTGAGCTCACATTGGAACCGAGGGGCTGCAGCCAGTTAGTAACACACTTGCTGTTCACTTGGACTGTGTCCACATACCTCAGGTTTGAAACCGTTAGCACTTCCATTCAGCTTCAGTGTCATCCCTTTCCTTGACAGAGAATGAGGTGACAGCATCCTCCTACAGGTCTGCATCACATCCAGCCCTTGCAGGAGGATGTGCTTCTCCTCATTCTCCCAGGCTGCTTTAGCACAACCCCTGGCTGTTGAGGGGGTGTGAGGCAGGGTGAACTAACCTGACCCAGCGTTAGAGCGGTGGGGCAGCTCAGTGCTTGAGGATTTATGGTGGCAGATAAGCCTCTGTCTGGAAGTGACTCTGCCACAGAGGGGTAACCCCCCGCCCCTCAAAAATCTCCGCTAGAGGGTATGGGCTGAGTAACACACCCGAGCAGGGTTTGCAGGTTTGGTTCCTCAGCTGCCTGGACTGCAGCAGAAGCCTGAGCAAACAGCCTGCCTACCCACAGTATTAATTCAGAAGCACTTGTCATGCCTGGCCAGCGTTTAGGGCAGTGTTCCCGGCACCGGTGTCCAACAAGACATGAAGCTACATGGAATCCTGCTCTGCTAGGGTTGTCAGGCACATAACCTGCTGCTTAAAGGACGTGCAGCACCACAGCGAGTCCCCATGCAGCACACAGAACCACTCAGGACCTCGTCGTGTAGTTGTTAGTAGTAGTAGTATCACTGTACCTTATGCCAACATCCTGCGACCGGCAGTCCGTCTGGTCCCTGCAAAAAGGAATTCACGGGTTTAATTCCTGTGGACAGCATCTTAAAACATCAAACCCCAAAGCTCAGATCTCGACAGCGCTGCAAGGTTCAGCAGCACCGTTACCAGCCTCGCAAAACCCTTTTACTGTTCTGTGCACAAACCCCAAACTCTGAGGCGACGCGATCCCCACGCAGCACAGGATGCAGTCCACCCTGGGGTCACAACAAAAATCGTCTCCACTTGCTTTTTCCTTTAAACAACAACGCGAACGGCTAGAGAAACGTGGAGCCACAGTTAAGTACCTTCAGAACCTGCTGTGTCAGGGTTTGGGGTTTGTATGTGGAAGGCATGATGTGGAAATGTGTTTTGTTTGGGTTTGTGCTTTATTTGGGGTGGTGATGTGTTTCTGTTTCATGCCCCCGGCTGATACCCTGAGTGTGTTAGACGTGATCCCGCAGAGCTTAGTTTCTGTAAGAGCTCTTGAGATGCTGAACTGGGCGACACAATCTGAGTTACGGACTATGCGAAGGGAGTGAAAAGATTCATCTCTTTCTGATGGAGATAGGAGAAACACAGAGCCATCAGAAAGCCAGAAGAGCCCAGGAGGAAAACACTGAGAAGGAAAGAGCCCCCTAGAAGAGGAATGGACCGAGCGTGACCAACTCCTTCAAGATCCTCTACAAGAAATAGCTGACTTCAGCTGCCTTTTCTGAGGCTGGATTCTTTTCTTAAGGCTCTTGGATCTCTGACTGCATGAATTCTCTGCCTGTGGGGCTGCAGGGAGCACACATGCACTGACCCTTCCCTCAGAGCCACCTCGGGATCACTCAGGGGTGGGGGGCCACGAGGATGCGTCACGCAGCGGAGAGAACTGCCGGTGCAAATACAGGTCAAAAATGCATTTTTACATTTTTTACTGTAAATGTCAGTTCATCACATTTTTTGTATTCTGTATTGATTTTATATGTAAAATAGCCGATGCCCAATAAAACAGATGCAGTGGAGCCAAGGTTGCCCTCTCCAGCTACTCGGAGTGTAACAGGCCAAGTTATTCACACTTTCTTACAACGTTAGTGAGAAAACACGAGACAGCTTTGCGCTGATATCACTCTACCTCTTGGTCCATGACCATTGATGAAGTGCAACTTGTACACTTGCCAGAGTTGTCCGGGGGTGAAGGGGACAATGGGCAGAGCTGTTGGACCTAGAAACACCCTAAACTGCTGTTAAATCACAGTCAGAGGGCTGATTCCCACTATGGGCTGCTTCTCCTTCCCATGACGTTTTCACAGACTCACAGAACATTAGGGATTGGAAGGGACTCTGAAAGGTCATCTAGCCCAATCCCCCTGACACAGCAGGATTGCCTAAAGCAAGTCACGCAGGAACATGTCCAGGTAGCTTTTAAATGTCTCCAGAGAAGGAGACTCCACAACCCCCCTGGGCAGCCCCCCTGGGCAGAGGAGGTTCCACATCACTATGAGAAGGAACTTCTTCCCAGAGAAGGTGACAGAGCCCTGGAAGGGGCTGTCCAGGGGGGTGTAGAGTCTCCTTCTCTGGAAACTTTAAAAACCCACCTGGATGTGTTCCTGTGTGACTTGGTCTATGTGATCCTGCTGTGGTGGGGGGATTGGACTGGATGATCTTTGGAGGTCCCTTCCAATCCCTAATGTTTTGTGATTCTGTTCTGTGACACTTGGTAAACATCTCTGCGGAGGAACTGGAGCGGGTCTGCCACTAGTAACTGGTGTCTCTGACACATCTGAAAGTCATTTCACTGTGGAAGAGGCAGCTCACTGCCCTTTTGTTTCTCCCAAAACGACTGCAAATCATCCAACACACAGCATTTGCTACAGCTGAAAAATAAAACAATGACCTCTTCTAGCTGGTTGTGCAGAGCCCTTTGGGGAGCAGAGCATGAACCTTCCTGCACAGCTGCTGGGCTGCAACCTGGGCAGTGCAGGCTCAGCTACTGCTGACACTGCAGATGCCCTTCTGATGCCCCCAGTGCTGGTGACCCCTGTCCACAGAATTTGTCATTCTTTGGAGAAGGCTTTGCAAACCCCAACTGGGAATAGGACTCGCAGGGCAGCAGCAGCACAGACATGAGGGAATCAAACTGGGCCGTAGTTGCTGAACCCAACCAGATCTGGTCTCACCATATGTTCTTATCTAGGGGCAAGCATCCCCTGCAGGATTTCCCATCACTTGGCTCCTTATCTGAAGTCCTTTTAGCTGTGGGAACAAGGGACAAGACACTGGCATCCTTTGCTGAATGCCAAAGGGAAACACCTTGTCCCAGCTCTGCTGCCTGGTGTCCTTCCTCTCCCTGGAGGGTTTGCTCCTCAGGATGGGGCTTGGCCACGGCAGGAACACACACACAAGCCATGCAAGAAAGAAAGAGCAGATACTGTACCAAAGGGCAGGGCAGGCTCAGCCCATCCAGCCCCGGTAAGCCTGGGTCCCTTCTGCTGCCTGCAACGCTACGATCTCCCTGTTTGAGAGAATAACTGTGTGTTGAGAGTGATAAAGGACAGAGGAGCTGCTGGAGCAGGCAGCCGTGTTTCAGCAGAGGAGGAGGAGGACAGGTCCAGAGCTTTACAGCTCCGTTCCTGATGGCACAGCAAATCAGCAGGGTGGTTTTACGGTGGGGAATTCACAGATACACGGGGTCTGTCATCTGGCAAAGATCTTCTATGGGCAAAGCAGAGGCTCAAGCTGGTAACAGTGCAGGGAAAAAGATGAGGGTTAAATCATGCAGCACGTTGATGGAAGAAAGGTGATCCATGAGAAACGAGAAGATTAATCATAGGTCACAATCAACCTCCCAGCAGAATAAAGCACAGTGATAGAAGGAGGGGTTTGCTGCTGTAGGGGAGCTATAGATCAGCTGGGGTTGCCCTAACTGCGCTGGCGGAGAGATAAAGTCACATTTAGAAAAGCAGTGGGTCTTGTGGAGCTCGTGTCTGGCACTGCTGCTCAGGTGCAGCTGAACTAGGGGCGAGCAGCTACACTGCAGTACTTTTGGTTCAAGAGTCAATAGGAATCACTTCCATCCTGCAGCCTCGAAGCAATTTAGAGACCTCTCTGGTCTGAGTCTTTCTATGAAAAATAGTACTGAAAAGCAGGTAAATTTTACCAGGCCAACTAGCTTCTTGTAAACCAATACAGAATGAAAGGTGGTCTTGGGAGATCCACCTTCCTCGGGCTCAAGCACCCAGGAGGCACTTGTATGTGGTTGCACAGCGATGACACAGGACGTGTCCGAGGACAGCCTGAGCCATGAGCTGCTACTGCAGGCAGAGAAATATGGGGATTTCTGGCGAGCTCCAGCTCACACAGCACTTATCTTTGGCAGCACTAAGATGCCATCAGATCCAACCCACGTCCTCACACAAGAGAGACAAGTGAGCTTGTCCCTAGTAGAGATGACAAGAGAGGTCTGATCTAGTTCCCAAATCATCTCCCATCCACTTAGTGGGTTACTCCCCCATTTCACACGCACCCAGAGGTGGGGCAGGCAGCTTCACCAGGGCATTCCATCTCCCAAAGAGCATTACTGAAGCCCATTGTTCCCAACTACAATAAGAAAGTCTCCGCACAAAGATTCCTGTGTTTTCTGCTGTGGCTCCCTCCCATCTGGCCAGTGCAGGGCCCTTACAGCCAGCAGTGAACTTCCAGCAGTGCAGATAAAACAAACCATTAGGAAAAGTGAGAAAACAATAACCATCTGCTCCGATTTGCTGCAGAACAGAGAACCACCAAATCCTCCCTTGCCCTGACTGCAGGGCTGCGGCTCCTTTTCGGTCCTGGCAACGTGTGCTCAGGGCGAGTGACGTGAAGGACGTACCACGGGACAAGGCTGATCCAGTCCGGGGGGCCCTGGTTCCCCCTTCTGCCCCTTGGCTCCTTTTCTCCCCGGAATTCCTCGCTCGCCCTGTTGGCACAACAGGAAGGCATCAGGAGCAGGGAGGGAGATGCCTTGGTCACGCAGTTCTTCCAGAGCCCCACACCTCACCCGGAGCTGGGACTTTGGCACTGGTGTCACCTCAGCTGAGGAATTAAATCACTGAATATCTGTGGTGAAGCTGGGTGCAGATAATTCAGTAGATAGATTTATAACAGGATGACTAAGGGGCTGGTTTCTGCTGGAACCCAGACTGGCATCTCACCAGCTTCCAGTTGATGCCCCACACTCAGCTGGGCTCCTGCCTCTGCCTGGGCACCCCTTTGTTTAAGGATCCCTCTAAGAAAACCTTTGCCTTGGATCCATTGTCAGGGTCTATAAACCATAACCAGTAAATTCTCTGCAACTGGAGCTGCAAGGCTGCTCCCTTTCCCCACACTGGTTGTGCTGGGAGGGGTTGACTCGAGCTTGCAGAAAGCACTTTCAAGGGGGGGGTGGGAATGAACCACACACCCAGCCCTACACTGGGACCACCAGTGCCAGGGGAATGGCCTCGCAGCAGTGACCTGGAAACGCTGCCAGGCTGGAGGGGGAACCAGCCCTCAGGGTCAGGGATCAGCGCCTGCCAAAGGGAGCAGCCGGTCCCACCCCACAGCATCTCTGCACTCAGAACCCAACTCACCTTCTCGCCTCTTTCACTCCTCTCTCCTTTCTCTCCTCTCAAACCTGGGAAGCCCTGTAATGACAATTTTGAGATGGAGAAAAAGAGAAAAGGTTTGTAAGTTGAGTGTGTGAACATCCCAGCATCTCAGTCGCACATGAGCAACGTCCAGCGATCAGCCATCCTCCCCGAATGACATTTCCATCCCATTGCCTTGGCACGGCAGCAGCATTGCCCTGGGAAAACCAGTGCTTTACCACACCCTGCTAACCTGGCAGCCACTGGGGATTTTCAGCTCACTTAACCCAGTGCAAAGACCCTCAACTGGAAAAGGAAGCCCCCGTGGCATCTTCAGTGGAGCAGCGGGGTGCAGTGTGGCAACCGGCCCGAACTAAGCCCTTTCCTACAGCCCCCCGTGCCTAAGGCAGAGCCGTCTGTGCGGCGTTAGCTCCGTATTTGCCCGACAGTCTCAAGCAGTCTGATGGCCTCCACACGCTCATCGTTCCTGTTTCTACTGTCACAGCAGCTGATGTCCACACTCACATCCAGTCCTGGCTCTCCTGGCTTTCCCTGCAGAGGTAAAACATCACAATTAGGACAGTTCCTAATGAGTTTGGTGTTTGAGGTGCACAGTCATCTAGTCAGGGACATGCAGTGACAGCCTGTGGGGTTTGGGGGGGGTCTCCTCGCCGCACACTGGGATGGTGCTGGACCCACTACAGCAGGACTTTACAGCCCCTCCTTTAGGATGGCACCACATCATGCTCCTTCCCCACCCCAGCAGTTACCTTCTCTCCTTTGGTGCCAGGTAAACCGATGAGCCCTGGAGCGCCCGGGAGACCCTTAAAGACAAAAGGAACGAGACATCGGGATGGTGGCCATAATGACTACCACTGGGAGAGCTGCTGGCAGGCAGCTCTCTGCCAACAGTCAGACATGAGAAAGGGAAAACAACTCACAGCGGGTCCAGCGTCACCATGGTCGCCCTTCTCACCGCTGTCCCCCTTCTCTCCCTTTGCCCCATCCAAGCCCTGCAGAAACAAAGTGCGTCAACCAAGCAGATTGGGCAGGTGCCAGAGACAGCCACCCTGTGTGTCCACCACCAGGTCCTACCACACCTTCGGGACGGGCTGCCCTGAATGGTTCCCATTCACCAGACCCTAAAATAAGGTTTAAGCCCATGGGTTTGGAAATCCTGGCTTGAATGTGCCAGTGGCCCTCAGGACCGCAGGAGGATTTGAGGTGGTCAATGTGTTTGGAAGACATCTCCTTTTCCAAAACACCAACTGCTGAACAGCACAACTGAGGGACGTGGGGTCACAAATGGTGACAAAGAGTCAGTTCCTGGAGCTGACAGGCCTTGGTGAGCCCATAACTGACACCCTGGCAGCCCGCAGATCGCGGGTGACGTTTCATTTATTCACTTACTTTAGGCCCCTGGATTCCTGGAGGACCCTGTGGGAAAGACAACGGTGCATCTGAAAACCAGGGTTTGAAAGACAACCCCCCAGCATTTACTTTCCAAGCTACTTCTTCGCAGGCACTAAACCCCTTAGATACCTGCACCACAATGCTCCATGTGCTCATCACCCTGTCCCCTATGGCCACATCTACAAGTCTTTTGAACCCCTCCAGGGATGGCAACTCCACCTCCTCCCTGGGCAGCCTGCTCCAACCCCTGACCACTCTGTCAGGGAAGACAATTTTCCTGATGTCCAAACAAAACCTCCTCTGGCACAACTTGAGGCCATTGCTTCTTGTGCTATCACTAATGACTTGGGAGAAGAGACCAACCCCCACCACTCTACAGCCTCCTTCCAGGTAGCTGTGTAGAGCAATAAGGTTTCCCCTCAACCTCCTTTTCTCCAGACTGAACAAACCCAGTTCCCTCAGCCGTTCCTCATCAGACCTGTCCTCCAGGCCCTTCCCCAGTTCATTGCCCTTCTCTGGACCTGCTCCAGCATCTCACAGAACATTAAGGATTGGAAGGGACCTCAAAAGATCATCCAGTCCGATCCCCCTGCCACAGCAGGACCACCTCCATGTCCTTCTTGAACTGAGGTGCCCAAAGCTGACCCCAGCACTCGAGGTGAGACCTCACCAGAGCTGAGATCAGAGCAAACTGCTCTTCTCTGGTTTTTTTGCCCAGATTCACCGCAGCCCAAGTGACCAACCAGAGCAAACCACCCTCATCCTTTACAATCACCGCTCTAACAAATCTGCCCAGCACCACACGAGTCGCTCTCCAGTCCTACCATTGGGCCGGGCAATCCGGGGGGTCCGGGCTCAGGTATGATCTGCAGAAGGGAATTAGGCAGCACGTTAACGGGGCTGGGTGCAGGGTTAGGGAATGGAAACCCCATATGACCCCCCAGAACAACAACACCCTCGGATTTAACCATATCAGTAAAAACCTCTGCTCATCAAGTCGCTCGTGGGATTTATAGGTAAACGAATCAAACTAGGACCGTGAAGTGAGAGGCTACACGAAGCGAGTGGAACGACGCGGTTTGCTGCGCAGACGGGAGGAAACCAGCCTGTTTGATTGGAAACCCCAGAACCAGAACAAAATTGGAGGTTTTATGTAATTAATAAAGACCTGTCGAAAGTCACCACCTTTGTTTTAAGCAAAAGGTGTGAATAAGGAGAAGGGGATGGAGAAATCCTATAGAGCTGCAAGGGTCCCAGTTCAGAACCAATTATGACAGCCCCATCCGGTGTCTCCACCACCAAAGCCAAACCTAAACCAGCTGGCGCAGAGTGCCCTCCCCTAGTGAACAAACCCCGTTTAGGCAGTTTGGAAAGGTCTTGCAGAAAACAGTTGTGTTCTGCGTGGCGCTGCTGTGCTGAGGGATATGGGACCAGCAGCTCCAACTTGCACCCCTCGACTTCACCTGACCCTACATCATGATCAGGCTCCTGCAGCCTTTCCAGTGGCAGGATCACAGAATGTTAGGGGTTGGAGGGGACCTCAAAAGACCATCTGCTTCAACCCCCCAGCCACAGCAGGATCCCCTAGATCAAGTCTCTTACGTGATTGTTCTGCAAACACGGTGACCCGGTGTCTCCTTTCTCTCCTCTGTCTCCCTTTGGCCCTTCTGCTCCCTGAAAGAGACAAAGGTTAGTGCTGATGTGATGCTTCTTCCAAGAGAGCAAAATCGAGAGGCAAAACTCTTTGTCCTCTGAACTCCAGCTTGGGCTCAAGCAAAGCTCACGCGCAACCCCCAGGAGGAAAGATTCTTTGCTACCAGCTCACATCACCTTCTGTACTTAGTGTTACCATCATCACCAGCAAAGGACCTTCAGAGCTCCCGCACGCCCCGGCTCCGCGGTGACCCGGTGAGGAGCGCTCACGTCGGCAACGCGACGCGTTGGAGAACAAGGCAGAGACACAGAGAGACGGGAGGAGGGTGGGGACGTACCGGCGGGCCCGACGAGCCCATCTCTCCTGTCTCCCCTTTCTGTCCCGCAATCCCAGTGCTGCCCTGGTCACCCTTCGCTCCTTTAGGACCCTGGAAGTTTGTACAGAACAACTTGCTTAGGAGAAAATGGTTAGAGAATCCTCCCCCAGTAGCCACTTCTGCTTCTCTCCCGTGTCGCACACGAGGTCATGGAAATGGTTTTGCATTAAAACCAGCATCCGCCAGTCCTGAGGACACGACAGAACGTGGCTGAGCTGTAGCGGGGATCGTGGCCACTTGGGGTTGGGAAGGTCTGCAGTAAAATTTGAGCCAGTGTCTGACAAAGCACCGTGAAAGGAGCCACCGCGCAGTCGTGGCCACGAGTAGTCTGCTCCCCCACAGCTGAGCACAGGGCCGTAGGCTAAGGGTAGTTAGCTCAAGGAGAGCAGCTCAGCATCACGGGGCGTGAGTCTTGCTGTTCACACGAGCAAACTCCTTTCCAACTGGGCTCCCGCAAGGTCTCGCTCCATCCAGCCGTGCCCCACACACCTTCTCACCGTCCAGCCCGGGTGGACCTGGCAAACCCAGCTCTCCCTGCAGAGACACAAAGGAAGGGGAGCCCATGGTCAGTTGCATCAGGAAATCAGCTTGGGAAGGGGTTTTGTGAGGAGAGAGGTTATCTCTTGTCCCAGCTGGCGCAGGTATGGGTTTGGCACTGCCAGGCTCAGGAGCGGCAGCGTGTGCCAGCACTACTGGCTGAATTTGAGCCGCACAAAGACCTTGAGAGGCCCCCAAATCCTGCCCATCTCATTCCACAGGTTAAATTCTTGCTTTATAGAAGCTCCAGCAGACAATAGGTGACTGGGTTTTGCTTTGAAGCAGGAGGACAGCCAAGTCCTGCTCTGGCTTGGTCCCAGGACAGCAAGGGGCTCATGGGGAGAACAGGATGGAGGGGTGGCTTGGCACAGCTTGTGGGACCGCTGTTCCCTCCTCACAGCTGCTGTTCCCTCCTCACAGCTTCTGCCGCCTCCCACAGACATCTGAAATCTTGGAGGTGTTGGGAGCAAATTCCTTTTACCTTCCTCCTAAAGAGACTGGTCAACAAAACATTGGCTTTTGTGTGAAAACCTCCTTTTTCAGTCCGAGAAAGCAGTGAACAGCATCTCCTTTGCCCCAGAGTCTCCAGCCCCACAGCTGGCATCACTGCACTGTTTTGGCCTGGGAGATGCTCCCTACGTGGAGAGCTGCTGCGCCACAGAGGTCAGACTCACCTTGGGACCTGGAGCACCTTGGGGGCCTGGTGGCCCTGGAGGACCTGGTGAACCCTGAAACAGAGCAAACACACCAGGTGTGAGCATCACGACTGTGAATGTGGCACACGAGGACAGTGCCAGCTGATTGCGAGCAGCTCCTGATCACCACCTACAACAGCTACTTGTGTGACCGGGGTGGCCCAGAGACCACAATGGGCTTAGCTGGCACAAGGGTCCCTCTGGCACAGGGGAGGCCATGCAAAGGAAACACAACCAGAGCTGGCCAGGGCTACAGAGCAGCAGTGTGGGTGCCTGAGGCAAAACCCCTTTATCCAGAGATGTGGCCCCAGGTCTTGGAGGTCCCTTTTGCATTTTCCCTGCTCCAGACAGCCAGGCAGGGGGGAAGCTCCTGCTGAAAACATCAACCACCAGCCGGGGAGATGCAATTAAGGGGGAAGAAATGAAGGAGGGTTTGTGTGAGCACCAGCAGCAGGAAAACCTTGCCCACTCCAAGCAGTTTAGCTGGGCACTGGTGGGTGTCAACCACCTCGAGATGGACAATGCTTGCAAGCAGCAAAACAGCTCTCAAACAGCAAAACTCCCTCAGCTGAGAAGCAAACCCCTATCGCATCCCAAAGCACTTTGCTCTGTGAGTTCACACTCAAATCCCGTCACACCTCATCTCACCAGGAGCCGTGGAAAGCCACCCCCTTCCCAAAGCTCTGCCGTGAGACAGGTCAGTGCACAGCCACTGGGAAGGGCTAACAAGCAGGAAAACAGCCGAGTTAGTGAGGCTCAGCGACACGGCCCTCGCATGCAGCCCACGGGAGAGGGTCTGGGCCTCTCCAGATGAGGTCCAGACACTGGATGGAGCCTCTCCAAGCCCCACGCTCCACCAACTCCACTCGCAGAGGCACATGCCGTGCAGACATCTGGCAACCAGTAATTACCACCACTTTGTGTATCCCTGCAGCCTGTTAGAAAACAATTAGGAGGGTTCTCAGATGTGTCTGCAGTTATTTATGCGATTTGGCTCCTCTCATCTTAATGAAAATGGCAGGGCATCGCTCGGTCGGGCAGGTTAGCGCTCGGGCGCCGCTTCCTCCCTTCCTCCTGCATCCCGACAGCTGCTCGCTGAGAAAACCACTGCAGAGGATGGGCTGGGAGAACTGCACCTCCACACTAGGGGAACAACCCTGCAGGTAGCACTGTTTAAGTCCCACACTGGGGGAACAACCCCGCAGGCATCACTGGCCACTCACACGGATGACGTTGGGTGACTGGATCTAGGGGATCCTGCTGTGGTGGGGGGATAGGGCTAGATGATCTTTTGAGGTCCCTTCCAATCCCTAAAGTTCTGTGACCGTGTGAGTCTGTGCTGCCTCGCTTGTACCTGAGGAATATTGACTCACATTCCACAGCTGGGTCCTGTGAGCCTGGTACCCAGTACCCAGCTAAACCCCAAATATCCTCTCAGCCCACTCTGTGCTGGGAGTGGGGGTCTTGGGATGGAGAAGGAGAACGAGGGCAGCCAGTGACACCAGTTTTTCAGCCTTTCCCCATTAACATCCTTGGTGTGGGAGTGGGGGGGGTGCCTCACCTTGAGCGCATCCAGGATTCGGCCATCGTAGTCGATCACCACAGTGTCGCCTTGTTCCCCTTTCAGACCGGGGGGACCCTGCGACCAGGGAGAATCTCAATTAGCTTTCTGGACTGGATGGTCTTTCAGGTCCCTTCCAATCCCTAATGATTCCATGGTTCTGGAGGTATCTGAGGAGCAGCTAGGGTGTGAGCAAAGAGCCGACAGCCAGGCGTTTGGGGATTATCACCTTACAAACACCATCGAGTTAATCAGTTCTGGCCTGACAGCTCCAACCATCCTCCAGACCAAACCCCAAAAGGCAAAGAACTGTGTAACCAAGAAGTGTGCCAAAACCCTCCTTTGGTCACCCCTGCTCACAGCTTCCCTCCCGCAAAAAAAAGGGTCATGAGATGGTCGCGTTGATAAGAAAATTGGACTTGACTGCATTTCCCAGAGCAGAACCTCGACAGAGGTTTGGGTAGATGTGCACCAGGGCTGTGTTCCTAGCGCTGAACCGATCCCACCGTATCCTGAGCAGAAAGACTGGGGGGAGCTGCTCAGGGTCCCCACTGGGAAAGCAAAACCCTGCACATCCGTACCCGGGGGCCGATGGAGCCGATTCCTCCCTTCTCACCAGGTTCACCCTGAAAATAAGAAAAACAAACCCAGAATCACGCTTTTGGTTAAAAAAGCCCTAGAAGAACACAGGATATTTACCTTAAAAGACAGTCATGACATGAGGTGCCCAAGAAATGGTTTGGGTCAAGGAGAAGCACTGCAGCGACAAGGAACTGCTCATCCCCGGAAAATCATGGGCTCCACTTGAGAGCGCAGAGTTTGCAAAACAGAGGGCTGGCGTGGGCTGGCTGACAGGCACAAAATGCCTCCTGCCAGAGGGAGCAGAGCGCTCCGAGCTCCCCGTCCCGGTGACGGGCCGTGCCCATGGACCAGCTCCACTGGCTGCTCCGGGCGAGCGGAGCTCTGCTCTTTGTGCTGGGTTCACACGGCTGCCTCTCCACTCTGGGCTGGATTTTGTGTGGGAACGTTTCAGCCGACACTTCTAAACCACTTCGGAGGAAAAGGGCTCTGCCAGATTCTTCCTTTCCCCAACTGCCCCCAAATTTTAGCTCTTTTTTTCCCCCCTTTTTTTCTTTTTTTCCCTTTTAAATCTTTGTTTTCCCTTTTAGTTGGTTTTTTTCATTTATTTTCTTTTAATTTTTTCCTTTTTCTTTTTTCCTTCTTATATTTTCCCATTTTCTTTCCTTTTCTTTTTCATTTCCCTCCCCATTTTCTTTCTTTCTCCCTTGTTCAATTTTCTTATTTTCTGTCATTTTTTCTTCTTCCCATTTTATTTTTCCTCCCCCCTTTTAAAACCTCCTTTATTTTCTTCATTTTCTTCTTCATTTTTTCCCCTTTTTTCTTTTCATTTTTTCTTCTCCCTTTTTCCTTTTTCATTTTTTCTTTGTCTTTCTTTTTCTCCCTTTTTCATTTAAAAATACTGTTTCTTTTAATTTCTTTCATTTTTTCATCTTCATGTTCATTTTCCCCCATTTTTTTGTCTTTTTTCTTTATTTTTAATTGCCCCCTTTTTTTTCCCTTTTCATCTTTTCATTTTTCCCCCCTTTTTTCTTCCCCCACCCCCTCTATATTTTTTGGAAAGTGAGTAAGATTTGAACAACTGTAGCACCCTCACAGCAGTGACCTCAAATTCATTTCAAAATTCAAAACCCTACCTTTTTCCATACCCACAGACCCTCTAGATGAGGGGCAATGGGTGTCAGCTGGAACATAGGAGGTTCCACATCAGTATGAGACAGAACTTCTTCCCAGTGAGGGTGACAGAGCACTGGAAAGGGCTGCCCAGGGAGGTTGTGGAGTCTCCTTCACTGGAGATGTCTAAGACCCACCTGGATGTGTTCCTGTGTGACTTGGTCTAGGTGATCCTGCTGTGGTGGAGGGATTGGACTGGATGATCTTTCAAGGTCCCTTCCAATCCCTACTGATTCTATGACTCCACAATTAAAACCCTCTAGAACATCAGAATTGCTACGAGCACAGAGTCTCCATAGGAAAACCCAACTCCACCCATCCCAGGAGGAACAAACCAGCACTGGCTTCAGAAAAACTGTGGCTAAGGGTCACCCTAGCTCACGTTTCTCCATCCCAGAGTTTCCTGCCCAAAAAGGAGCTGCGGCTGCTCAAGATAAAAACCCACGACTGGGTACAGACCGGGGAAAAGAGGCAATTCAGCAAAATCCCTGCGATTTTAGCACCTCTGGTGCTGGTCTCTGCTTGAATGCAGCTGTTGTTGAACGAGTTAAATCCCTCTAACTCCACAGGGCTGGGACCAGCTCCCTGGCTAATGGGTCTGTACATACCTTGGGTCCGGGCAGGCCGTCGGTGCCGTTCTCCCCCGCCAGACCCACGCTGCCTTTTTCTCCCTGAAAACAAGACATCCAGACAAATGGTAGCTGGGTGGGATTCAGAAAGGGTTCCTTCAGGGTTTCTTCATGTTCTCAGAGACTGTCATTTTCTTGCTCTACCTTTTCCTTCAGATAAGGAGTGAGCAGAGCTCTGCTTCTAGCCTGAAACACATCCTGTTGCCCAGGTGCAAAAGGGCAGGGTTAGAGAGGAAGCTGAAGTCTTCAGGCTTAACAGTCTGGCTGTGGGTGATGTTCAGCTCTAAAACCCACAGCATCTGGAGAAGGCTCCCACAGAGAGCCCGCAGCACCCTGATCTGCAGCCGCAGGGACAACTTCTGGGCAGAGATGGCCTGGCAGGGAGGTGGGTCATCCATGTCAGGTGAGAAATTTGCCCCTCGACCTTCCCCGGCTCTGATAGTGATCTGAGTACCCAGAGAGCAGAAGATGCTGCCAAGCTCTTACGCCAGATGGACACAGAGACGAACATACCTTAGGGCCCATAAGTCCTGGCTCTCCAGGGCTCCCGTCATCACCCTGATGAAATAAAACAGGAGCAGTGAAAGGCAAAGAGCTGGTACACTCCTATCATTAGGATTCAACAGGTCACTTGACCCCACTGGGTGATGCACAGATCTGAGATCCACTCAGGTTTGCAGGAGGCCAGGAGAAAGCTGGAGCTTTGCCTCCCTGGCTCCCATCCAGCCCCTGCCAGCCCTTCTCCTCTGGAGGTGGATGGGTGTCTCCCAGAATTTTGCCCTGGGAGAGGTGCTCTCTTACCCTTAATACAAATTACATATCATCCATTTATGCTTTTTGGGTCTCAAAGACGCTGGCCCCTGCCAGTGCTTTGGCGTAAGACAGAGATTTATCCGCTCCTTGATGGCCCCACCAGAAGAAAACATGGAGAGCTCAGATCTGTGAATCTCCTGCAGTCTTCAACTCCCAGCCCCAAGCAAAGCATCTGTCCTTCAGCGAGTGGGTGATCCCCATGAGACCGAGGTCCTGTGAACCTCAAACCCATGCTGGGGGCCCCTGGGTAGATAAGAGCCTCCAGGCGCCTCTCAGTTCAGCCTGAATTACTGGAGCGAAAGGGCTCGGGACCCGCTGCTTTGTCTGGCATTTGGTGTTTTGTTCTTTGTCTTCTGGGCAGATGTGTTTGCAGCTTCTGCCTTGCTGGTGGTAATGAAAAGCAGGCTGCAGGCACAGCCATGCCCCTGCCTTGGGGTTGCGTGGGCGAGAAACCCTGGGGAGCACAAGGAAGGGCTTGAGATGGACACTATGACCACGGCTCCTCCACCAGTCTCTGGCAGTGGTCTCTCCCCTCACCAAACACAGAGCAAAGAAACAAAAGCAATTAAACAAATTACCACGTTACCTTCTTTCCTTGGATGCCAGGCTCACCCTTCAACACCAACAAATGCAGAGGAGGAAGAAGTTTAGGGAGAGAATGAAAAATAAAACTAACTTAATGACAAAATTGATAATAACACTAAAACATTTGGCTTGTGACCATCGTCTTTATTCCCTCCTCAAACGTAAGAAAGGACATTCCCACAGCACAGTAGCTTCCAGCCTGCTTCCACCCCCCTTTCAAGGTCTGAACGTGGGCTGTGGTTGGACTATTGAGTAGGTGACACCATCAGATGTGCAGCCCAAACTGGTCCTTTTTTGGTCTGATATCTATGGGTAAGTGAAAAGCCAGTGCAATACACACACGTTCATCTCCATCCATCTTAAGGAGCAATATTTCATGGAACATTAGAATCACAGAACGTTAGGGATTGGAAGGGACCTCGAAAGAACATCCAGTCCAATCCCCCTGACACAGCAGGGTCACCTAGACCAAGCTGCACAGGAACATGTCCAGGCCAGTTTTAAATGTCTCCAGTGAAGGAGACTCCACAACCTCCCTGGGCAGCCCCTTCCAAGACTCTGTCACCCTCACTGGGAAGAAGTTCCTTCTCATACTGATGTGGAACCTCCTCTGTTCCAGCTCACACCCATTGCCCCTTGTCCTATCATTAGATGCCACTGAGCAGAGCCTGGCTCCAGCCTCCTGACACCCACCCTTTCCATATTTATCAACATGAATGAGGTCACCCCCCTCCGTCTCCTTTATTCCAAGCTAAAGAGACCCAGCTCCCTCAACCTTTCCTCATCAAAGAGATGCTCCTTTCCATCGTCTTTGTCGCTCTACGTTGGACTCTCTCAATATTTCAATGATGGGTGTCAAAATTAGATAGATAAAGAACTACTTGCTACCCACCTTTGGTCCTGGAGGTCCCCTGGCACCCTGTTGGGTGGAAGAGCAGCTGCGTTACTTGTTTGACAATGGAGTGCAATGGAATAGAAAACATTTCCAAGGCTGCTGCAGTTCCCATGAAGAAAAGGGACACAGATGCCAACTCCTCATCTTCCCTACAAATACAGCTGCAAGTCCTCTGTGTTCCCAGTAAGTAATAAAAATTCTTGCAGGGCTTGTCTGTTTTCTGCACAATAAACACCTTTCAATCCAACCTAGACCTCAGCTCATTGGAGTTACAATGCCAAGAGGCTCCATGGGGGCAGCTGTGGGGATGCAGGAGCAGAAGATCCCTCCAGAGGAGCCAAGCGGACAAAGACCAGCCTCTCTTCCACCCAGGGAACAGGAACCCCTGGATAAACATCTACTTTAGGGCATCTATCATCTCCCATGGGGGTTGTTTTTTCCCCTCTCTAAGCAACACAACCACCCGCTGCAGTGAGCTGAAGGGGGATGGAAAGGAAGGGTCAACACTAACCATCAGTCCATCCTCTCCCGGTTCACCTTTGACGCCCTGCAAATACAAAAGGGCCAACATTGAAACCATGACCCTTCACTCCCCCACATGCTCAGCACTAACCAGAACACTCAGTGGTGCTGTGATTTAGCCCGTATGTTTCTTAAATACATGGCCAGTGGCCTGGAGATTTGCAGCAGGTCATCTGAAGGCTACAGATTGAGGAAGAGATCTCCTCAGGCTCTTCGAGTTACAACCAGCACCTGCAAATACAAGCTCCAGGTCCAGGTCTTTGTTCCCGAACTGAAGGAGGAAGACCTCCTCCTGGCTCCCTTGGCCCTGTGCCCCAAAGCTTTGCTGTATGAGCAGCCACCAAAACCCAACTGCTGGCTCAACCCAGTGGTTGAGGTGGCAGTGGGAAGGGGACACCGTTCACGCTCTTCTGCCCCTCGCTGGTGTGGGAACTGCCTGGCACGTGCTCGCTCCTGTCCTTACAGGGGGGCCTGAAGGTCCTCTTGGGCCATCTTTTCCCGTGTCACCAGGAGGGCCCCGGGCCCCTGGTGGTCCTGGTGGACCAGGGGGGCCAGTGGCTCCATCTCGACCTTGATCACCCTGGAAGAAGTTCACACAGACATGGTGAGACAAAGTGGCGTTGGCAAGCGGTGGCCATAGGATGCCCACAACACATGCACTACACCCCATGGCCATCAGCACCCTGGGCTCCGCTGTCCCAAAGGAAGTTCATTACAACTTCCAGCTGGGAAGGCTGGAAGAGATATCATGGCCAGTTCATGCTCTTTGGATCTGGCTGCTCACGCAGGGTCTTGCTCAATGCCTCCAGTGAGGTTTTTATCTCATCAAGCCCTTGTGCAGCAACCATCTGCATGGAAACCACCAACCAGAAATAACCCAGACCCAAGAACGTGCTGGCACAGGACATGCACACACTTCCAGAGCTTAGTGGACCACACCAAAAACCCACCAGAGAAAAAAGTAGCACTTAGTAATAACCTTTAACTACAGCCGCGGCCATGGATCAACACCCAGCAGGGCTTGGATGCAAAGCAAAAAGCAGCAGCTGCTTCCCCACGTGGCTGTGAAGGTTTGAGAGGTGGCTGCTCTGCAGGGGAGAACCCCATGGGGCTCCACCACCCAGTTATCAGCTCCTGACCCGCCCCGGCCACCGCAGCTCAACCCAAGGGCTGTGGTCAGGCACATCCACGCAGCCACACAATGGAAAACCTCAAGGAAAGGGCCGCTCGTAAATCTTGTAGCAACATCTGGAAGGGTTAGGACAGAGGCAGTGCGAGGGCTGTATTTAATATGTGGTCCACCCTCGAATCAGGGAAAAGTGTGGGATTTTCAGAAGTCCTTAAGTGACTTAGCAGCATGAATCCCAGGGCCTTTCAGCAAGATCTCTGCCCCTGAATCACTTGCATAGTTGTTAAAAAAAAGTCCCAATGGCAAACGCCGGGCGCTGCATCTAATTACGGGGAGAGTCTCCCACCGAACTCTGCCCGATTGAACGGCCCCTTTTGGAGTGCGAGGGCTCACACAGCTCCGGGGGTGATGCCTTGTAGTTTCCAACACCTGCACTGCTCAAAAGAACTTTGCTGCTTGATCCCCACCTCCCACAAGCGGCCAAACGCTAAAACTCACCACATTTCGTAGAATCACAGAATCACTCGGGTCGGAAAAGGCTCTTGAGATCAACAAGCCCAACCCACCTCCTAACCCTGAAATGTCACCCGTGAAGCTTCCCTCGAACGTGCTCCCAGCAAGCACCTCCGGCTGCAGCCGTGGCAGCGACAACCTCAGCCAGCAGCAGCGCACCGGCAGCCAGCAAGGGGCAAAGACGTGCAACCCCAAGGACCACAGCAAACCAACACGTGGGACGTGTCTACCCCTTGAGCACTTGCCTACCTTGAGCACTCGGCGGCTAAAGGCCAGCTGGTCGTTAGCCAGAAATCCGTGATTTAGCCGAGGGAAAACCATCTAACCAGGTAGAGGGGGAGGCAGAGGAGGAAAGAGCAAGGATTCAGGATGAAAGCACTGCAGAAGAACGAGCTTTAGAGGCTGTAACAACATCACAACTGTTAGATGAATAATTCCTGCAGGAGGAGGAAGGGATCTAGGCAGCCGACGGTGGTCGTTTGAAGGCTCTGGGTACCTTGGAGCTCGGTAAGCAGTGAGCAGACAGAGGGGAAACCAGTGTCTTCTCATTAGTCTACTGCACAATAGGACATTCAGAGCAGCCAGGGCAGAGAGGATTCCCCTAGTGCAGCCCTTTCTGCAGAATAAAGAGCATTATTCCAGAGGCCCCCACAGGGGTTCTGTCCCAGCTTTTCTCCCGAGACCAGCTATTGCATTTTTTGTCCAGAGCCTGAGCTGGATCCCGCTGAACTCCCCAGCCTGCAGAGCGCCGATAAATCTCTCAGATTTATATGATGCAAAAACAATGTATTGAGGCCGTGTCAGTAGTCATTGCTATTGTCTTCTAGCCTTTCCCCTTAGCTGTCTAGGGAGAAGCAGGAGACATTTCCTTTCTCTGGACATTGCCTGTGTCTCCCTTTCCCTGACCGTCCCCATGCACATCCAAAGGAGGACCAAAGGGATGGGGCAAAGCCATAAGAAGATGGAAAAACCAATTAATTCTGGAAAATAAACCCCTCCCAATGATTTTTTTTTTTAAGCTGCAGAGAGGCTTCAGCCCAGCACTCACTCAAACCATAGAATCATTAGGGATTGTAAGGGACCTCAGAAGATCATCCAGTCCAATCCCCCTGACACAGCAGGATCACCTAGACCAAGTCACACAGGAACACATCCAGGTGGGTCTTAAACGTCTCCCTGACTGTGAAGAAGTTCCTTCTCATATTGACATGGAATCTCCTCTGTTCCAGCTCACACCCATTGCCCCTTGTCCTATCACTAGATGACACTGAGCAGAGCCTGGCTCCATCCTCCTGACACCCACCCTTCACATATTGAAAGATATTAATGAGGTCACCCCTCAGTCTCAAGAGACTTCCCCAAGCTCAAGAGACCCAGCTGCCTCAGCCTCTCCTCATAAGGGAGGTGCTCCACCTCCTTCATCATCCTCGTTGCTCTGTGCTAGACACCCTGCAGCAGCTCTGCATCCTTCTTGAACAGAGGAGCCCACAACTAAACACAATACATTTTCAGGGGGGAGGAATGTTGAAATCTTAAGATTTAAAAGCCCAAGATGATGCCACAGTGAAATTAATGGGGACATGGAGCCCTTGTGCTTGGCCAGGCCCTCCCAATGCTGTAGAAACCACCACCAAGGCTCTACTGAGAGCAAAGGGGTTTGTGGCAGACCCAAAGGACCTGCTTTTAGGGTTTCTCATGCTCATGAAGAGAAATTAGGGCATGAAGGGGGATTTTTAGAGAAGCACAAGGATCCAGACAGGAACCAAACCCCTTTACTTATCTCTTGGCTTGCTGAGCACCATCCAGCTGAACACCTCCCAAGCCCAGCACTGGCTGTTTCAATGTGAAATGACCATTTCCATTTGCCCTGAGGCCAAAAGCACCAACCTCCCACCAAACCCAGCCACTGCACAGCTAAACAATCCCAGTTACAGATGGGCCCACGAGTGGTGAACAGCCCGAGGGCTATTAAAAGCAGAGACACCATCCCTGGGGCAAGAAACATCTCGGCCATTGAAAAGCAGACTCTAGGAGAACAGTGAAACCAGGTGATCCTGCTCTGGCAGGGGGACTGGACTGGATGATCTCTGAAGGTCCCTTCCAGTCCCTAATGTTCCATGATTCTGTGAGCTCTGCAGGACAAGCTGTGCTGAGCTTTTAGCTGCAGTGTGAGCTTGGCAAGCAATTATATTTTTGTAAACAGAGCAAAATAAAGCTATTTTTCTATCTGCAGCCTAAACTCCTTCCTGCAGCTACAAACCCAGTTCAGCCACACCAGTGTTCAACCCACAGCAGCTCAGGCTCCAGATGCAGATGTTACTGGTGCCATCCCCGTCGGTACTGGCTGTCAAGCAGGAGGATGCTGCATGGACCACTTTCTCATAAACTGAAGCCCCATTTCTCTCCCTCTCACTATCCCCACACTGCTGTCACACACCCACTGCGCATCCACTCGCCCAGATGTGTGGAAATACATCAACCCCACCATTTGTCTGAACATCTGGACTGTCAGTAAGAGCAAGATCGCCCGAGTAGTAAATGCACAGTGGTCAGGGAGTGCTGCAAAATGCTTGATTTTAAGAGAGAGCACAAGCACAAGTATCAGGGCACAGCCTTGGCAGCATCCTGCTTCCACTCCATCTTTCCTCCCCAGAGCAGAGGAAATCTGATCTTGTTTTCTCCCTGCAGATAGAGTCACAAGGGTTTTACCAGCATATTTGAGGGCATTCACTCCCCATCCTGATGCCATCTGAAAACACTCGTGTTCTGTGTCTCAGACAAGCTGATGTGACCTTCCTCAGCTCTCCAAACCCACAACAAACATCAGGACTTGGGACATTCTCACATGTGAGAACGTCTCTGCTGCCCACACTGGCAGCTAGTACTGATGAGAGACAAAGAGAAGCAGCACAAACATGAACATCTCCAGTAGCTAATCCCTCACTGCCGCCTTCTCGCTCCCAAAGCCACCCCAAGCATTCCTCTCCTTCAATCCATCATCTCTAAGGATAATGGTTCTGCCTTCACTGACACGCGCCGTCCCCACCATCCACAGGCATCTTGACAAGGGAGGTGGCACTGGGTATCTTGCTAGAGATTTATCCTCCCATGGATGCAGTGCCTTTGAAAGTCAGCGGAACGAGCCACCGCTGAAACTTGAGGAAGAAGACAGACTAAATTAAGAAATAAAGAAACAGTCTGGGCCAGACGGTATCGGGAAGTTTCGTACCCAGTCCACAACCCCATTTGTCTAGAGACACAAAGGAATCTTCCCAAAGCTTGTTGGCTTCTTTCCCCCTCCATCCACCCAGATTCATTCTGAGCCTTTTCTTACTCTGGTGCAAAAAGACACAAACAGATCTGAGGGCCAAAACCTGGGTCGAGGTAGATTGAGAGGAAAAAGCGTGGAGTTTTATCACTAGGTTAGAATATAGGAGACGTGTTACCTTGAGAGCTGGCACCCGCCCCTGCCTGTCCCCAGAGCATCTCTTGCAGTGCAAACAGGAGCTGTGGCCATTGCTGGGGTCCTGCATTATCCAGCAGCACAGAGGCTTCAGAGCCTGAGCAGCAGCTCCTCTGGCATCGCCTGGTCACCAGTCCCCGAGTTGTCCACATCCCCAGCCAAGGAGTGAAAGCTCACACCCATGTGCTGCTGCATCACCTCTTAAAGCCTCTTCTGGGTGCAGGGGTGGGCACTCAGACATGGTTGAGACCCTGTGCCGAGCCCCTCCTTAGCCACGCGGAGCAGAAATCTGTTTGAGACACTTCAGGGGCTCTCAGAGCCTCAGGGTACCATTTCCCAACACACCCAGGGCAGTCGGGAGTCTCTTCAGAAAAAGACACCAACCTCAATAAACTGATTTAGCAGCCTCCAGGGGAAGAAAGAGAAATAAATGACTCTGAGGCATCGCTGCCTGGTGTTAACCACTGAGGTCTTGGCTCTGTTTCCAGCCACCTCAACTGAACCTACCAGCTGACTCTCTTGGGTGTCAGCTCCAAAACCAGCCTCTCTGTGGGGTCCATACATCAGAATCCCAGCACCATGGAGGTTCCAGCAGGTGCCCGTAAGCCACAGCCAACCACACCTCTGTTACTGCAATGGAGCCCACCTTGGAAATGCTGCAGACCTCAGGATGAGCTCTGCCATCTCATCCCCAGCCTAGGTCACTTCAAGCTACTGCTGCTGTTGCCAGCACCGCGGTGGGGACTGTGAGATGGCTGTGTCCCACTCGCACTCCCATCCAGATGCGCCGCAGTGAACCCCAACCTCACACGGTCCCATAAGGGCCATTTCCACAAATATCTATTGAATCCTCTACGTTACAGCCAAACCAGCTTTCCCTCATCACGCAGTCACTCTAAACCCTTTGTTCACCTGCGTGCTCCCACGAGGTTGCTCAGCTAGAGAGAGACTCTCCATCCTGTACGACACCGTGCCGGGCTTTTCCTTGGGACACCCAGACCTTACCAGTACATACTGGTGCTCTAATGTCAATGAATAAGGAATGGGAACTGGAAAAGGGAATCAGGGACAGGAAAGCACAGTAAAACCAAAGACCTCCCTGAAATATCTGAAGGTCTTAAATTCTTGTCTTCCCATGGTCAAAGTTTAGGGAACCACAACCACAAGAGCTGTGATGGCAAATGAACCACCTCCAGAGCTGTTACTGCCCCTCAGTTAGCAGCAGCAGAGCTGCACGACACCTTGTTCTGTGCAGTGACCAACCCCAACAAGATTCTAGAGTAAATCAACGTGCCAGGTTACTACTTACTCTTGGGCCGATGTCCCCTGCTTCACCCTGCACATAGAATCACAGAATCATTAAGGTTGGAAGAGACCTACAAGATCCTCCAGTCCTACCATCAACCCAACCCCACCCTGCCAACTAAATCCTGTCCCCACCCAGGGCCACATCTACTGAACCCCTCCAGGGATGGTGACTCCCCAACCTCCCTGGGCTGCCTGTTCCCACCCCTGACCACTCCGTCAGGGAAGACATCAAGCAGACGCTCAGTTTCGCGTCAAGCGAAACAGCGAGGGCCAGCGACTAGAGTTCGGCTTCCAGCCGCAAAGCGCAGGGTCAGCTGGACATGGGAACCACACAGGAGGGAAGGGGCGAGAGCCCTATTGCTTAATGCGTTTAAAACTTGGGAGGAGAAGGGCTCGAGACAACACAATAGGAAATGGATTTGCCCTGGCAGGCGGTGAAACGGGTAATAAATCAGAAATGACAGATCCTTTCCAACTCCAGGGCTCCCCTAGCAACTCCTGCTAGCTACGCAAGGAGGAGCATCACTTTGGGTTCAGCAGTGACCTTCTCTGGCTGCTGCAACTTCATGGGAGAGCATCATGCAGACACCCACAGCCTTGCTCTTGAAGGGACGAGAGAGAAGCACTGAGTGGCGCTCTCCTGGCCGTTAGGGATCTCCAGGAGCCCTACAGCATGGGCCATAATTATTCCTCCTACATATTCGCCCTCCCCTTCCTGTGGTTTTTCCAAAAGCAACCTGAGAACCCACCACCATGGCTCCACATCCCAACAAACCCCCGTGGTAACATCATCCTGGGGTAACTGAAAGGTTCCCAGCAGCAGCAAGACGATGCAGCAGCTTCCCCAAACCCCACATGTTAATGCAGTCATTACCTTTTCTCCTTTCGGTCCTGGAGGCCCCTGGAAACACAGAAGAAAGATCCAAGTGAGGGAACAGAATCATCAACGCACAGAACATCAAAACCAGGAGACTAATCACTTCACAGGTCTGAGCTGTGCTCCCCACTGTTTTACGTTACACGCTGCTTTGCGCGAGCGTCACGCTCCCCGAACCCACCACCGAGCTCCTGCCTGCTCTTGGAGGACAGTGGACGGGAGCAGGGCAGGCAGTGTGAGAGCAGCCCCTCGACTCTAAATAGACGCGAGAGATTTCCTGAAGTATTAAATGACTTCTAGAAAGACACATGCTCAGCAAATCATTACGGCAATTATACATCTGTTTGGAATAAACAGCAAGGCCGGGCTGCTTTCTTTGGCCTCTTTGCTGAAGCCGTAAGTCATCTTCCCTCTAAGCAGCTTTCTGTAAGAAAAGAGAGATGCGGAGCCAGCTTCGAAGTGCCTGCTCTGCATCCTCCTCCCAGCACAGGAAAACACTGGATCTTGGGGTTCAGCCCAATTCATGGTGCTTGGCTGAAGCAGGACTTGGGGGGAGGTAGTGGGGGAAGGTCAGCAGAGGGGCCAGCAGCATCTGCATCCTCACGCAGCGCCCCTCTCGCGGCTCATTCAGCTCTGAGCAAGGCTGCTAGCCCCGTGCTCTTGCGGAAGACATCACGAGCAGCCTGGTTTGAGTTTGGCTGCTTGGTAAGTTCACAGCTTTGCTGAAGCTTTCCCTGCCTCTAGCACAGAGATCTCACTCCTGTCTGGTGCATGCACCCAACTCGCAGCTGCTGGCACCCTTGTGTCTGCAAAGGGCAGCCAATGCAGGTGGATGCCGCTGGGGTTGGAGCTGCTCCTCCATCCATGTCTGCAAAGGGCAGCCGATGCAGGTGGATGCCGCTGGGGTTGGAGCTGCTCCTCCATCACGGGGTTTTACTAATTCAGAGCCAAGCCCTGAGCACGACGGCATGAGCTCACCTTCCTTTTTCTCTTTTCTAGTGGTTGGTTTTTACACTTCATTCACACTTGTGTTCAGGGGTAGAATGAAAGCCAACCCCAGTGCTGTGGACCCCCATCTGGCTAGAAGTAAACATTGGGAGCTATGTCTTTGATAGCAAAGACTGAATGACTTCTGCCCACTTTGAAAATCAGGGTAGGTTTAGGACTGGAGCTCCATGAGGTTCCAGGTGGTGCCGTCTAGAGAACGTGGCGGAGCAGAGTGGGATTGAGACACAAAGAGGGGGCTGCAGCCTCTGGCAGAAACCATCGAGCAAAGGAACTGGAACTGGCTAGTGCCCAGCTAGCAATTAAGAAAAGGCCTGTGTTTCACTAAAATGAGTAGGAACAGAGGGGAGCAACCAAGTACACAAAAGGGCTTCCAAGTGGAGTCAAGAAAACAGCTCATAAAACCAATGGCCATTGCACAAAGTGTTGCATGGACACTGGGAACCCTCAGGCACTTCCCTCCTGGGCTCCTCTGGAGACAAATGAACCCACAGCTCAGGAACAATTAATTATGTTAATGATACTGCCAGGGGCGTGAGGCCAAAAGGACTGACTTTGCCTCTTCCAAGGTGCTACTGCACTGTTGTTTGTTTCCTGTGCTTGGGCTGACACCCACCTGGCAAATCCTCTGCTGGCTGAGTTGGCACAAGGTGGGGAAGAGCAGCCAAGGGGAGCTAGTGAAGGGCCTGGAGGACAGGTCTGATGAGGAGTGGCTGAGTGAACTGGGGTTGTTCAGTCTGGAGAAGAGGAGGCTGAGGGGAGACCTTATCACCCTTCACAGGTAACTGAAAGAAGGGTGTAGAGAAGTGGGGCTTGGTCTCTTCTCCCAAGTCACTAGCAATAGGACAAGAGGCAGTGGCCTCAGGTTGTGCCAGGAGAGGATGTCTTCCCTGACAGAGTGGTCAGGGGTTGGAACAGGCTGCTCAGGGAGGTGGGGGAGTTCCTGTCCCTGGAGGGGTTCAAACAATGTGCAGATGTGGCCGTGGGGAACAGGGTTGAGTGGGCAGGGTGAGGTTGGGTTGATGGTTGGACTTGATGATCTTGGAGGTCTCTTCCAACCTTACTGATTCAGTGATTCTACGACAGGCAAAGAAAAGCCCATTTCTAGCTGTGCTGGCCAGCCCTGGCTGAGTATTCAAGCTTGTGTGTGTTACAGACCTCAGAACAACTTTCCTCAATACAGTTTGGTCTCCTGAACAGTCACAAAACCACAGAATCATTCAGGTTGGAAAAGACCCCCGGGATCATTGACTCCAACCATCAACCCTACTCTACAAGGTCACCCCTAAACCAGATCCCCCAACCCTACATCTAAGCGACTTTTAAACACATCCAGGGATGGGGACTCAACCACCACCCTGGGCAGCCCAGTCCAGAGCCTGGCCACCGTCTCAATGAAGAATTTCTTCCTGATGTCCAGTTTAACCCTCCCCTCTTGGAGCTTGAAGCCCTTCCCTCTGGTTCTGTCACTGATGACCCGTGAGAAGAGACCAGGACCAACATTTCTACAGTGTCCTTTCAGATAGTTGTAGAGAGTGATGAGGTCTCCCCTCAACCTCCTCTTCCTCAAACTAAACAGCCCCAACTCTCTCAGTCTCTCCCCAGAAGATTTATCCTCCAGACCCTTCACCAGCTTTGTTGCCCTCCTCTGCACTTGCTCCAGCACCTTGATGTCTCCCTTGTGCTGAGGTGCCCCAAACTGGACCCAGTACTCAAGGTGCAGCCTCACCAGTGCTGAGTACAGGGGGACAATCACCTCCCTACTCCTATTTATCACACAGGTAGTAATAAATGAGTAACAGTTGAATTTCTGCCTGTCTCTTGCGGAGCAGGGTGGACAAAGACACGTTATGGTTGGCACTTGGTGCTACTTACGGGTTTGCCATCCAAACCAAGAGGGCCCTGAAAAGGGAAGGGAAAGCACAGGATTAATAAAAAGCACCCACCACAAGAGCCATCAACTTACAAGCACAGCAGTGTCAGTCGTGCTCTGAAGAGGCTCTACTCACCCACCACACAATGCCTGGCTACGTTACTTATAAACCTGACCCTCCGTCCACGCGGTCCAGCAGGAGGGTTTCACAGAGGAGCAGTAAGAGGCGACAAATAACTTGCAGAGGAGGAAGGAGGGTGACAGGAAGCGACAGGATTAGTGACAGGGGTAAGGTGACACTGCTCTGGCACAGCCCTCGGGATGCCCTGGGGTTTCTCAGGACTGAAGGAGCAGCAGCAAAATGTGCCTGACTTAAACAGCAGATCCTGGGAGTGACTCACAGAATTGTAGATCCACAGAACATCAGGGATTGGAAGGGACCTCAAAAGATCATCTAGTCCAATCCCCCTGCGACAGTAGGATCACCTAGATCAAGTTGTTCACAGCAACCTTAGACCTGAAGCACTTGTCCTTGGTGAAACTCTCCTGTTTTACCCAAGAAGTAGGAATGAACCATCACCCTCCACCCAAGATGGTGAATCTCTCTGATGGGAAGGTGTGTCCTGCTGCAGAGGAAGGAAGGATGCACCTGCCCCATGGGCTGATACCCAGATGCTTTGCTCATGTGCAGTGACACAAAGCTGGAAGCTCACTTGTGTTGGCAGGACCAAGTAGGTGGTCACCCCAGTTCTCCCCCTACAGGGCTGCTGTAGGAGCACATGATAAATTGACAATTTATGATTGATGATAATTGATGGGGTAGTTGGTTATTTCCCCATCATTCCGGCATACAGCCCTGAACTAGCACAGAGCCTCTGCCTGTCCTGGGCCATAGGAAACCTCACTCTTGAGGAAGGATGAGTGCGGGGAGAGGACACCCACATGATCTGAGGTCCATGGATGAATTCAAAGCTGGCCCTACTCAAAGCTGGAGCTGGCACACAGGGACAAGCAGAAGCAGTTCCAAACCCATCTTGATTCCTTACATTCTAACAGCTGGGGAGGGCACTGGGTCCACAGAGCATCTTTCCTCAAACTATGACTGCTTTGGGCTATTCAGCTTTAGTTCCTGATGCAGCTCTCTTGCCTCCAGAGGACAAGATCAGTCATAGGGTTGGGAAGGGACCTCCAAAGGTCGTCTAGTCCAACTCCCGTACAAGAAGCAGGGCCATCACTCACCAGACCAGACTGCCCAGAGCCCCATCCATCCTGTCCTTCAATAGCTCCAGGGACGGGGCCTCCACCACCTCTCTAGACAAGACGTGGGACCCGAACAGAGATCTTGCAGCACATTCTATTTCTCCAAGGACTACAAGTCTCAACATGATTTTTCTTTTAAAACTTACAATATGAATTCACCAGCTTCTAGCTATTCTTGTATCAGTCCACAACAAGGACATCCAGAAGGAAGAAACAATGGTCTATTCAAAGGAAGTTTGTTTGAGGGAAAGCATTTAATGCGTGAGAGAAACAATATCCATCGGGTTTTCGGAGGGGCTCTTGGCCAGCTGCACCGCTGAACGGACCAGGCTAACTCAGACTTTCAAAGGCTTTGTTAGTCTGGGTTGGAGGTTTAATTGACTGGCGGCTTAATTGACTCGACTCTACCTGCCCAGTCAAGCACCTGCATGAGGAGGGTTGAGGTTTCCAAGGGGACCCAGAGGACTACCTGGGTAAAAAGCAGGAGAGAGCATCCAAAATCTGGCCTGGCTTAGTTGATTGCCGGCAACTTGCAGAAGAACCAATGTGTTGAGGTGGCTACTGTCTTTTCACTGGAATTCTGCTCCATGTCAATTCAGTTAAAGATGAAGGAGTCTTTCGTTTGTCTGATAACTAAGGAACAGGAAAACAAGTCGCTCCCTGTTCCCCCAGGCAAAACCCACCTCTACAGGAGCTTGGCTTTCATTCTGTGGGCACAGATATCACTTGCCCTTCAATGAGCAGCATCAAATACAAGACAAGAAGGTGAGTTTTCAGCGCAGAGCCCGAGGGAGACAAAGCACCGCAATGGCTTCGCCCAGGGATGAATGTCACTCCTGACTTTGCCCACTGTCCATCACAAGCCTTTCACTCGCAGCCGCACAGAGGGATCCCACTTCCCATGATTTAATGCTCCCTACATCAAGAGGGGGTGAACTTTATGCCTAGAACAAACCTGATGATTTAAGACAAGACAGAGAGAAAATCCAGTTGAATTGCCCTGAAACATGGTTTTGACCAAAGCCATCACTCCACTGGCTAAGCGGGACAAAAATCCATCAATCCCCGGTACTTTGAAGACGATGACACTGATGTGGTCCCAAGCAACGTTGTTTGGTGGATGTCAGAGCCTTCTCCTAGCTGCTAATCAGCTGAGATCTCATTTTCTGACCGTGCACCAGTAAACCCCCTCTGCAGCTGGGGCACTGGGCCAATGCAGCTCTGCAGGGCATCCTCCACGTTTGAGGAGGAAATACTGCTGTCAGTTTGATAAAGAAATCACATCCGCAACACATGGCTGGAGCCTTCAGGTTTCCAGGGGAGGAGGAGCTGGGGGTTAGTGGGAAATGCTGGTGACGCCCAGGCAGGGATGGGTGATCACAGCAATGATTTGCCTTGCTCACAGAGAGCAAGGCAGGCACGTGGGGCTCGTGCAGACTCACTGACCCCATGGAGCATCCCACCACCATCGCCTGGGCGAGGACATCCTTTAGATAACAGTATGTATTTTATTCTATATTAATGATCTGTTATTTCACGGTGTGTGTTTATACAACGATGCTGGGAACGCAGACGCAGGGCCGGCGAGGAGACGGGGCTTGAGCAGAGCCTGCTACTAGGTGATGTGCTCTTGCTGCACACAGAGGCTTGGCCAGGCAGCATCTGAGCTTCACAGAACCGACTGCAACCACACATCTTAAGAGAGACTGATGCATTTGCTTCGTTTCACAGTAGAACAGAAGTCTCAAGATGCAGCACCAAACCCTCACCTCTCGCTGCACAAACGAGAAGCACCAACGCCAAGAGCTCTGAGTTTGCCAAAAGGGGAAAGATGTGGAGCTTGCAAGCTGTGACTCACATGTGAAAGCTCTTCCAAGAAATAATTAGCATTTCCCCCATAAATCCCTTAGCCCTGCTCAGAGCAAGCCAAGGTGCCAGTCTGGCTACCTGGCCCTCTGCCCGCCTCCTCCGGTGTCATTAGTGCTTGCTCTAGCAGCGTTACAGGAATCTGAAGGGGGGGAGGGGGAAACTATCTCGTGAAAACGAAGCCAGCGATGATTAAGAGGACAATCCTTCTGTGTTGGGAAATCATCTCTCGTAGTTATTTTTACTGTTTCCTGCTCTGCTAAAAATTAGCAGAGGGCTCGGAAGGAACCCCGCAGTCAGATCTGAGCAAACTCAAAGGGCTCTGCGACTTAATCTCTGCGGGTTTGGAAGACGGTAAAGTCCTCCTTCTGAGGAGGAGGAGGAGGAAAGTGTCAGGACAGAAGAGGACGACAATATTTTAGGATCCCTGTGAAGAGACCTCAGTTGTTCTGCAGTGCAGCCAGAAGTAGGGACCATCTCCTCCCCTGAAGTCTACACGGAAAGCCTTTGTGAGCAGGACAGTGTCTGCTGGCACTGCAGCTCCTCAGGACACTTTTTTTTGTAGAGCTGAAAGCTCTGGAAAAAGCTGCCAGACCCTTAACAAGAAAAGTGGAGAAACACAGCCAGGTTGCTGTGGCTCCTCTGAGCTTCCCAGTTGAGGGAAAAAAGGAGAGAGGGGACTGAGAAACGAGACTTGAGTTGGCTGAATGTCAGCCGAAAGCCATCAGTGCCAAGTGTGAATTGAGTAAGAGAAGTGCTCTGGGATGTCACCTTGTCCTTGTCCCCAATTACTGCTCCCGCCTCCGCCATCCCCAACGTCCTCAGTGAAGGAAAACCAGCAGCTTTCAAAAAGAAGCAAGTTTCCAGTCACTCCAGCACTGCCTCTGCTGCAGTAATTGGTTGCCCATCCAAGTAATTTAGGTGTCTGCACAGAGATGAGACTGTAGGTGTGGGGTTGGTCATGCGGGGAGCTGTCCTGCGCACCCAGACCATGAGCCCAGAAAGCGCTTAGCAGGAGGTTCCCTCCTATTCTGCCCCGAACTCTGGGGTCCCCGAGGTGCGACCTGGACATTGTGTCAGCCTGCAGCACAGCACAGCACTGAACCATCCCTGCCAGGAGGACTTATGCATTGAGATCACGATGATCAGAGTATCTGCATGTTTAACCCTGTCTAGTGTGGGTAGTTCTGCTGAGACGGGGTTGCTGCACACAGGAGCAGCCTCGCACTTAAAAATCAGTCATTCTCAGCATGAAAAAGATGATGAACAAGAGTTTGCTTCCTTGGTTAAAAAAGGTTATTTCAGTGCTATCCAACAAATTCTAATTAGAATCACAGAATCATTCCGGTTGGAAAAGACCTCCGGGATCTTCAAGTCCAACCTACTCTGCAAGGTCATCCCTAAACCAGATCCTCCAACACCACATCCAAGCAACTTTTAAACACATCCAGGGATGGGGACTCAACCACCTCCCTGGGCAGCCTGTTCCAGTTCCTGACCACTCTCTCCTGATGAGGTTAAACCTCCTCTGTTGAATCATAAGGGATTGGAAGGGACCTTGAAAGATCATCTAGAAGCTTGAAGCCCTTCCCTCTGGTTCTGTCACTAATGCCCAGCACCAACATCTATACAGTGTCCTTGCAGACAGTTGTAGAGAGTGATGAGGTCTCCCCTCAGCCTCCTCTTCCTCAAGCTAAAGAGCCCCAACTCTCCCAATCTCTTCTTGTAAGATTTATCTGCCCCAAACACCCAGGCAATAGTTTTAACTTAATTTTCTGAGAAAATCAAATAGCTCCTACAATCCTCACACAGACACAACCCAGCGATGTCGATGTGGCCCGACTGCTTTTCACTGTTTGTGAGACTGTTTTGACTCTGAAAGCCATTTCTGCTCGTTGTGAGGAACATAGGTCTTTTAAAGAGGTTTTCTGGATTAATCACAGAGTCACAGAACATTAGGGATTGGAAGGGACCTCGAAAGATCATCCAGTCCAACCCCCCTGCCAGATTAATCAATGAAGCAGCTTTTGTTTCCCTGCTTGTGATCAAAACTTCTATGCAGACCAAAGCTGTGGGACAGCTCTGGATTTAGAGCAGAGCAGGAGGCACCTGTGGAACGAAAGGTGCCCCACAGTGATGTCAGTTGGCTTCCCTTGATAGACTGAACCCTATACTCAACATAGCACAAGCAGCAAAAGGACTTTGAAACTCAGGCACAGCCATTCTGCCTGTGCACCTGCATTACCTTGTGTCTGGAAAGAGTTGGGGGTATCAATTTTGGGGGGACAATTCATTTCTACTAAGAGTTTCATGGGAAACCATCTTGTGGTTTGGTTCTCTCTATTTCATTCACTGCCACCACCATCCCATAATGGCCTCAGAGCCAGGCTCAAACCACTGAGCTGCACGATCCCATTTCATTTTAACAGAACCATGGAACATTAGGGATTGGAAAGGACCTCGAAAGATCACCCAGTCCAATCCCCTCATCACAGCAGGATCCCTTAGATCCAGTTGCACAGGAACATGTCCAGGTGGGTTTTAAATGTCTTCAGAGGAGGAGACTCCACAACCCTCCTGAGCAGCCCCTTCCAGTGCTCTCTCACCATCACTGAGAAGAAGTTCCTTCTCACATTGATGTGGAACCTCTCTTGTTCCAGCTGATACCCATTGCCCTTTGTCCTAAAATCCTTCTCCCTGCAAACTACAGTCCTCCATGTAAAGTTGGGATTGGGGGGGGGGGATACCAATGGGGCTGTCCCAGGCAGAGCTAAGCCCTCTGGCTGTGGCAGCTCTCACCCCTTTCCCGAATTTCTTTCCTGAGTACAACACAGGCATCGGTCACAGCATCTGGTGGGGCTTGGTACCATCAGACTCCCAAAGGCCACCCTGACACTTTTCTTTGGGGTGGGAAAACACATCCCCCAGCCCCAGCTCCTCGCAGTCCATCCCCTAACAGAGCTGTGAGGGAAAGGACACAGAGCGGCAGGCTGGTAAGAGCCAAGTGTGTGTTAACAAACCACCCAAACAAACACAAACCTGCGCTCCGTTCCAAGAAAAAGATCTGTCCTCACGCTGCTGGGCAGCCTCTGCCCATTCTTTGGTGGAAGTGGAGCAGAAAGGAGCAGTAGTTTGCTAAAATCCTCACCCATAAATGCAAAACAGACTGTGGAGCTCTGCAAGGGAGCAGCCACGAGAGGCTGGGCTGGTCCGTACCAGGCATCCGGTGGCCTGGCACAGGCAACTTCTCAGAGGAGAGCCCAGAGCCCTTTCCACAGGGCTTGGACATCTCTGCAAGGGTTTCTGAAATCTTTAGGAAACAAAAACAAGACAAAAATACAAACCTGGAATGAAACCCCAAGCCACATCCCTCAATGCTTTTGAGGCAGCACCGCTGTTCAGTCCTACCTTCGCATGGTCAGCATGGGCTCACGGGAGTGCTTTGGTTGCCAGACAGGCTGACCAGTTCATCAGGGCTTTGCTGTGGAGACAAGGCACCTTTCCTCCAAGGTGTGCTCCCTTCCTTGTTTGACTGGGTACCTCCTCAAAGATGCTCAAGAAAGATGCCTGGAAGCAAATCTAATGCTGACTGGTCCAAGGGGGCAGAAAGCAAATGCTGGGCTGGAGCTGCCTGGAACACGATGGGGCCAGTGAGCAAAGTTACTCAGGTACAACTAAAGAAGAGCCACAGCAGAGCCACTCCAGCTCCTCCAGATGCAAAGGGAAGAGAAAGAGCCACCTCAGCCAACCGCCTCAAGTCCCAGGCCAGCAGCGCTACGCAAGTAGCATCTCAGCACGTCAGACCAGCTTATCTGCAGCTCAGCATCATCTCGGCAGCAGGAGCTCACTCATCTGTGCGTCACATTGCACCAGTTTTCTTCCAAAACAACAAAGTGCTTTTATGGAAGAAGGAGCCCCCCGACTTCCCCCAAATTTCTGAGGCTGAAATGAGTTCCATGTGCTCTGTGCAACAGCTTGTGTTAAGCATTTGGTGCCCAACTGGGGCTTTGGTTTTAAAGTCCAGCTAGGAGAACAGAGATGGCTTCCGTGGTGGGAATGCGATTTTGAAGTCTGAAAGCAATTCTTTTGGGGGAATATTGACATTCTGAGCAAACATCCTTCTGCCTCTTACTGTCTCTATGTATTTTTCCCCACCAGTACCATCCCTGGCCAACAGCTGCTGGTTGGATTAGCTCTCTTCTGTCGTTTAACGAGCAAACTGCTTGGTTTTTCCTCAGTTTTCCTCATTGATGTTTATAAATATGGAAAGGGTAGGCATCAGGAGGATGGAGACAGGCTCTGCTCAGGGGCATCCACTGATAGCACAAGGGGCAATGGGTGTAAGCTGGAATATAGAAGGTTCTACATCAATATGAGAAGGAACTTCTTCCCAGTGAGGGTGACAGAGCACTGGAAGGGGCTGCCCAGGAAGGTTGTGGAGTCTCCTCCTCTAGAGATGTTTTAAAACCTACCTGGACACTTTCTTGTGTGACTGGATCTAGGGGATCCTGCTGTGGTGGGAGGATTGGACTGGATGATCTTTTGAGGTCCGTTTCAACCCCTACCGTTCTGTGATGCAGATCCACCAGCTACTCTCACAATAGATGCAGGGGAACCAGAGGACAAGCAGCATGAGAAGGCAGAAACCAGATCTCTATTTCAACCAGCAGTTGGGTGAAAGATCTGTTCTACAGCCCATCCTCACTGCCAAGATTATTTCTGCATGAACCAGCCCAGGATAAAGTGGCCAGCTGGCTCCAAGTCATCACCTGAAAAGCCATGCATGACCCCCCAGAAATCATAGAATCATTAGGGATTGGAAGGGACCTCGAAAGATCATCTAGTCCAATCCCCCTGCAACAACAGGATCATCTAGACCAAGTCACACAGGAACACCTCCAGGTCTGTCCGTGCAGTTGGGCAGAAAAGGTCTCCTTGCCGTTGGTCATTGGCACCTTCACCAGAACCTCTCCTCTCCCTGGCCAGAGACGCTGGAAGCGTGGAAGATAAACAAACGCATCTGTAATTCCTCAGTTGGGTGGGGTACAAGGCAACTTTTTATTTGCCCTGTGGGAGAATCACCTCTAAATCAAAAGAAAAATAAACCGCTGCCACGAAGAGCTGGTCTTCACGGAATCGCTGTTGTCTCCACATCAGAGAGCCAGCGAACGGATGTAGCAGCAAAATACTCTGGATCCGCTTTCCCTGTTTAACGAGTTTTTCCCCTCTGGGCAAATAATTACGTGAATTGGCCCCAAAACTGATATTCAAATAAAAAAATGAAAAGGACTAAAACTGCAAAGTCTGCCTTGTAAAGCGGATGCTTTGTACTTCTGTCTTTTGGGCTCGTACTGGGAGCAGCGCGCGTGCCAGTGGGTTTGTTAGCAGGAGATGCTCCTTGAAGTCTGAATGTTTGTGAGTGAAGATATGAGAACAAACACAGGAGCGAAGCCTCAACTGCTATTTTGACCTTGATGAACCCAGCTAAGAAAACTGAGGAGCTGGCTCACCAACGGGAGCCGCTGCTGTGGAGAGGGATGCCAATGGCATGACGCGGTATCCAAGCCTAGCGATGCCAGATGTTGGAGGAGCCATTCTTTTTACTTCTGTCCATGCACAACCAACCAAAACACCCTTCAATGTGCAGGAACTCCATGTCCGTGCACGAGCTACCACCCAGGGTCTGGAAAGCATCCGCTTGCCGCAAAGAAACAGGAAAAACCTGACACCCACACACTCTTCCCTACAGCCCATGAGATCTCACCACGTCGCGTGGTGTCTCATATCTCACATGGGATTTCTGGCAGAAATCCCTCCTGAAGAGCTAAACCGGTGCCCGTTGCTCTGGTTTGGGCACGGAGCTACACGCAGCCACTTCTCTGACTCTCCTGGGCTGCACCCTGAGCGCGCCCAAGCAAGGCTTGGAGATCACTGCATAGATAGAGGCAGCTCATCAAGTCATCAGGCAGGCCAACTCCAAGTTACTCACAGAATCACAGAACACTAGGGATTGGAAGGGACCTTGAAAGATCATTCAATCCAATCCCCCAGATCCAGTCGCACAGGAACATGTCCATGGGGGTTTTAAACGTCTACAGAGAAGGAGACTCCACAACCCTCCTGGGCAGCCCCTTCCAGGGCTCTGTCACCCTCACTGTGAAGAAGTTCCTTCTCACATTGATATGGAACCTCCTGTGTTCCAGCTCACACCTGTTGCTCCTTTCCTATCATTAGATGCCCCTGAGCAGAGCCTGGCTCCATCCTTCTGACACCCACCCTTCACATATTTATCAACGTTAACACAGTTCTCCTGTAAAAGGATGTTGTCGGCGATGCCACATCTGCTTTTCTGGTTGCCGTTTCCCAAGCGCCCAGACAAGTGCCTGTCTTGGAGCTCTCAGGTTAACTCTGAAGAACCACAGCAGGACAGAGAAACTACCACCAGGAAGGGGCTGGGGCACATATTCCTCATTCCCCACACGTCAGGGGATTGGCATTTGGAATATGCTCACGGGTCACGCAGACTTTTGACGAACGGCTCGCACAGACTTTCCCTCGCTAAGTTATCGGCACTAATTAGGGTCATTCACTGCTGAGGGGAGAAAACCTCAAACCTGGTTATGGCCAAGGTCTAGAGCTGCCACGAAAGCTCCTGTCACGCTGCTCTACTGCACTGGGGTCATGCAAGTCAAGGAACCAACTTCTCCCCCTTCCGCATGTGCTCTTCCAACTCCTCTCTCCAGACACCAGCTCAGAAGAAAACATTTGGCTTCGCTTCACATCTCGAAAATTAATTAAAACCAGATTTTATCATCCTTACAAGCTGATTCCTGGCTACAGGCATCAGGGCTGACTTCAGTGGGCAACCCTTCTCACAGCGCTGCTGCCAGAGGAAGAGAACGGCTCCCTGTGCAGGGCTTCCAAAATAAACTTCCTGAAGATGCTTAACTCCAACAGCTCCTTAACGTGAGATGAACTTTAAACACACGAGGACGGCCTGTGCAGTTGCTCCCCACAAGGTGAGCCAGCGTTGAGCAGCAGTCCTGTTCTGCCTCTCCTCTACCATAATCATAGAATCATTATGGATCGGAAGAGACCTTGAAAGACCATCCAGTCCAATCCCTCTGGCACAGCAGGATCCCCTAGACCAAGTCACACAGGAACACATCCAGGCAGGTCTTAAACATCTCCAGTGAAGGAGACTCCAAGGATGCCGATTGATTATATTGGTGCCACTGGTTCATTAGAAGGGGATCCTAGAAGATCTTTCAAGGTCCTTTCCAATCCCTAATGATTCTACGATTTTGAGTGACAAGCTGCATCACACCCAAGCAGGCACAAACCAAAGCCCTTCTCTTTCCCATCCCAAAGAATTCCTACCATCAAGAGCAACAGGCGGGGTGATGCCTGGGCTCTTTCAGGCATCACGAGTGATTTACAAAATTCAGGAGGCAAACATTAAATGCTGGAGGAACCAAATGAGTAACACGCTGCTCAGCTAAAAATAGACGTTAATCTTTGCAGGAAAAGGCATAAAATGGGAGACAACTCTGGTTCATATCATACTTTTTCTCCTGCAAAGCCTCTTCCCTGCTCTGCTTTTTATTAATGAAGACATGCACATGAAGTAATTCCCCTCATTAATCAACTTAGCTCTTTTGGTTTCTCCCCACTTGAAGTGACAACCCTCCACTCGGGATGTCACGTAGCGGCGCAGCAGAGACCGATGTTAAGGAAGGATGAGCAGCAGAGGCAGATGAAACTCTGGAAAGCCAGAGGTGGCTTCAAAAGGCCTCTCTGGTTGATGGGGAGAGGGATCTGGTGAATCACAGCTGCAGCATCTCAATGGAAAAGAGGAGAGATACCACCTAGGAGGAGAGCTGAGTGGTTTGAAGGCAACTGTAAAGCCACCCCTGCATGGGGCAGGGGCAAGGCTGCTAGAAGCATCACCCAGCCACTGCTTCTCCCCTCTAGACATGATTTGACTCCATCACACAGCTACAGACTGGGGCGATCTGCCTGTGTAGAAAGGTCAGCTGCAAAGCTGACTCAGTTGGATTCTTCCATCTGCTCCTCATTTTCTGTCTCTGCCTCCTGTCCAGATGCAGCTGCCTGCCCTGTTAACGTCAGCAGCCCAAAGTCCCGCTGCACCAGCCTTCTGAGGGGCCAGTCCCTCCGCTCCCCTCCCAGCTTTGCACGGGCAAACGCCCCCGGCACGGCGACGCACTGACAGCGCATCGGGTCGAGGGGAATTGTGCCGCAGCAAGGATGCTCCTTGCCTGGGACAAGTCCTGGGGGATCCCAGTCCCAGCGCCTGGGTCTGCCCAACACTTTTGCATCATTGTGGTGGCCACACAGCTGCTTTTCCCCCCGCTCCAGTGCGCTCTCGTGCAAACCTGAGCTCGACTTGCGGGCTGTGTTCTGGTTTGGGGATGGACTGGGTGGTCTTTTGGCAGAGGCTGAAAGTGTCATCCAAGTTTTCCTCATCAGTCTCAATTAAAGGCTGCTGTCATCTCTTCATGAGAGCGGGCAATGGGAGGCACCAGGGTGGAACAATGCAGTCAAACCAGCAGTGGCTGGTGGCCCTCCATGGCAGCCATGAGATCTCAGCACACACTTGGACTTGAGGGAGGACAACCAGGGCTCCACCAGCCACCAGGCAGGTCTCTGAGCCGGGGGGGGCGTTCTCCTGAACTGCTTGTTTTATAGAATTTTAATCCCATTGTTGTATGTTCTTTCCTTTAGAGACCAATGCATCTCTGAGAAATCAGTGGAGCCCTGTAATTCATAGGATCATAGAATCATTAGGGATTGGAGGTAATTAATCTGGACTTACTCATTACTCGGGGATCTCTGTATAAAGAAGTCACCCATCCTGTAGTTTTCAGCCATCAGTGCTGCTGGTTCAGCCCAGGACATCATCCACCACAGACCTACCCTAACCCTAAGTGTTACTACATCCCAGCACCACCAGTACGAAGAGCCAGGAACATCTTGGTGTCCTGCAAGAAGGACCATGCAGGCATCATCTGAGAAAAGTGACCTGTTGGGTTCTCATTCACAGAACCAGCCATTGGGGAGCATTTTGCTTCCCTCAAGAAGCTGTTTGGGATAATTTTCTCCAAGGTCAGTGCTTGGGCATCGCAAAGAGTAAAAGCCTCCCTGTTCTCTGGTGTATTCCTCTGCACTGTTGCAGCTGGTCAGCTGGGAAGGCTCTGCCTGACCTGGGCTGGGTGCAGGTTCCACTGTGTGCAGCTGGATCAGCCGCTGAGGAGGGTTTTCACACTGCAACCCTGTTGTTTTCAAGACGTGGTTGCAAATCTGGCACCACAGGTTTGAACCTCCCAACCTCAGCTGTTACAGACCCCCCCAAAATGGATCAGATTATTGGCCTGAGGGTCAGAAGTGTTTTAAAACCCTCCTCAGCGCTGCAATTTAAAAAGAAGCAGAAAATCTCAGGAAGGACTATCTCCAGGCAACCTCTGAAGCAGCAGGTGTGGCAAAGGCAGGTGTGTGAAGCGTGAGCTTGTGCCTCACTGCTGATATCATCAAAAAGGCTCTTTCACCCTTGATCTGCCCCGATACCAAAAGTCCACCTCAAACTCATCACCTGCAGCCTGGGTCCTTCTGTTAAATCTGGCTGGAATGGGGCAAAGTCAGAAGCTACTGAGGAAAGAGAAGACAGACCCGTAGCCATTAGCCCATAGGAGCCTTCACTGCGCTTCAGCCTGAGGAGATCCATGTTTGATGGGATGTCAAACCCAAGTCAAATAAGACCAGGAAACAACACCCCCCCAATATAATTCATAGAATCATTAGGGATTGGATCATTCAGAGATGTGTAATGATAATGTAGGTAGAACATGGCATAAACCTAAAAACAGAGGCTAAACTCCCTCCTGGGGCTTAAAGAATAATAACAGACCTACAGGACTTCATAACAGAGGAAGTGTTTCTGTTGTGAAGTCTTACTGCAGGGCACAAGTCCCTCCTCTTAAGATAAACATCAAAATACTAAAAGGATCCTATAAAACCTCTTTTCTCTTTGGGCCCCGTCCCCAGTGCTCTGGTTCACTTCACCCCTTGAAAGCTTCCACTGCTCGCAGCTGGGTTTTACACCAGCAGCTCCCAAATGAACTCTGAGCACCTCTGGCCCAGGGATGCATGTGTTCTCACACCTCTCTCTGACACCAAACATCATTTAATCTCCACTCGCTGCTTCTGCATTTGCAGCACGTCCACCTCCTGAAGCAGCCCTGGGTTTATTTGATCCCCCTGGAGGGAGCTGCAGAATTAAATCGATGGGCCTGTGCAACTGGATGCAATAAAGCCTGGCCAGATGCTTCTGCTGAATCAGGCTCTCGAGCCTGCCTTGTGTTTAGTGCCTTCCTCCTTCAGGTATAGGCATTGCTGTGGGACTGCAGTTGTCACCTCCTTAATAGCTAAAGCTAATTAGTGTAGCTGCAGTCGCAGGGACGCGGTGATTCAGTGTTTGCTGGGTTTGGCTCAGCCAGCTTTGAGATGTTTGGAATCAGACCAGTCCCACAGCTCACCTGGACTGCAGGTTCTCAGGGGGAAGGAGGGAGGAGGAATAAAAATCCCTTCAAGAACATTAATGCAATTTGCCCTGTGCAGGTGTGGAGGCAGAGCTTGAGGTCACTGCCAAGACCTCCAGCATCACACCCAGGAGAGCTGGAGCAGCACCAAAACCATTCACCAGGAGCTGGGCTGGGCACAGTGCCGAGGTTGCCCACTGGAACAGGCTGGCATTGTCCCTCCGAGGGAAAAGTCACTATTTCCTCCAGCATCTCTGCTGTTTGTTGCTCTGCAGCTACAAACCACATGCTTGGGTTTTGCCAGAATGACTGATGGAGAGAAGAAGGGGACAAGCCTGCCACAGGCACTGCTGATCCCAAAGCAGTCAGCCACGTCCCACAGAAGCCACCCTAAAACTGCCACTAAGCAGCCTGATCAGAGCAAAGTCTCTCATCTTCATTTCTAGTCAATTAATCTCTCCATTTCCAACAAACCACTCACGCACTGGTTCATCCTCCTTGCTCCAGCACCTCAGGTACCGCCTGAGGGAGACAAACCCCTGTGCTGACCCCCCAGCCAGCCTTCCCCTGGAATCCAGCAGCCCTGACTGCTGACAGGCTCCCCTGCCATTCCCCACCCTCAGCTTCATTTATTCCAATTAACTGATGAAGCCCCAAGTGCTGAGGCAGCACAGGCTCCTTCTGCAGAATTAACCCCATCTCACACCTTCCCTACCTGGGGAACTGCTGCTGCCTGTGAAGCAGCTCTGTGTTCCCCTTCCAGTCCTCCTCTCCTGAGCCCCCAGAGCATCGCACCCAGGCAGCTCAGCAGGAGTTTCCATGGGTTGTGCACACACAGGGGGAACTGAGCCAGGGCACGAGGTGGCAGTGACAAGGAGTCAGTTTTCCTGACACACTCTCTTGGGAAAAGAGATAAAAGGGGTCATCCACTGCAGGAAGAAGGTGACAAACTGCCTAACCTTATAAATAGAGCAGCAGGGCCAACAGCCAAGGGGTCCCCTCCAGAGCATCAGGTGGTGCAGGACTCACGGCACCCACTCAAAGCGCAGGACCAGAGCTGGAAATGTGCTGTGGACACTCAGAACCTCCACAATGGCTTTTGCCTACCCGTCGCACCGAGTGCCTGCATAGAAGTCACTCCCTGATGAGCTACTGAGCCCCCAGAGCCACCCAAGTGCTTTACTGGGCACCATGGAGCCAACTGGGGAGGCTGCAGTTTGGGTTATGGCCAAAAGAAAGTCTCTCTCCTCCTGCAGAAAACAGCTCAGAGCCTTTAACGGCCCCAAGTTACCAGCTTTTTCTCCCCCAGAAGATGCCCTCTTCTAAAAGAGAGATGTTTCCATAGTGCCTACGTACATGGGAAGGGCAGCAACTCTCAACTATCCTTCCTCTTGAACTCTCTCCGTGCTGACAAGCTCAGCAGGAGACCTCTGCTCCTGGGGGAAGGATCAGCTGAAGATGGCAGATGAGGACCTATCTCAGCACCTGAGGCTCTTTCACTGGTCCCCCAAATTTGGCCACCTACAGCTGTGAGTGGGACAAACCCTAAACCCCTTGCTAGCTTTGCAGTCCAGTCAACTTAGGCAAGAGCACAAAAAATGCTATGAAAGGGTTCAAGGCTTCCACCCCTACAAATTCTAACACAGACTACTGCATGGGCTCCTGAGTATTAGAGCTCAGCCCCCCAAAGGCTATCAGTGAGGAAGACAAGAAAAGAAAAAGACCAAGAAAAGTAAAGACAATCAAGCGCCATGGACAAGATGGAGAAGACCAAGGGGTGCAGACTAGAAGAGATTAAAAACAAAAGGAATAGCAGAGTTACCGGGTAACCATCGCGTCCTGACTGCCCCTGTGGTGGGGGAACAAGGGAGACAACAAGTCAGTCAATGCACCCGCCGCAGCATAACCCAGAGCAGCGGGCAGGAGGTGGGCTCCCACCAGCTCCCCAGCTTGCCCCAGGGAGCGTGTCCCTCTCTCCATGAAAACATCTTGAGGTAATCAGAAAGGTCACATCTAAGGTGTATTTGCCCCAAATGCTGACCTCATGCTTCCTCTTAGCTACTTACCAAGGCTTTTGCCAACTCACTCCCACCCCTGCAGCCTGTGCTCAGGGTCCCTCTGCCCTTGAAGCCATGGAAGTGCCTGGTGCACACTGGGTCCTGGCTGCAAACCTGCCCTGGGCTGTGGGTATGGAAACACCTGAGAGCTGGGGAGAGGCTGAGGGGCTGCAGTGCTGCTGGACTGTCCAGGAGCTTCACTCTTCTATTCCAGCACCTGATTCAGTACAGGTTTCCTCATCTTAGAGCCGTTCATTTCCTCACAGGACACAGCTCTCTGAGCTCTGCTTTAGCTTGCAATGAAGTGGAAAGAAAAGCTGATGTTATAGGGAAGGACCTTTCTCGAGTTGCTAGTGACACCCGCAAGATCAGCAAAGTAAACCACAAGGTATTCAGGGTGTTTCACCCTTTCTGCTCGCCCTGGGGTGGGTCCCAAAGGCATTCACAGCTCAAGCTGCCATTAAACACTCCGTGAGCCAGAGCAGAGGAGCCTGCTGCAAACCAGACGTAAGGCAGACTCCTGGGAAGGAGCTGTTAAGTATTAGCTGGTACACAAGCAGGCAGTAACGCGTGTGTCTGGTACCACCATGTCATCTGCTACCATAAACAGAGGTTATGTCAGCAGGCTGCGGATCCGCAGTCAGATCCATGCATTTCTTACAGCACAGAATAGCTCTGGCAGCCCCTCCCCATCACCTACGGTGCTTCTCCCGGCTCGCTGAGCGCCCCTGCAGCTTTAATGCCTCCTGCAGCCTTTCCTGATCCATTCAGAAACAGCATCGATGTGAACAACCACCTATTTAACAAGTTACAGTCTCGGGATCAAGCGTGTACAGCGAGATTTTTATGGAGACTTATGGCACTGGAGCACACACGGGTAAATGGGAAACACTGGCAGGTCCCAGCCCTCCTCGCTGGCGAGTTCCCCAGCCAACATCACTAGTATGTAAAGTGATGGTTAATAGCTAGGACTGTAAATTAGTAAGTACAGCCTGCACTAAGTGTAGCCCTTCGGTTGTAGGAGTTTCCTAAGCCCAGCCCTTCAGTGGTAGGAGTTTCCTAAGCCTAGCCCTTCGGTTGTAGGAGTTTCCTAAGCCTAGCCCTTCGGTTGTAGGAGTTTCCTACCCAGCACGTGATTTTAACACCCTCCAAACCAGAGGGTTTATACAGCACATCTGAGCGCAACACCCCTGACAACCCTGATGGATTCAGGACAATCCATCACCTGACAGCCATCAACCCCGTGCCACAAATTCTAACCATTCCATGCACACAACCAGCCAAAAATACAAGAGACCAAAACAACTGCTACCAGGGAACAGCAGAACTGAGAGTGCAGCCTGAACAGGGTGTAGGGATGGTGTAATCCATTCCTCGTGGGCAACAGTCGAGAAACAGAAGAAGCTAATAGAATTAAACACAGGACTGCTGAAATAAAACAATACTGTGGTTCTGTGGGCTCTAAGACTTTTATACTGATGTTTCAAGAAGTCTCTGGCAAGTGCTGCTTGTGCTAAAAATGCAGTTTGTTTGGGACTTTTTTATATTCAAATAAAAATGAATTAACCCAAGTGTTGTCTCTTAAAGAAGGACAAGGGAGGGGGGAAAGGAAAAAGGTCTTGTTTGTGTTAAATTTCCCCACCTCAAGCTGTGGTTTGCAAGTCAGTAGTGCCGTGGGAACCAGGAAATGAACCCAACTACAGACAAAGGACAACGAGTAGTGCACCGGGTGCTGCCTCTGCCAAACCCCATCCCCTAGACGTGAAGTGATGGCACACGTGCAGAAGCGTGACCCAGGCAGCTGCATGTGGGCTGATAACAGCCTCAGAGCAGGGCTGAAATGGTTAAATTAATCTGTTTGAGGGGAGCCTAAGGTCTTTAACCAAGAGGAAAATTATCCCTTAAAAGATGTCTACATGGGTTTTTTTATAGCCAGCATCCTCTTTGTTTGCAACCTGCCACTGAGTGAGAAGGTCTTGGCCTCTCTGGAGCCAGTCTTGGACTTTTACTGTTGCTGGGCACAACTTCCAGAGCAACTGCACTGAGTTCTCCCGTCAGGTTGGCTAAGCCAAGGGTAGGTCTTAAGTTTTCCCAGTTTGGCCCTTCAAAACCTGTAATTTTCCTTCCTTCCTTCTTTTGCTCAAAGTCTTCTTCATGTTAAAAAGTGAACTTGAAAGAGAACAAAAAATTCCGGGGGCCAAAAGCCTTTCACTAAACCCACGGGCAGCACCCAAAGCCACGGCGCTGTGCCAGCCCCCACGCGCTACGTCCATGTCCTCGTCACCTTTTGCTTTTTAAACTGATTTACAGAGCTGGAAATTAATTAGCCCGGGTGTAGTGAGGCAAGCCTGTTTTTCCTGGAACGATCCCTTTTCAACCCAGTGGTGCTCTACTAGGGAGAGAACAGCGTGAAGAACACATCTCTGTTAGTGCGGCGATGGAGAAGGAAACACGTGGCTGCAGCCTCTCCTCCTCCTCTGGGGGAAGGAAGGTAGAAAACCAGAAGCACCTAAGAGCCATAACTCCTCTGTGAACGACCCCTCAACAGCTCAGAGGGCACAAATCAGATGCTCTTTTCTCACTCCCAAACCAGCGGGAGAACAGATCTGGACGTGGCGGTGGCACAGCTCAAGGCACGTCTGAACATTTCGAAGGAGGAGTTGACACATTTTCAACTGTTGCCCCTTCAAACAACAAATTCCCCATAAATTTTCTGCTTGTGTTGGGAGGAATGCTCGTTATTCTCCCCAAGACTTCAAAGACAGAAGCAGGCAAGCTACAGCTTTCCCTCCAGCCCCGCTCGTGAGGCTACTCAACCCGTATTAAACGAAGGCAACACAACAGGTAAGAAAAGCAAGACAGAGCTTTAGAACCAATAAACCCACTAACACGTTAAAATATTAGTAGAGTGCTCCTCCTGCTAAATGAAAAAGGACTAAAAAAACCTCTCTAAAGTGGAAAAAAACCCCTTGTTTTGCACTGAATATTATCAGGGTTTAAAATTGCTGGAAGTCCCTCAGGGCAGCAAGTTAAACATTTCAAAACTTCTGCTTTTACCCCCCTCTCGATTTGTCTACGATTGTGAAAAAGAATTAAACACAACCCAGCAGCATCTGGTACCAATTTGACTCCCAGACGCACCTCCAGCAGCAAAGGCTGTGCCTCTGCAATGACACCGAAGGGCAGGGGAAGAGGGGAAGGGGGAGCCTTAACTTTGTTGATCCAACAGTAAAATCCAGGGTACTTACTGCAGGTCCTGGAAAAGAGAAGAGAAAAAGAAAGAGGAGTCAATTAATGACAAAGAAAACTTAGAATCTGATAAAACAGCACTGAGCAGGAACCACAATCAGAACAATTCACAGACTCACAGATCATCGGGGATTGGAAGGGACCTTGAAAGATCATCTAGTCCAATCTCCCACCATAACAGGGTCAACTGGATCCAGTTGCATAGAAACGTGTCCAGGTGAGTTTTAAATGTCTCCAGAGAAGGAGAGTCCACAACCCCCCTTCCAGTGCTCTCTCACCATCACTGAGCCTCCTCTTCCTCGGACTCAACAGCCCAAATTTTCTCAACGTCTCCTCATCAGATTTATTCTCCAAGCCCTTCTCCAGCTTTCTTGCTCCAACATCTTGATACACTCCCTGTCATTTGGTCCCCTGTCCTCGCTGACCTCAAAACACATCAGTGCCCTGTGGTTCTGCATCACCTCTGTGCAGCCCCTGCTCGAGGGCTCAGAGGTAGCTGGGTGGCTGATGCACAGTGTCTTAGAGCTAGGGACCAGTCCCATCACACCCACAGGTTTTGGGTACCGGTGCTGCACTCTAAAGCTGGGATTGATGGCAGGAAAAATAAAACAACCCTCCCTGTACCCATTCATCTGTGGGGCAGGGTCTTTGTCACCCGCCCAACCAGCTCCAGAGGCACTTCCAGGCTGGAGACACACCGAGGTGAACACTGACCCCTAATCTAATGCAATTCACATTTCACTCCTGTTCACAAGGCAGCTCGTAGCCCCATGTTTGGGGCTTCCTCATGCTCCAGTTCCTGCCTGATCAAACCCAGACACTAATCACAATTAAATAAAGAAAAAAAGTGGGGAAAATGGAGACAGAAAAACAAATCACAGAATCACTACGGATTGGAAGGGACCTCGAAAGATCATCTAGTCCAATCCCCCGACACAGCAGGATCACCTAGATCAAGTCACACAGGACTTGTTTGTTTGGTTTATTTCAAACTAACAACTTTTTAAGGTTTTAAAAAAGTGTTTGATAATTAAAACATTGAAAAGCTGAGTAACAAACCCAAGAAGAGTCTGAAAGCACCTAATGATGGGCAGCGCCTGCTGCCAAGAATTAGCCCATTAACCCGAGTTCATCAACTTCACGCGGTCAGCTCTACACACAGTCATGGCCAAGCGTGGAGGGCAGGAGACAGCACCCAAACCTCCCCTCCATGCTCTTTCCTTTAGTGCTGAAAGTCACCCTGGCTCTTAGCTGCTTTCCTCAGTTTAACTCAGACGATCTTTCCAGCTCCCTTCCAATCCCTAATGTTCTGTGATCCCGTGTAATGTCTTCTGGACACAGAAGCCAGCGGCTCAGCGCCAATTTATTAACTGAGAGCCATAAACCTGATTTATTAACTCGGTCGTGGCAAACCACCCACCAAAGTCCTTTTCTAGAAAAGTCAGAACTAAGTCAAACAAGCAGTTGTGCACCAGTTACAGTCTCCTTGGAACTTGGTGCCTTTCCCCTTCTTCTCAGCTACTGTTTCCTCCCATCACATGTGGGCAAAGTGCTTTTTAAAACTGTTTTCCTCAGGATCTAGGTGATCCTGCTGTGGGGCAGGGGGGTTGGACTAGATGGTCTTTTAAGGTTCCTTCCAGTCCCTAAGGTTCTGTGATTAATGCAGGGAATAGGAGTGGGAGGGGGTGCTCTGTCTGTACAACACAGGATGCTCTGCTTCCCATCAGCAGAGCTGCACTAATCTCGAGCTAAGCTGTTGGCCAGAAGAGCCCAGATAAATCTTCCATTAAGACACAACACTCAAACCATTGAGAAGATCTTTTCTCCTCTGAAGCACAACGTTCACGTTCCAGCTCACTGAGCACGCGGGGTTTTCTTCAGGAGCCACAAGACACTTGTTTCTTATGGAAGAAAGTTGAAGCTTTCGCAACGCAGCACTAAAGTGAGAAGCTGTCCGTGCGCCACGGGGCGCCCCCCACCCAGCCATCTCCTTGGTGAGGGCACGTTGCACAAGAGACAGGCTCTTCTCGGAGAAACTTGCCAGAACTTACTGCTAATAATTTTGACTAGTGAGGATCAGTCTGAGAGCTCCAAAGGAAGAGTGAAACCACTTGGAAATTCTTAGTACAATGGAACAAAGAAAAGTTGGATACGACCTTTTTGTATTGAAAATCTCTGCAACGCATTAACTTTGGGGTCTGGTTTAGAAAGAAGAGAAAAAAGACAGAATAACCTGCAAGTGCACAGGCTTTGGTCTACAGATGTTTTGCTCTGAGGAAGGGAAACCTGCTGGGCTCTTCCGTGATCCACAGCAAACACTAGTGCTCTACTACCAGGCGTGACCACCTAGTGCTTGAGTCTGCAAGGACATGGAGATACTTGGAAACTGACATGGGCTGCCCAGGGAGGTTGTGGAGTCTCCTTCTCTGGAGACATTTCAAACCCACCTGGTTGTGTTTCTGTGTGACTTCACAGCATCACAGAACACTAGGGATTGGAAGGGACCTCGAAAGATCATCCAGTCCAATCCCCCTGCCACTGCAGGATCACATAGACCAAGTCACACAGGAACACGGCCAGGTGGGTCTTCAACAAACGAAGGGCAGATGAGATTTTTCCTCAAGCTCAGTAGAAGCCAAAGCAAACCTTGAGTACAAGAGGACACGTAAGCAACTCATCAAGAGAAATACAGGGAGCCATGAAAATCCCCAAATAAATAGAGAGCTCTGCCTGATTTACCCACGCGCACGCATGGGCTTCTGAGCACCAGCCTGTGTTCACACTTGTCCCCGAAATCACACGGCCAAGAGGTTTGAAAGCCTCTTAATGTGGAAAATATGGGGTGTAAATACATGGTAGGGCTGGGGGAGAATTAACATTTCCCTGCACAGAAATGGCTTTGGGTTTTTTTCACTCTAAAAGAGAGCTTTAGATTCACCCCTCTTCCAAACGAGGAGATTCCTGCCAAGAGAGTGGCTGCAAGGAAGAAAAAAACCCAACACCCCCAACCAACCAACAAACAAACAATTTTGGATCAAAACTGTGTTAGAAGTTCAAATTAAAGAAGCGGTTGTAGCCCAATGTAAATTTGGAAACCAAAAGTCATGGGGGGGGTGGGAGAGATGACTTTTATCCCATTTCAACAATTTCAAAACATTTCCCCTACAAGTGTTTCTGAGATGGAAAAATGCTGTAAACAAAACTTTTACTGCCAGAAGCAGCAGTTTTGCCAACTCAACATTTTCCAACGAAATCACACTTCATCAAAAATAAAATGTCCTTCCAGACCTACCTGTGAGGGCTATTTTGTGCTTAAATGATGCCCTAAATGCCTGAGGACCCCTTTGTTCCCTGCTGAAGGTGCACAGAGTTGATGCAGCCATAAGCTCTGGTCTAGTGTCTAGAACCAGCTCTGGAGGCTTCCCAGACCAAACCTTTCAAGTGTATTTTAGTGTTAGGGCCATTCAAATGATCAGGGGAAGGGAGTATCTCTCCTGTGAGGACAGTCTGAGAGAGCTGAGGCTGTTCAGCCTGGAGAAGAGAAGGCTCTGGGAGGACCTTCTTTTGACCTTCCAGTACCTGAGTTGGGCCTCCATCAAGGCAGGGGAAGGTCTTTTCAAGAGGGTTTGTATGGACAGGACAAGGAGCAGTGGGTTCAAGCTGGGCAAGGAGAGATTTAGGCTGGATATTAGGAACAAGTTCTTCAGTGTGAGGGTGGTTGATGGCTGCAATGGGCTGCCTGGGGAGGTGGTGGGGAGGTTCCACATAAATATCAGAAGGAACTTCTTCCCAATGAGAGTGACTGAGCATTGGAATGGGCTGCCCACAGGGGTTGTGGAGTCTCCTTCTCTGGAGACATTTAAAACCCACCTGGACATGTTCCTGGGCGACTTGCTCTCCGTGATCCTGCTGTGGCAGGGGGGTTGGACTAGATGATCTTTTGAGGTCCCTTCCAATCCCTAACGATTCTACGATTGTATGATCCCATTCCCTGGAGTCATTTAAAGTCAGGCTTGATGAGGCTCTGAGCAACCTGACCTAGGTAGGGTTGTCTCTGTGTAGAAAGGTTGGACTAGATGACCTCTAGAGGTCCCTTCCAGCCTAGAACATTCCATGATTCCATTTTCTCCTGTTTTTGCTTCAGGCATTTGGAGGATCTGATCAGTTTTTGGATCAAACTCCAAGCCAACAGAGGGACATGAGCTGTCCAGTTGTAGAAAGAATTTGAATGAACATTTACACTAAATTCCTAAAGCCTGGATGTGATTCATCCATCCTTCAGAAACACCCTGGTATGGATCAGTTTTACCACAATAAACATAAATCCCTGCGAGGGAATGCGTGGCCGTAGCCCGTCCCGCTCACGCAGCACCAGCTGGCAGCGAGAGGGGAAGCAGAACTCACCCAGGTCCCTGCTAAAATCCATGTTATTTCACAAACACTGGCTGGAACCGTTGAGCCATGTCCCCAGTGGGGGGATCGCTCTGAAAAAATAAGCTAACATGATGTTAAACATGATTTTGCCTTTGGCACAGCAAGGGAACTGTATGTGAGGGGAGCGGGCTGGCTGTCAGGACCAACGGCGGCAGCGAGAGCTGCAAGAGCTTCCTGCCACTGCTGGCTTGGACAGCGCTGCAGCCGCACGCAAGGTTGGGTTAAGATGTGGTCTCCTGCACCGCCTTCATGAACGTGGATCTGCAAGGCTGGGCTTCCTTTGCGGCTGAGGCTCACGCGTGGGAACGAGCATGATAGGACCTGTGCGTTGGTCCTGCAGGATGGGATGGAGCTTGGGACACGCTAGACCAGACAGCTCAAGGAGTGACACCTCCCCAAGGAGGTTTCTGGTGTGAGTTTCCCGTCCTCGTAGTTGCAACCGCAGAACAAACTGCATTTTAAAAGCAGCTTCTTCCACACTGGCAGCACTGAGGTGCTGCTGCAGCAGCTCCAGCCCTCTGTCCTTCTCTAGGATGCGTGGGCCGTTTCCCTACCACAGCCGTGATTCCCACGGGGCCAGCTGACAGCAAGAGTAAATAAAACCAGTCTGGTGGAGCTGTTGTACTCAACTGCTCCTGGTTTGTTTAGCTGGGCTGACAGCAGCAGCAGTGCTCCCCCAGTTACCTGGCCTCCATGACTGAGATCAAGGAAGAGATGGCAGTGGGGACAAACCATGACACCATGGAAAGCTTGACCTGCCTCTGGAGATGCAAAGCTCAAGGTTCAAAGCTGGAGGCTAGTGCAGCCCCTGCTGCCTGCAGGCTCCCCCAGGGGGGAAACCTTACTGCCTTTCTGCTTCTCTACAACAAAACACACTCAGGCCACATCACAGGATCACAGAGAACATTAGGGATTAGAAGGGACCCTGAAAGATCATCCAGTCCAATTCCCCTGCCACAGCGGAACCACTTAGATCCAGTCGCACAGGAACGTGTCCAGAGGCACAGACGCAGTGGGACGCGCTGCCTGCCCTTGGTAGCAACCTGGGTGGAGGATCAGGAGGCAGCAGTGGTGCTTCACCCCTATATTTTCTCGAGTGTTTTTGGAAGCACACGCAGCCAGATGAGATTCCAAACTGTCTAAAGGGTTAATTCTTTTTCCTAGAAATGGCTTGAAATGAATCTGTCACAGTACAGTGTCTTTCTCTAGTAGAGAGCAGTCACCCCGGCACGCTTTGGGGATGATGAATCCTCAGTTTAGAGAAGCAGAGCTCTTGGATTAATTTTTTTTATGTAAATCCATCAAGGCCAAAGGAAAACAAAAAGTGCGATCGAGTCTCAGTTTAAATCAACATGAGGGTGCGACTGAGAAGGGACAGAAGGATCTCCCCGAAGTTTCCCTGCTTGTTTCTAGCAGAAAGACATTGAAGGCTTCAGTATGAAGCAGGAGAAGTTTTTTCAACACGACCACCTCAACAATTGCCAGCAAAAGCCCTTCCTTTGGCAGGGCTGAGCCTTCTGGCTCCGCAGCAGCATTTGTGTGGAGGCTGCAAAGCCGTAGCCACGCGGCTCCTCTGGGAACGGACACCGTCACCCCAGGCAAACAAAGACTCATTCACGTTTATCAGCCGTAGCGAAGGAACAAGGACCTGGTTTATGTGTGGTCAGGTTCTCAAACAAATATGGAAATATAATAGTCAAGCTATCTGTGAAAACAAACATCTGGCAGCTCAGCCAAAACCAATACACAGAGGGATGTCTGCTCTCGGCGGTGCAGCAGTCCGCGGGGCTGTGCGGTGTTGGACGTAATCGGTGTAACCCATCACGTGCGTCTAGGTGGGTGTTTGTGTGCAGAGGGTATCTGCTGCACTCTCTGTTTTCCTCCACAACTCAATTGAAACTCAGAAAAGATAATGAGTTATTAATGATGGATTTCCTTCTTCTTCTCGGTATTATTAATATTATGAGTTTTGTGCTTGTTTTCCTGCTGGCCCTGCATTTATTCCCTGGCAGCTTTCTGCTTCATCAGAGCGATGCTCAAGTGACACTTGAAGACATCCTTTTCCAGATGTTCTTGTGTGAAACTAGGAGTAGGGAGTGAAAGGCAAGGGAGTGTTCGAGCTCAACACTACAGTCCATATGAAAACTCAGGAGGTATCACAGAACATCAGGGATTGGAAGGGACCTTGAAAGATCATCTAGTCCAATCCCCCTGCCAGAGCAGAATTCCCTAGATCAAATCGCACAGGAACACGTCCAGGTAGGTTTGAGCCATCTCTGACATCATTTACTTCAATGACTGTATAAAATCCTAAATCCATTGCCTGACCTGACCAGATGCCCTGGGGTGATAACTCCATGGTGCTCCTCGAAGCCCTTGGTGATTTTTAACAACCAAATAAAGTCAATCAGAGTTACCTGGTGAATGTCCCTACAGCCCAACTGCTAGGAAAACAGGGTTTAATGAAGCTGCCCAGGATCTACTGGCACTGCCAAGAGTACAGTGTCCTCCTCCTCCCCCTAATCATGAGAAATCCTTGATGCTTCAGGAGTAAAGACACCTGAGAAAACACATCACACTGAAATACCATCGATGGAGCAGAGAAGGACAATGCCTGCCTGCCTTCCATGGACATCAGCCCATGGTCCCCACAGCACAACCCCCTGATTGTCTCTCCCTAGAGTTAAAAAATTGTTAACACTATCGATGATCAGAAAGTCATGCTGTTCTTCATGAAAACCCAGCCATGGCAACTGGAGCAGAGAACACCCTTCCACTAAGTAACTTCCACCTGTCTCCATTCATTCTCTCACTATGTAAGAGTCAAGAGCTGAAGAACGTAAAACCCCATCGGCTGCTCTCCAGCATGGAGAGACAGCTGCAAACTCTGTGTGGCTTTCCAGGCAGACTTCTGCCTGAGCTTTGCTTAGAATCGTAGAATCATTGCGGATGGAAGAGACCTACAAGATCATCAAGTCCAACTGTGAACCCAGTGCCACCATGATCACTAAAAGATGCCCTCAGAATGATGTCATCCATGTCTTTCTCTGCCCCCTCCAACAGCACCTGATACTTCAGAATAATCAGTTCTGAGCCCCTCAGTTCCAGAAGGACACAGAGCTGCTGGAGGGAGTCCACCATAGAGCAATGAGGATAATGAAGGAAGTGAAGCACCTCCCTGATGAGGAAAGGCTGAGGGAGTTGGGTCTTTTTAGCTTGGAGAAGAGTGAGGGGTGACCTCATTAATGTCTATAAATATGTGAGGGGTGGGTTTCAGGAGGATGGAGCCAGGCTCTGCTCAACATCATCTAGTGATAGGACAAGGGGCAATGGGTGTGAGCTGAAACACACAAGGTTCCATATAAATATGAGAAGGAACTTCTTCACAGGGAGGGTGATGGAGCACTGGAAGGGGCTGACCAGGGTGGTTGTGGAGTCTCCTTCTCTGGAGATGTTTAAAACCTGCCTGGATATATTCCTGTGTGTCTTGGTCTAGGTGACCCTGCTGTGTCAGGGAGATTGGACTTGATGATCTTTCGTGGTCCCTTCCAATCCCTGATGTTCTGTGATTCTGTGATAAACAGCTTTTCTCCCCAGCTGAGACAGCACTGGTGTTCTCCAATTCACAAGATGAAAAACCACCCCAACAGATACCAAAACAATAGAGCCCTGTCGTTAGGGCAAACAGTTAAATGAAAACCTCTGGTGAGACTGGTCTGTGGTGTCACCCTGAGCACCTGGGGATGTGTCCAAGGCTGGTGGCTCAGTTTGGTTATCCCCAGCTCTGAAATACAGACGCCATCCAGCATGTGAACGGGACTGGCAGGTGATGTATGGACACCTCCTCACCAGGGAACAGCCAGTGCGCAGCTCCCGGCCAGCACAGCCTGGGGTCTGTGGATTTTTCTCCCAGTTCAGTCCCATTTCACTGCTGCCTGGGGTCTGAATGGTACGAGGGGCAAATGGAAGGATGGATAAAACATGCAACAGCAGCGAGTGATCTGGGCTGGATTTTTGGGTTTGTTGTTGTTTTTTAAGGTTTTATAAATATTTTATATCCAGCACACAGGGATGTGGGAAGCCTCTGTTCTGTGGCCCTTTAGATCAACATGACTGATACCGTTGTTGAAAAGCTCCCACCCAGCCCAGTGACTCCCACAGGGCTCCCAGTGATGTTGCTGGGGAACGGTGATGCTTACCAGGTTCTCCACGCCGACCGGGCTTCCCTCGCCTCCCTGGGGGGCCTGTGGAAAGCAGAGTGCAGAGGGTTAGTGATGGCAGCAAGTTCAGAAGGAGACCCACCACGTGTCCTCCCCATTGGATCCAGACTTGAAATTCAGCTGTAAAACTTGTTTTCCAGAGCAGTAAGAACACAAGCAAGAGCTAAGTGATCCATAAAATATCAAAAATGACCTAAAATCGAGGGGAAAATGTGCACTTAAACAACAGAAAGAGACTGAGAACCCTGTGCTCCAGCACACACTGAGCATCCAGTCCCCAGCCAAAGCTGTGACACCATGTCCTGCCCGCTTTTAGCTGATGGGCTGCCGGCCCTCGGCCGGAGGAGGACCTCCGTGCCCAGGACCTGGCAGCATCTGCACTCTGGGAACAAGCACATTGCCAGAGGGGGACAACCAACCACTTTCCACAGCCTCCTGCAGCAGGCCAGCAGCTCCAGAGGACAGTTTGCTGGGTGACACCCATAGTAACAGCAAAAACCAAGAGCCCACATTTCATCTGTGGAACTACACTGCTCAGGCTCCTTTCTGCTGCCTTTTGTTTTTAGCTTTAAGAGAAAAGAGCAATAAACAAGGATCATGAAAGATTTGTGCACTCGTGCAAAGACTTCCTTCTGCATAAACATCTCTCTGTAACTGAGCCTCCAGTCATGGCCTGAGGTTCTTCTCTCTTTAGAGTCAGGATAAACCATATAACCCATGAGGGTGTCTCTTGCAGACACAGGTGGGCACAGGAGATGCTCCAAGCTCTCCTCTTGATGATCCTCACTGTGGGGATGGCAACTACTGGGGTTATGTCGCAAGGGCTTCATAGAAAACATCTGCTGGAGCTCCCTAGGTAACTTGCTTGCAAAAAACATGCAATAAAATTAAAATGCATAGTTTCCATCTCATTACTTCTTGAAATCAGGTAGATGATGCTGTTGTGTCACTATGCACTTGCTCCCTCCAGCCTGAGTTCCAGCTGCTCTGGAGAGGAACCACAACTGTGATGAAGCACCTTTTTCCAACCTCAGAGCCCAGACACGACTGAGCAATTAAAAACAGTCTACCAGGGCTACTCCAGGCTAATTGGGGTGGTTTGAACCCTGAGGCAGAGCCTCAGCAGGCTGCATCCCCCACCCCACTCCCCAGTGCTTTAAGCCTTGCTTAATCCTTTGGTGTCCTTTGACAGGCTCCTCCTGCACAGGTTTAATCTAGAGTGACTTGGTAATGATCTTGCTTCACCTCTTCTGCTAGCCCAGGGGTTCTCAGGGAGGAGGAGATGTCCTAATGAAGGCGTAGGAGAGGGAGGCAGAGTTTTTAAGAAGTGATTAATGAGTTGGTAGCGATGCTTTCAGGCAATTTAGAGCAGGGCTGATATGCATGAGGCTCCCACACAAAGCTCAGGTTGGAGCCTTTCAACTGGGAATGTGAGAAACCTGAGAGAAACCAAAGAGTCTCTTTAAAAAAATTAACACTGATTTTTCTAGTTCTTAAATTTAAGGAATTTCTTAATTCTTGATGCCAAGAGAAAAACTAACTATTGCCTGCACTGGAACAGACTGCCCAGGGATGTGGTAGAAACCCCACCACTGGAAACCTTCCAGATCAGGTTGGGCAGGGCAACCTAATCTGGCTGGAGATGTCCGGTTCTCCACACAGAGGTTGGACTAGATGGGCTTTAAAAGTCTCTTAGAACCCAAACTACTCTATAATTCTGTGTTCCTGTAATTCTTTCCCTAAAGTCTCCAAGGAAATCCACAAGATGGGTTCAGCACATGGGATTACACCTATAAGACAATGGTGGCAACCACGAGAGGAACCAGAATAGAGAGAAAAACATCCATTCTCATCAGTTTTACTCGCTGGTTTCATCTGAAAGGAATTTGGTAAAAAACCAAAGTAGCACTTTGGAAACAACCTCTAGAACCCAAAACAATTCAATGGCCGAGTATGGAATCACAGAATTAGTGAGGCTGGAAAAGACCTCTAAGGTCATCCAGCCCAGCCCAGGACCTAACGTCGCCACATCGGCCAGACCAGGGCACTAAGTGCCACAGGCAGGATGTCCTTAGACACCTCCAGGGATGGGGACTCCACCACTGCCCTGGGCAGTCCAGTCCAGGCTCTGATCACCCTTTCCAAAACACCTCTGAGGAAAGAACATTTTAGTAGGTACTAAAGGAAGAAGACTAGAACGAGTATCCACTGTGGACAGACTTGGAAGCTGCAGTCCTGTGATGCAGATGTGGGTGAGTGAAAGGACCGGGGGGGGGATTGCAACAAGATGATCTTTAAGGTCCCTTCTAATTGAAACCATTCTATGACTCACTCTATGACAGAGACCTCTTGGCTCCTTGAAGGAAGAGGACAGCAGGCAGGAGTAAAGTAGGAGTCATTAACACCATCTGCCACCTCAATCATGGCTGCACAGGACCAGTCCATGGTCTGCATGACTGAAAACTACTACTTTTCTAATTCCTATGGGGGAGTCAACTCTGGATACTGCTAGAAGAGCCGGACATAAAGTGAATCCATGTTCCACACCCCGTATCAAACCCTTTTAAGAGGCTACCAAAGAAAATGAAGGAGGCATGGGAATTTGTCTGAAGATAAATGATCACTGCAAACCGTTACCTAACTACTCCAGCTCCTAAGACCTCACAAGCCTGATGCTTGTTCGATATAATTAAGATTGATGCTGCATTAATGTCTGTTGGGTAACAGCTGAGCTCTTCTTCTAACTGTGCCTGCCCCGCCGTATCAGTGCTGGGAGTTCTTTATTTACACTGTTATGAAAGAGGGTTTTGGAGAGGAAAATGAACACAAAGCATAAACCGGTCTATTTTTAAACAACTTGTCACGTTCAAGCTAAACAGCCTTAATCTGGGGCGTAAGACAATCTCTGACAACACCGTGAGCTTTCCAGTAAGGTGATGGGTTTACTAACCTGAAGACAAAGGGAGAGGGGGAATTGTGACTATATGGGAACGTGAAGAGCTGATGGGTGCATCTAAAGACCCGCTACCCAGAACCAAGGTAAAAGGTTCACAGTAAATAGACCCAATTGACTCTGTTCTGCTGGGTGGCAGCCGCTTGTGTCAACCGTCATGGGTGTGAAAATGAAATAGTGACAATCAGCATCACTTTATAGGGTGTGTAAAGCACTGCCAGGAGCCAAAACCACGTAATCTATCACAGCACAGTAAATTACCGCTGCGTGAACTAATTTACCCACTGAAAAGTGGGTCATCAACAGGCCCCATAACCCACCGATGCCAGAAGAACACGCGTGTGGCGCTGGGAGTGCTCAACACCTTTTTAACCCGCACAGCTTCATCAGCTCTGGCCCTCGACTCAGGTTTGATTTAGGAGGTTCTGCCTTCTGTCCCCTCAGGTTGAGGGGAAAACTGCTGCCTGCCCTACTGTTGAGCTTCGTAAGGTAAATCAACGTTCATCAAGACCGAGGTGAAGTGTAAACGCCAGCAGGAGGAAAGAGCCTGATCCCAGAGCCCAGCCAAAGCTCACAGAAGACAGCTGATGCTTTGGAAAAGTTAAGCCAGCCAAGCACGATTTTACCCAAGAACTTGTGGCACCAGGCTGTGTGCTCTCTTCCCACTCAGACTTCTCCTACACATCACCCTTTTCTACCGAGAGCACATACACAGACCTATTAGCCATAAATCTGTTCCCACCTCGTTCTTCAAGCCCTGTGCTGCTGAGGCTCCCAGGAACCCTCTGTTTCTTGGTACGTCAATACAAAATCAAGCCATTGGAAACAACATCCAAGTCAAAGCTTTGGCCAAGTGAAACCAAGACTTCTCTTACTGGATATCTTTAAATTAGAGGATTTACCCCCCCTTGTAGTGATTCAGTGAGCTGATGCTTTTTGCAGCTCCTGAATCATGAGTCGAGCTGACTTACAGAGCTTTGCTTTCTAGATGAGCTCACACCTAACTCATGGCGCTCCAGGATTAAATATTAAACAGAATCACTGGAAAATCATGGTTGGAAAGGACCAAGTAGATCACCAAGCCCAACCATACCCTGCAACAACAAAACCCCCCAAATACCTGATTGATTGATTAACACAAACAAACCCCTTCCACACCTGCCTCTATAGCAGGGTGTGAAGCACCACAACCATTTTGGAGGATCTACCTGCTCAAGTACTTGTTCTTAGCTCTTAGTTTCATGAGATTGAAATGGTTTAGACTGCATCCCCCTCCTTCCAAGTTGCCTTCAATATTATCAGTGTTTTTCCTGTTAAGAATGACTCGACCATAAGAATAACTTGAACAAATTGGTTGGTTCAGCCAGTCTGAGAAAAAGTAGGTTGTGGGGTTGTTTCCATGTGGCTTCACTTAGAAGGAAAAAGAACTTTGCAGCAGCCTACCACGAGACCTGGTATTGAGCATGAGGAAACCACGGCCCCGGTGGAGCTGGCTGCTCCCCCAACAAAGGCCAATTGACTTCCTTGCTCCCTGGGGGAAAGGTTCATGGTTCACGGGCAGAAGGCATATTGTGGGATGCTTGCTCAGCTGATACCCATCAGGTATTCAAGTCGGGCTGCGGGCTCCGAGACTGCAGATCTAAGATTAAACAGTTTTGGGTCACAACACTTTGCGTGAACCTTTTTGGCTCTGGAATCCAGCGGACCCAAAGATCCAAAGCAAATACCAGAGGCAGATTGGAAACACACAGCACGCACAGCCTAACACAGAAAGAAAACTAAGAAATAACATCTAGATTCATTTTGAATTCGGCCCAAGTGAGCAAAAAGCTCTCTGAAATCCTGGGCTATGGTTTCTGTTAGCAGAAAAGCCACCCAGACAGCAACCTTTGGTTGTTAGCTGAAGAAAGCTCCTGGCAGTTCAATACATGACCCAGTTGCTTTCAAGATACAGAACAAGCAAATAATTGTTTTGCTTCTCATCCCTCCACACAACCTCTCTGAGCAGGGGTGTACCCAGGCATCCTCCTTAAAACCCTGTCAGGGAGCTCTGCTGAGCCTCAGGGAAGAAAACTGCTGCTCCAGGAACCAAACTGGAATATTCACATGCTCACAGACCATCAGGGATTGGAAGGGACCACGAAAGATCATCCAGTCCAATCCCCCACCACAGCAGGATCACCTAGACCAAGCTGCACAGGAACACATCCAGATGTTCTTAAACATCTCCAGAGAAGGAGACTCCACAACCTCCCCAGGTAGCCTGTTCCAGTGCTCCATCACCCTCACTGGGAAGAAGTTCCTTCTCATATTTATATGGAACCTTGTGTGTTCCAGCTCACACCCATTGCCCCTTGTCCTATCACTAGATGACGTTGAGCACAGCCTGGCTCCATCCTCCTGACACCCACCCTTCACATATTTATCAACATTAATGAGGTCCCTCCTCAGTCTCTTTTTCTCCAAGCTCAAGAGACCCAGCTCCCTCAGCCTCTCCTCATGAGGGAGGTGCTCCACTTCATCATCCTCATTGCTCTACGTTGGACTCCCTTCAGCAGCTCTGCATCCTTCTTGAACTGAGGAGCCCAGAACTGGACACAATACTGCAGGTGTGGTCTCACCAGGGCAGAGTAGAGGGGGAGAAGAACCTCTCTTGATCTGCTAACCACCCCCCTTCTGATCCACCCCAGGATGCTCTTGGCCCTCTTGGCCACAAGAGCACACTGCTGGCTCATGGTCATCCTGCTGTTCACCAGGACCCCCAGGTCCCTTTCTCCTGCACTGCCCTCCAACAGGTCAGTCCCCAGCTTGTCCTGGTACCTAGGGTTGCTCTTGCCCAGATGCCAAACTCTACACTTACCCTTGTTACACTTCACTGAATGTCTCTCTGCCCAGCTCATCCAGTCCAACCCCCCTGCCAGAGCAGGATCACCTAGGTCCACATCTGCTGTTACCAGTCGAATGGCAAAGGGGCACCATGCAAGCTATGTTTGGGTAAAGCACCTCAGGACTGGGTGCTGAAGGTTTCCAGCCCTTCACCCACAGCTGAGCTGAAGCAGGAGACTGTCCAGCAAGATGGTGGGATGGGGCACAGCGCACGGGGGAGCACAGACTTCAGCCATCCCAGCAACACGCAGCAAAGCAAGTCCAAGCCCTAAATCTAACGTCCCCCGGGACTAGTGAAACCCACGCACAAGTGATATTAACTGGAGCTGACACCGCGTCTCGAACATCGCAGCCCCGCAGCAGCCAAGATATGCATCCTCTTGTTTTAAATAGAGGGGAGACAAACTAAGAGTGTTTTTCTTTATCGCAGCCAACCCGGGCTCCTCTTCCCCCCGGGTGGATGCTTGTTGCAAAAGGAATTTAAAGAAAGACCGAAGCTCAAAGAGTGAAGTGAAATGAAACGCACACCCCCCCGCTGAAACCAAAGCGCTGATTACGCTCCATTTAAAACAACCGAGATGGTGCCGCTCGCCGGCTTCCCCCCGCCTCCATCCCACCCCAGAACCTTAAATCATTTTTCCTTTCTTTTCCCACACCCCGAGACAGCTTCTTCAAACAGCCAAGTGCGCGCAGCTCTTTTGTTTAGTCACCAGGGCAAGAAGATAAACTGAATTTGAGATATAAATTAAGAGGTGACTGGAATAAAGCCACGATCGCACTTACATCAAACGTGGGATTTTTTTCCCCCCCTCCCTTGTTATGGCTGGTCTTACTCAGGCCATTTCCAGATAATACGCTGGCACAGCTGCAGGGCAGGAGCAGATGTCTGTAGAGGACCCCCCCGTATTTAAAACAAGAGGATGCATATTTTGGCAGCTGTGGGGCTGCTATATTCAAGGTAGAACGGTTTTCGTGGCAGATCTCGGTTTCCCACATCTGTGCTGAGACAGCTGCTTCGGGATGAGCCCTGGATGGAGATAGGAGCTTTGAAAACCTTTCGTCTATGCGCAAGCACGTGCGTGAAGGTGGCTTTAGCTTCCCTTACGAGAAGAGCGGCCACCCCTGTGCACGTACCCGCGCGCTCCCACGCGACTGAAACCCCAAGGAATGGTAAAAGCTCCACGTAAGCAAGTGACAGCCTCTCCTTTTACAGTTGCTTACTAGTTAGGCAAGTCAGGCACGGGTTTATTGTAGAGAACCACAACCACAGAACCCTTCTGGATGGAGAAGACCTTTAAGATCATCAGGTCCAACCCAAGCACTGCCAGGTCACCACTAAACCCTGTCCCGAAACAGCACATATCCAGGCATTTTGAATCCCTCTAGGGATGGGGACTCTATCACTTCCCTGGGCAGCCTGTTCCAGGACTCGGCAACTCTTTTGATGAAGATGTTTTTCTTAATTGTAGAATGGTTTGGGTTGGAAGGGACCTCAGAGTTTATCCTGTTCTAACCCCCTGTTGTGGACAGTTACATCACTCATCAGACCACGCCACCCAGAGCCCCATCCAACCCGACCTTGAACACTTCCAGGGATGGAGCAGCCACAATATCCCTGAGCAACCTGTTCCAGGACCTCACCTACCTCACTGTAATGTCCAATTTAACCCTTCCCCAACACAAGTTGAAGCCTGGAATAGCAGAGTCCCCTTTGTGCTATAGATATGAGCTAAAATCCACGCGGTGAGAGCTGGGAAGCAGAAGTGATACCAAACTCACACTGGAGACCTCCAGTAGCATTTGACTGAAATCCACCACTCTTACAGCATCTTCAGCACTAGATAACTTAAGCTTCACTGTCTGGAACAGGTGAACAAACAGATACCCTCAAGGTCTACTTTCTCAGGATCCACTTGTAAATCAGGGTATTCCTGCTCAGATAGTTGATGAGAAGAAGCAAGAAGCCACCAGTAATAAGGGAGAGGTTTGGATGGGATATTATGGAAAACTTCTTCCCAGAAAGAGGGGGGAACCCTTGGAAGAGGCTGCCCAGGCAGCAGGTGGAGGCACCATCCCTGGAGGGGCTCAAATAAGTAGACACAGTGTGTCAAGAGATGGTTTGGTGGCTGGATGTTGTGGGACACATGGTTGGACTGGATGATCTTGAAGGTCTGTTCCAACCTTGATGATTCCATGACAAGTTGCACGGGGTTGCTCAGCAGATGGACACGAGCATTGCTCTGCTTGAGGAACTAAATCTGCCCCCAACACACCAGCCCGTTTGCAAACACGAGGAGCACACACGGGGAGCACCTCTACAGCGTAAGACAGCTCTGTATTTCTTGCAGAAATCGTTCTCTTTCCTTCCTAAGAACTGGAGGGCACTTGTGCGAGGCGAGCGAGATAACGAAGCACTTACTGCTTCCTTTGGCTTTCGGCTACAATCTCACGTTTAAACAAGCTTGACGTGTTGGATTACAAAATCTCTCGTGAAACATCCAGATCTGACACAAAGTACTTGAGTTTTGATGAATGGTGTTTTCGGAGCACGGAAGTACTCAGAGCTCATTCCTATTATCTACCATCAGAATTAGCCATTCCAGAGCCAGCTGAAAAAAACCCCCCAGAATAAAACATCCTTTGTCATTTTTAATACTCTTGCAAAACTTCCAGGGAAGAGAGACTGGCAAGTCGAGACTGAAGGCAGCTGAATAACGTGGGTTCTCTTGAACACAGAGAAGACCACAGAATATTTTTGTTTGGAAGAGCCAAGATTGTCAAGTCCAACCTTTGACCCAGAACTGCCAGATCACCACCAAACTATGTCCCCAAGCACCAGGTCACAGAATCATAATCATTACAGTTAGAAGAGATCTACAGTATCATCAGTCCAACCACCAGCCCAACTCCACCCTGTCCCCTATGGACATATCTACAAGTCTTTTGAACCCCTGTGGGGATGGTGACTCCATCCCCTTTCTGGGCAGCATGTTCCAACCCCTGACCACTCTGTCAGGGAAGAAATTTTTCCTGATGTCCAACTTAAACCTCCCCTGGCACAACCTGAGGCCATTTTCTCTTGTCCTATCACTAGTGACCTGGGAGAAGAGAGCCAACCCCACATCTCTGCACCCTCCTAGTTGTAAAGAGCAATAAGGTTTCCCCTCAGCATTTTTTCTCCAGACTAAACCCCCCCAGTTCCCCCAGCTGCCTCTCAATGAGACCTGTCCATCCAGCCTAATCCTCCCCTGGCACAGCCTGCGGCCGCTTCCTCTGGTCCTACTGCAACTCCAGGGCAGCGCCTACATCGGCGAGCGTAAGTGAAGAGTCACGTAGTCTGGATTTGGATGCTCTTCTCACCCAAACACATTTGTGGACGCAGTCTATGGTTAATGCCCATTTTGGCAGGATTTCCCACCCTCACTGCTTCTCAGCTTCCCCAAAAGGAGAGCGCAAGCCGCCACGTACAAACCAGAAAGCATCAGGCGGATGGGGCCGAGCTCGTCCTGAGAGCAAACCCACAACCATCACACTCACATCAGCAACAGATGTTACTTCCGCATCTCAAATTAAGTCCAACACAAAACTCAAAGGTTTTCCTGTTTTGAAGCTCATCCACTACCACGTCCAAATCTTTTACAAAGTTGTTAAATTCTTCCTCCTTGTGATCTTCAAGAGAGACATAACATTCTCTCCCCACACAGTGCTCTGCATGCAGAAGCCACTTCCCCCACCTCCTCGAGAATGACCTTGATTTCTTGATGCTGCCAGACAAGCATCATCATCTCTATAAAGGGAGAAGCTCAGGACTAGACTGTCAACCAAATACAAAGTCAGCTTCTGGAGCTGCTTCTACTTCCATTACCTTCATTAACCCCCTCACGGTGAGGGTGATGGAGCACTGGAAGGCCCTGCCCAGGGAGGTTGTGGAGTCTCCTTCTCTGGAGACATTTAAAACCCCCCTGGACATGTTCCTGTGTGACTGGATCTAGGGGATCCTGCTCTGGCAGGGAAGATTGGACTAGATCTTTCAAGGTCACTTCCAATCTCTAAGGTTGGACTCTATGACCCTAGAGGTCCTTTCCAGCCATGATGATTCCATGATTCTATGTTCTGTGTGATTCTGACCAGGGCTCTACCATGCCACAGGCTTCAAAGGACAAAGCAAAAGCACATCTTCATGAAACAAAACCTCAACAAGACTCACACAGGAAAGTCCCTTCCAGGTAGGATATATCTGGGGAAAAATGCCACAGCTAGAGATACTTTCCTCTGTGTGATGGTACCAGCAAGCTCCCACCAGCACATGTGCATTCAGAGGAGGGGCCACAGAAATGATCAGGGAAGGGGGCATCTCTCACATGGGGACAGCCTGAGAGAGATGGGGCTGTTCAGCCTGGAGAAGAGAAGGCTCCAGGGGGACCTTCTTTTGACTTTCCAGTACCTGAAGGGGGCCTTAAATGAAGGCAAGGGAAGGTCCTTTCAAGAGGGTTTGTACAGATAGAACAAGGAGCAGTGGGTTCATGCCGGGCAAGGAGAGATTTAGGCTGGATATTAGAAACAAGTTCTTCAGTGCGAGGGTGGTTGATGACTGCAATGGGCTGCCTGGGGAGGTGGTGGGGACCGCATCCCTGGAGTCATTTAAGGTCAAGTTTGATGAGGCTCTGAGCAGCTTGACCTAGGTAACATTGTCCCTGTGTAGAGAGGTTGGACTGGATGACCTCTGGAGGTCCCTTCCAGCCTAGAGCATTCCATGATCCTATCCCAGCAGATGATACAGATCAAGGAAAACAGGCAAATACAACACCAGGGATTTAAGTTCATTTGGTGTTGGTGCTCTTGGCAAGTCCAGCAGAAACAACCAACCACTGATTTCAAAACCCAACAGCATTGTAGTGGTTTAGCTTCCACAATCCTGCAGCCTCCATAAATTCAACCAAGCAATGAGCAAGCCAGCAGTGAAGAAGCCTTGCAAGTAGAGGCTAGACAAAACAACAAACCTAATCGCATCGTTTTATCGCAGTGACCCCAACAAACATCTATAAATTATCTCTATCAGCAAGGTTGGCTGTTTCAAAAGAACTTGACCCCACATGAAATATCCAGCAAAACTCCCACGATGTCTTCAGAGCTGAGTGATGGAAGAGGGGAACAAATGATCCTCCTCCCAAACACACAAAATTAAATCCATGTGTGAATTTGCACTGGCCTGAATTATTCAAGAAGAGGTCCACCTACGAGTGTAGATCATCTGCGAGCACTCAGCTGCTGACACAAGAGAGAGAAAATGAAGGTCTCTCTTGCACAGAGTGACCCTTCTCTTGTTTAAAGGGTTTCTTGAGCTCAGAGAGAGGTTCCCTTCACCCTCCTAGTAAGGTACAAGTACAGTTGTTTGGAGAAGGAAGCAGAGAAGTTAAAAATCAACTGCCCCATGTACACTGTCTTCTGGGGATCTCCTCTATTTCAGAGCATCCAAAGCCCTTAGAAACCTCAAGTCCTTTGGGGACATGTGCTTTGTCCCAGGTAAAGCTCTTCTCTGAGGAGTGGGAAAGCTTTGAAGCCAAAAAGTTCAGTCACAGCTCATGCTCTACCAAGGCTCAGCTCTGGATGGGGGCTCAGTTCAGGCTGTGGTGGTGTCACAGCCAGCCCTTGGGTTCACGTGGCAAGAGGGTGTCCTGCAGAAAGCTGGAGAGCAACTGAAGAAAGCACGGAAAAAGCAGGAGAAGAATGAGTACGGAGGATGTGAAGAAATAAGAGCAAAATAAATCAAGAGCCAATTACACTAATGGCCAGGAAGAGTCATCGGGTATGACAAGATAACCCCACACATCATCAAGGCTGGACTCGCCTTGCAAGGAGGTATGATCCTACTTGAGTTATGCCCCAAAGGGCTGAAAGTGAGAAGCAGAGTCTCAACCTCATGAAGGCTTCCCACATCAGGAGTGAAGTTATGGAAAAGAAAATGTCAGAGAAGACTATTCTGCTCCCAGAGCAGCAAACCCAACGCACTTTGTTCTCACAAATTGGGACCAGGTAGGTTGGCACAAGGTCCTTGGCAAGGAAACAGTTTAGCCTCAAATTTGAGGCCAGAGCAACAGCATTAGATCACTTACTCAGACTTAAGTTGTGAGCAGCTGTTTGGCTTTTATTTCACACAAAAGCTTGGGCTGTAAAAGGAATTCCTGGCCCCTATTCAACTGCTGTATTTGCTCGTAAGCAGCGGTTCTCATTTTAGCCCTGATAGTGCAGTGAAATCAGTGATGAAAAATTCTTACAGGAGAGATGAAGAGGAAAAAAAATCCTCTATCTGTTTTATAAAAGATGTGGGGTTTGCTCTTTGCTGAGGTACAACCTTTAGGACTTGAGTGCTGAAGATTTATCCACTGAACTTCTCATTTTAATGGAGCATTTAGCTTGGAGGAGACTGAGAGATGACCTCATTAATGTCTATAAATACACGAAGAGTGGGTGTCAGGAGGATGGAGCCAGGCTCTGCTCAGGGGCACCTAGTGATAGGATGAGGGACAATGGGTGTGAGCTGGAAGAGAGAAGGTTCCACATCAGTCTGAGAAGGAACTTCTTCACAGTGTGGGTGATGGAGCACTGGCACAGGCTGCCGAGGGGGGTTGGGAGTCTCCTTCTCTGGAGACTTTTAAAACCCACCTGGATGTGTTCCTGTGCGAGTTGGTGATCCTGCTGTGGCAGGGGGATTGGACTGGATGATCTTTTGAGGTCCCTTCCAATCCCTAATGATTCTATGACTAGATGATCTTTTGAGGTCCCTTTCCAATCCCTAATGTTCTGCAATTCTGTGATGTAATTAGAAGTCCAACCGCCTTCTCTCCCTGCTCACCCTGAGCAAACACCAGATCTGCTGTGTGTGAGCAGTCTGAGGTCCTTCCAAACACAGGAATACATGAAATTTCATGGAAAATACATTTTCTGTTATACAGACAGAACCAGCACATGCTACAGCCATTCACTCCGTAGAACGAACACAGTGTTTCCTGTGGGGAGAGTGAATGATCAAACCAATATAATCCTTTTTATTGCTGTGTATCTGACCTGCACTGCACAGCTTCCAGCAGGAATGTGCTGAGGCAGTCAGTTCAAACTGCCAGCTGAGGGCTGAACAGCCACCCTTGAGAGCTCTGACAAATAAAAGCGACTGGAGACTGACTTAAGTTATTCTTGACTTAATTCTCTAACTCCGCTTAAAGAAGGAGGCTTCCAGCTGTAGCAGCAATAGATGTCAAGTCTGACTTCAGTTAGCAAACATCTAAGGATGCATCAAGGAGCATGACAGAGCACTCATTAGAAAAAGAGCACTAAAATCCAAGAGCACCAGCACTTCCAGGCTGGACACGGGCAGCGGGGGTGAAGGAGAGCTGAACCCAGGCTGAGAACCTGGATGACACTGTTAGTGATGAGGCCAAGGGTAAAACAGCTGTAGGGAGACTGGGGGTGGGGGGAAAAGGCACATCAGCATGCAGAGAGACATAGTTGAGATACCAGAAAGCATGCTGACATTTCCTTGGCACACGCTGTGCCGTGGAGGTGGCTGGCAAAGTGGGGAACAGGCGTAATTAACGAAGCAGCACGAGCCAGTACTCACAAAAGGTGCGAAGGCAAACAGTTACGGCCCCTTCCTGCCAGGTCTGGGACCTGCTCTGGCAGGAATTCCATGGCAAAGGTGGTTTTCATTTGCGTGCCAAATGAAGATGATACACTGCTCACAGATCTGGGGAATGTTGTGTTAACGACTTCATATTCAACCAGTAAGTGCTCTCCTGGGCCAACACATTGCGCCAAATCGCTTCCAAGCTGCGGCTCAGCTAAGGGCTTTCCGAGACATGAGGTGTGATGCAGAGCTCTGCCAGTGCTCCTTGAACTTCTCAGGTGCAAACATGAGGGGTGGGTGTCAGGAGGATGGAGCCAGGCTCTTCTCAATGTCATCTGGTGATAGGACAAGGGGCAATGGGTGCAAGCTGGAACATAGGAGGTTCCATGTAAATATCAGAAGGAACCTCTTCCCAGTGAGGGTACCAGAGCACTGCAAGGGGCTGCCCAGAGGGGTTGTGGACTCTCCCTCTCTGGAGACACTTAAAATCCACCTGGATGTGTTCCTGTGCGACTTGGTCCAGGTGATCCTGCTGTAGCAGGGGGATTGGACTGGATGATCTTTCCAGGTCCCTTCCAATCCCTAATGATTCTATGATTCTGCGATTACCACTGTAATTTGTTTGTTCACATTCATTTGCTTACTCAAAGCAGCTTGTCTGATGAATAGTTGGTTTTATTTGGTTGTGTCAGTATCATCAGTCCCGCAAACAGCTCTGAGTGTCACAGAAGTCACAGAACATTAAGGATTGGGAGGACCTTGAAAGATCATCCAGTCCAACCTCCCTGCCAGAGTAGGATCCCTTCGATCCAGTTACACAGGAATGTGTCCACGCAGGTTTTAAATGTCCCCAGAGAAGGAGACTCCACAACCTCCCTGGGCAGCCCCTTCCAGTGCCCCATCAACGGCACTGGGAAGAAGGTCCTTCTCATATTGATGTGGAACCTCCTGTGTTCCAGCTCACACACACATTGCCCCTTGTCCTATCATTGGATGCCACTGAGCAGAGCCTGGCTCCATCCTCCTGACACCCACTCTTTCCATATTGATCAACATCCACGGGGTAACCTCTCAGTCTCCTTTTTTCCAAGCTCAAGAGACCCAGCTCCCTCAGCCTTTCCTCACCAGGGAGATGCTCCACTCCATCATGTTTGTGACTCTGCACTGGACTGTCTCCAGCAACTCTGTGTCCTTCTGGAACTGAGTGGCTCAGAACTGGACACACTATTCCAGATGTGATTTCACCAGGATAGTGTAGAGGGGAAGGAGAGCTTTTCTTGATTTACTAATCACCTCAAGATGTCAATGACCTTCTTGGCCACAAGAGCCAATTGCTGGCTCATGGTCATGCTGCTGGCCACCAGCACCCCCAGTGAAGTGAATAACTTCACTAAGCTGCTTCATTCGTTACCCAACAGCCAAATGCATCTTTCAGAGGTGCTTAGACCACTTTCAGCTCTATAAAGCAATAAGTCTATGAATCTTTAGACAAAACAGCTGAACACGTTCTTCCCCATCTTAAAATCAAAAAGCAGGACCAACAGGACAGAAGGGCAGCAGCATGGGAGACGCAGTGTGTTTTGTTGTTTTAAATCATAGACTCACAGAATCATTAGGGACTGGAAGGCACCTTGGAAGATCATCCAGTCCAATCCCCCTGCCACAGCAGGATCACCTAGACCAAGTCCCACAGGAACACATCCATTGCAAACAGCATCTCAAAGATCAAACAGGAAACTTCAGTTACTCCTGACAATGCCAAAGACACAACGTTTAACAGCAGATACTCAAGTTCCTATCATCTGCGGGGCTCAGAGATCCCCTAAACAATTGCTGGACTGGCAGTTTAACTTGCCAAACAACATCCAGGAGAGGTTCAAAGGTTTCACGGAGATGAGGTATTGTTCTTTAAACATTCAGATAAGATGAAAAGAAAGAGGCAATTATTCGGAGCGAAGCTATCCAACATGTTACTAAATTTGGATGCGGCCATCAGGTTCCACTTGTATTTTAAAATGTCCAAGTTTGAGAAAAATACAGGTGGAGGGAGGAAAGAAAGGGGGAGAAACCCAAAAGGCATCTGCCACCCAAAAGAGAAAGACAAAAGGCGTCAGATTCGTGGTGTGGCACCAAGGATGAGCACGCCGTTGGGATCGTGGGGACTGAAGCTGCGTCAGTGTGGGCTTGGGAGAGGTGGTGCCTCCTGTTGTCGCAGTAAGGAGCAATAGGTTTGCAGAGTCAACCTCTAAGAGTTCACTTCACAAACATGTCAAATTAAAGTCCTGGCTGAATCATGTTGATGAATATGTGAAAGGTGGGCGTCAGGAAGATGGAGCCAGGCTCTGCTCAGTGGCATCTAATGACAGGAGAAGGGGCAATGGGTGTGAGCTGGAACAGAGAAGGTTCCACATCAGTGTGAGAAGGAACTTCTCCACAGTGAGGGTGACAGAGCCCTGGAAGGGGCTGCCCAGGGGTGTCGTGGAGTCTCTTTCTCTGGAGACGTTTAAAACCCACCTGGGATGTGTTCCTGTGTGACTTGGTCTAGGTGATCCTGCTCTGGCAGGGGGATTGGACTGGATGATCTTTCAAGGTCCCTTCCAATCCCTAATGTTCTGTGATTCTGATTCTGTGATGTTAGGTCATCAGCTGGGCTTGATGGCCTTTGAGGTCTCCTCCAGGCTCAGTAATACTGTGATTTTATGAGCCATTTTGTCCACAGACCACTATTCTCCTACTCATGTACTGTATGACGACCTTTGCTAACTCTCCAAGTCTACCTTGTTCTTGGGAAGAGAAAAAAGGCAGGTACCTCTCCAAAGCAGGACTGGCCTTCATCTTTCACGGATTAGCCTTCAGTGCCTAATGCTGCATCTTGCCAAGTTTTAAACTAAAGTCAGACCCAGATTTAAGAAGCAACAGAATGAGCTGAATCCTGCTTTCAATTTTGCTTTCTGGATCCAGGACACGCCGTTAATCTAGTGATATACTGGATGCAATTTTGTTTGAGGATCTAAGGGTGCTTCAAGTAGGAACCTTGAGAGTCCTGCATGGATAGAGAGATATTGGCACTGAATTCTGAAAGGGAGAGACGTGAAGCTGTCAGAAGGGCAGTTAACCAGGTATGAAAGTGTAATGGATGGAGATGGATAATGCAAGTAGAGGGAGAAAAAACCAACCCTAATCCCCCCCAAAAGAAACCACAGGTTTGTGGGGATCTGCAGGATTACGAAGCTTTCAAACCCCTGCATCAGCTGGTGGTTTTTCTCCCCACAGATGAACATTTCAGAGAACATCTGACTCATTCCTCCAAGTACGGGGTTGATGTAATTTGGGCATTAATCAATACTCATTAATCTGCCTCTCAACATTTTCTGCAGCCACAGCTGAGGAGTTCATGGCCGCTTTGGGTTGCAGAATGGGGCTTTGAGGGATCTAGAGAGCCGTGAGCAATGAAACCCAGTCTGAAAGCAAAGCCCAAACCCAACGTTTCCACTTTAGACACCATGTGAAGAACCTTGCCAAGGAGCAGAAATACCTGCTAAAGGATAGTATGGAAATGAAATCTGTGTCTGTAGCTCTAAACTGAGAAACTAGACTAAGAACTCCCACCAAGCAACACCAAACGATCACGTTCCTCCCCTCCAAGTCTTTCTAGTCTCAGAATTCTGTAACGATCACTTCTGGATTTGGATTTTCCAGATAATTAGAAAGACCACAAAGCCAGATTAAATCCCTAAACTGCATTTTGCCTTGCAACCACATCATCAGAGTTCTGTGCTCCAGCCAGCTCCACAACACAGCCGTGTCCTGCAAAACACACTGCCTGTGCGCGAGACCGCTCTGCTGTACAGGATTTCCACCCCACACAGCGCTCTGCCTCTGGAAATACAACCTGAAATTAATCCGACACGGAGCAATGGAGGTTCATGAACTGAGGAGCAGGCAATCGTCTCCAGTTTGAGACACTGGAGAGTCCCATATCCTTGGGCAGCATCTCCTCCCTTAGAGGAACCTTGTGAAACCACACAGAGTCACAGAACATTAGGGATTGGAAGGGACCTCAAAAGATCATCTAGCCCAATTCCCCTTGCCACAGCAGGATGACCTAGACCAAGTCACAGAGGAACGTGTCCACTCCCTTCATCACCTTTGTGGACTCTCTCCAGCAGTTCTTCAACTGAAAGACCCAGAACTAGACACAATGCTCCAGATGCGGTCTCACCAAGGCAGAATAGAGGGGGAGGAGAACCTCTTGATCTGCTAACCCCCTCCCTTCTAATTCATCCCAAGAAGCCGTTAGCCTTCTTGGCAACAAAGGCCCACTGCTGGCTCATGGTCATCCTGCTGTCCACCAGGACCCCCAGGTCCCTTTCTCCCTACACTGCTCTCCAACAGGTCAGTTCCCAACCTATACTGGTACCTGGGGCTGTTCTTGCCCAGATGTCCTCTTCTGGTCACATTGTACATCACTGCCACATGCTCACGTGAGGCTGTACACACCCCTAGTCAGGAAGCCTGCTGCAATCAAGGCTAAAATTTGCCCTGAACCAGAATTTTGATTAGGAGGGTGATGCTCCCTTACCCAGAGGGCAGAGAGGTGCAACAACCCATGTTACCGGGGTGAAGACAAGCCATGAAGAATGACATCTGGTTTCTGCACAACTTGGCTGTCAAGCCTCTCTCTTGCTGATGTTTCTGTTTCTTATCTTTTTGCTTGCATTTGGAGCTAAATAGTTCCAGCTGAGCAAAGGAGCTGGCTGCTGTGGGGGTCAGTCTTGAGAGCCCCTAGCACCCCAGGTCCTAAGCAGGAAAACCCCCTGCAGCACCTTCCCCATGGCCAGTCCAACACCATCCCATGTAGCACGAGTCTCCCCTAACCCTCAGCATCACTTCATCTCTATTTGCCTTAAAAGTGCCCCATAGTCTTCCTCTTGGAGAAGAAAAAACCCAAACGCACATTGGTCACAACTCTGTGTCTTCTCTCCTTTCACAGCTCTCCCTAAACCCCTTCTGCTGCTGACAAAGGCCATCTTCCACCTCCATTTTCATCTGGCACCGTTGAGTTACACGTGTTTACATCCGCTCTGACACCGCAAAGCAGAGTAAATCTCGCAAACACCCTGCCTCAAGCTGTGTAATAATAAATCAGATCCTCCAAGAAACTACGTGTCACTTGGATAAAGTGGGAAAGGCTAAAGAAACCTCTCGCAGCTGCTCCCCACCTCCCTCCAGCAGCCCCCCAGCCAGGCTGTGATTGCTCTGATTGACAGGAGGACATTAACAGCCCATCTCAAGCCGGCTGACTGACAACCCCCTTTCCTTTGGTGCCTGATTTTGCTTGGTAAACCATTTCAAACACGTCAAACAAATGCCACAGTTCAACGATTCCCTGCGAGACCGCCGCCAACTCCCCGTTCCCTCAGGAGAAGGCAATTACCTTATTTATAGGGGTCGAGGAACAAATGCTGAATTTTTTCACCATAATTATTTATTAATTGGTCTCATATTGAAAAAATGACTTTGGTCAAATAAATAAAATCCAGCCCTGACTCATAATTTCGCAGAAAGTAGGGCAGCACAGGGCCAGCCCAGCCTCTCCATGAGAGCCAGTCGGCTCGCACCATGCCTAACGCCTGCTTGCCCAGGATCCGAGTGGGAACAGGAGAAAGCATTTGGGAAAGAGCACCTTGACAGTGGGAAAAGACAGGTACAAGGACTGTGAAATCCCAGACCACAACTGTCAGATTTACCTGGGGTGGTGGCTGAGCCACCATCCCTGGATGAGTTTAAAAGACACTTAGGTGTACTGTTGGGGTATCTGGAGTAGGGTAGGATTGATGACTACACTCAATAATCCCAAGGGTCTTTTCCAACCCAAATGATTTTGTGATTGGACTAGATGATCTTTCGAGGTCCTTTCCAATCCCTAGTGTTCTGTGGTGATGTCCACCATGGTTCAACTCTGAGCATTCATTGTGCCAGTACTGTGACAGCATCCTGGAGACCCTTCCGTGTTTTGCAAAGCTAGCATCCTCTCCCATTCCAAAGCCACTGCTGTCCCATATACACACAGGGCAACAAGCGTGAGCCTGAGTAGGAAACGGATGGGATAAAGAAGAGGATAAACAACAACTATGGCACGACCATAAATTTCCTACGGTCACTCAACCCCAGCAGCAGAGACTCAGTTTTGCCTGAGAAAACCCACAGTTTGGTGCCTATAGGAAGAGCAATTCTCTGGACTTTTAGATTTATGTTTTTTTAAAAAAAACTACAGCAGGAAATTGCAAGAAACTAAAGTAAACTGGACACTTGACAATCACTACAAAATATTTACACTAATATCAACCATAACCACCCAAAGCAAACAAACAGTTGCCAGAAATGCAACTTAAGTTGATGGAATGAGAAATAAACACAAGAATAATGGATGGGTTCAGCCCAAAACCTTTGTGCAAATATGTTGAGCAGTCCCTTCTCCTGCAGCACCACATCCGTGGTCCTACCTGATGGACTTCGTCGCAGACGTGTCCGGGACACGTGTCATTGCCTTCACCTAAGCCACTGGAAGCCTTGAGGTTTAGAAGAGTTGCTCATTTTTCCACTGATGGTGATGCAGCCCAGCAGCTCATGGAGATGCTGTCAGAGCTTCACTTGCCTGTGCAGAAACTCTCAGCATTTCTGGGTCTGCCAAGCTCTCAGTTTTGAGCAACTGCAAAACCAGCCCTGCTTTGCCATTTCCACTTGACTGCACGATCTGCAGTGGGGAAACGGCGCTTTTCACAGAATCACAGAGTTACTGAGGCTGGAAAAGACCTCTGAGATCATCCAGCCCAGTCCAGGACCAAACGCTCACCACATTGGCCAGACCAGGGCACTAAGTGCCACAGCCAGTCTGTTCTTAAATGCCTCCAGGAATGGGGACTGCACCACTGCTCTGCACAGTCCATTCCAGGATCTGATCACCCGTTCCATGAGGAAGGGCTTCCTAACATCCAGCCTAACCATCCCCCAGCACAGCTTCAGGCCTTGACCTCTCATCTTATCAATAGCTGCTTGGAAGAAGAGCCTGATCCCCACCCGACTACAGCTTCCCCTCAGGTAGTTGTAGAGATGGAGAAGGTCCCCTGAGGCTCCTCTTTCCATAGGGCCATGCTGACCTCAAACACAGATCATGGATGAACCAACCTGTAGTGACCCTGAGAGGTTCACTGACACTTGACAAACACATCTTAAACGGCTGTTAGATGAGAACTTCATATCTGAAGTGCTGCAGCACCATCAGCAGCAGCTCCTGCCCAGCAGCTAAGGAGGGCAATGAACACCCACAATGAGAAGAGCACAGCCAAGCACCATGTCTGGTTTTAACCCTTGCTGACAGCAGATGAAATCCCAGTGTTTAGCTATCCATCCCAAAACTCCACTCGACACGTGGGGCCTGGGGGATTGCATCCTGCATCTGTTACTGGTGTGTGTGGCCACAATGAAAGAAGGACATGAGAACTGAGCCACCACTCTGGATCCGTCCCAGAGCCCAGCACTGAGCCTGCTGGCATTGCCACAGAATCACAGAACATTAGGGATTGGGAGGGACCTCAAAAGATCCTCCAGTCCAATCACCCCACCAGAGCAGGATCTCCTAGATCAAGTCATATAGGAACATGTCCTGGCGAGTTTTAAACATCTCCAGAGAAGAAGACTCCACAACCCCCCTGGGCAGCCTGTTCCAGTGCTCCATCACCCTCACTGGGAAGAAGTTCCTTCTCATATTGATGTGGAACCTCCTCTCTTCCAGCCCACACCTGTTAGCCCTTGTCCTATCACTGGATGCTACTAAGCAGAGCCTGGCTCCATCCTCCTGACACCCACTCGTCACATATTTATAGACATTAATGAGGTCAGCCCTCAGTCTCCTCTTCTCCAAGCTAAAGAGACCCAGCTCCCTCAGCCTGGCTCTGTGCTCTAGGCAGATGACAGGAGCAGGTCTCCATGTCTCATTATTTGTTCTCTCTTCATTTGTTCATACAACCCCCAAGACCCATGCATCACGTCCACCCGACAAACCAGAGAAACCCCAACACGAGGCCAAGGGCAGCTTTGTTTTGCTTGTGGGAGCTTCACACCACAAACCTATTTAATCTTGGTTGCCTCTTGTTCTGGAAGCCAGGCAGACATCTCAGCCATGCACTTTGCAGGACAGGAGCTGTCGCTTCACTCAGAGAGCCATTCCAGCGAGTCGCTCGGATGCTGTTGCCGTGTGCACGGAGCAAGAGCCGGCAAGAGAAATCAATTCAGCACACGCGGAACAAAGGATCTCTGGGCTGCCAAGAGAAACATCAGCTCTTCTCCAGCATAAGCCTGTTGGACATAGTTTTCCCCACAGCCATTTGCATAGAATGCAGGCACTGCACAGGGCCAGGTGAACTCCTGACAATGTGGATAATTTCACACTGCAAACAGCATCAGGGCACAAAAGTCAGTTTTCCTTCGTGGGACTTCGGGTACTTGAGTGCCCCCAGAGCAGGATCAAACAAGCCCGGAGTGCCCTTGTCTTTCTCCCCAAGCAGAAACGCGTGCAGAGCACAGATAGCAGCTCTGCCATCCATCTCTCTCTGCTCTGCAAGCTCAAAGCACCTGAAAATAGCACAGAACCCACATGGAAACGTCTGGGATGAATGATGTCTGACAGATTTTCATTTGCACCCTCATTACAGCAGCCCCAGACTTTCTGCGGTGCCACCCTAATCCTCAGCTCATCCATCCCCAACCTCTGCCCATTACCCCAGCCCTGAGCCACTGAGCAGTGAGATGTAATCCTTCCCTGAAACGTTTCCAAGCCAGACACCAGCTGCCAAGAAAGAGTCCACATTCCTCGATCCCGATCACCCCTGGCTGTACGTTGTGTTGGCTGAACGATCTTAACAGAAACACTTGGGTATTTCAATGGGAGAGCATGTGGGTCCCTACCTCAGGCAGGGAACAAGCGTTGCCCTATAGCCTGGACAGCCCCTTTTCTCACTGTGTCTGAGATTTGCAGGCAAAAAACCAGCTCTTTTTAAGCCATCTGAAAGCACAAAATTGTCCAAAACAGTTTTTTTCCTGCATAAAAACAAGAGGTTTTTATAGATGGGGTCTACTGCTTCCATCAAGGTCACTCTACATTTTCTTAGAAGGGAGGAAAGATATTGTTGAGCCCAGCTGGACTTCAGACCCACTAAGCACCCTAACTCATACCCAGAAAAAGCTTTTTGGTAGCTCAAGACCATAAGGGCCATTATTTTAACTAAACAATCAGCATTCCTCTGTCCCTCCTCCTTCAAACTCTTTGGATGAAGATGCTGAAGAGAAAAAGCCCAACTCTCTTCACCCAGGGAGGAGCAAAAACCCTCCCATGCCTCCTAGCAAGGAGGGCTTCCAGGAATAAAGTCCCGTACAAGCAACATCTGCAAAACTGCTAGAAGACTTCCACAACATCCTAAGCAGCTGTCTGCAGCAGAATAAACAAATATTTCTCTTGTTTTATGTCTACAACACATTTTATCCCTGAGATCTACAGTGGCGCCTCATTAGAGGGAGGAGTAGCAATGGAGAAGAAGCTGGGACCTCCTGCTAACAAAAGCAGGGACCCCTCTGTGAACTACACGGTGCAGTTAGGCTGAAATAAGAGTGAGTTTGTTAAAGGTAGAGAAAGTGAGCTGCTGATTTCCCAGAGGCTGGTGATCATTGCATAGGTTTGAAGTAAGTGGGAAGTACTAGGGCTGCCCAGTGAACAAAGATGCTCCTTCCAAATACTCACCTTAAATTTTCACTCCCTCCTAAAGAAAACAGCTATTTCTACCACTCAAACACCTAAAACCTTCCTATAAAGACCCCAGCTTCAGTAACTTGACAGAGGTCAGTGCAGCTGTGGGGTGCTCAGCACTGTGGGAATTTCTACGCCTCCCTGATGAGGGACTGGTACCAAATCAACTGGCAGCACCTCCACTGGCTGTTGAAAGGCAACGTGCTTGTTCCTTTCTCGTGCCACATGCAACCTCCCCCACAAAGGCTCAAACTGGTTGTTTTTTTTTTAAGCAGTTGTTCTGTGGAGCCTCTTTTTTCTCTTAGAGAAGTTTTATTTGTTTACTTGTTTATGGTTTCTTTCAGAGCCAATGTACGAGGTCAAATGAATTCCAGATGGTATCCAGACTGGTTTGGATTTGGATTTTGTAGTTCTTCCCTTTTGAAATTAATTGGGAGGAGCTCAATATCACAGGAAAACATAAAGACCTTTAAATCTCTGTACGAAGTGGCACCAGTTTCGGCTTCCACTTGCAAGAGCAGCACCGTCGTGGCGCGATCTCTGCTGCGTGATACTCAGCTCGAGCGTGAGACTCAGTACTGGCTTCTCATTTATTGTTGTGTCTCACAGTGCTTGCTCCTTCCTACACCACCGTGGACTGGAAAACCTACAGTAAAAAGGATCGTATCTGTCACGTCCAAAGGTACTTCCAGCATGGCAGTTGGGGATGTGAGGGTGAGAACTCAAACAAGAAGCAGCCACAAAGAACACACTTCATTGCTTAGCCTTAATGCCCACAGTCAGTGGAAGCACCACGTAGGTTTTAACCACAGTCCTGGCACCAATCACAGCCCCAAATTAACCGATACATCTGTCCAGAAGCGATGATGCATCCAGAAGAGCATCAGCCCGTGACTTGTTAATCAACACCATTTGGTAGCTGGAGGAATGTGGAGGGAAATACTCTCCTCATCAGATCTCCTCGACCAGGAAGCTCTTCGCTCAGTGGCCACACAACCTTTGTGGTTGCACCACAAACTTTACTGCAAACAGGCTGAAGCTGAAGGTAAAATATCAGAGGCTTGGAAATAAAATGTTAATAAAAATAGTCTTTGCCTACTCTGTTCCTCTGTCTGTGTGCTGACTACAAAGGTTTTTCCTTGCTCACAACTGCTGGTTCCCCAGCATTCACAGATCTTGGCCTCGGCTGTAGCTACTTCAAAGGCAGTAGATACGGCTGGGAAAGAAAACAGAATGGGAGAGGAAAAAAGATGCTGGCATTTCAGCAAAACACTGGCCGCTTAGCGGGGTCTCCGAATCAATTTCAGATTGCTCGAAATTTATCTCCCCGCATCTTTTTGATGTGACCCGTTATCTGCTGTGAATCTCTGCACATGTCACTTCTGCCTCCACAGCCCTTGAGAACCCCAAAACCAAACCAAGCTGCCTTCTCCTAGTCACGCAACTCGTAAGCCAAACAACTGGAACCCACAAGCTTTTAGTTTGAGCAAAGAGCCAGCATAAGATTCACAGTAGCTCATGCTGTGTGTCAGATTTGAGGTGAGCTCCTCCCTTTGCAAAGACACAGGTAAGTATTGGGACCGTGGGGAGCCCCAGTGAGGCTTTGGCAGGGCAGCACCTCCCAAGCCCACTGGACTGCAGTGTGGGGGGGGCCATTTTATTTTTGTTGTGTAAACAGGGGGGTTTAATCTAAACCAAGGAGCTAAGCTGGTACCTTTGGTTGATGAAGGGAGTGGAACACCTCCCTGATGAGGAAAGGCTGAGGGAGCTGGGTGTCTTGACCCTGGGAAAAAGGAGACTGAGGGGTGACCTCATTAATGTCACCTGGATGTGTTCCTGTGCGACTTGGTCCGGGTGATCCCGCTGTGGCCAGGGGATTGGACTGGATGATCTTCCAAGGTCCCTTCCAATCCCTAATGTGCGATTCTGTGATCCTCCACCTCTTTCGTATATCTGATAGTCCCAAACTATCAAAACCATTTGTAAAAGGTTTAAGATGAATCTTAATATCGCTCCAGTCACGTACTCACTGTCTACTCATGAGCCATAGCAAGCTCAGCTACTCCCTCCGGGCTGTACAAATGTCACAACCAAACGCTCTCCATCAGGCTTTGGGTGCTGTGGTTCCACCAGCTGGGTGGGAGATGATGCCCTGGGGCACGAGGTCTGTGAGAAGGAGGGGATGCTTACTGGGAGCCAGCACGAACACCGTTTGAGGACACAGCTCCAGGAGTTTGCCAAGCTCCTCCACAAGCGCACGCAGCAGGTAGGAGAGCTGATGGAGCCCAGTATTTGCAAAGATTAATTTCCTGCTCTGTGGTGGAGACGGCGCTGACTGGCCAGGTTCAGCGAAACAACAAGCACGTCAGCTAGATCGTAAATTGGTTTAAAGGCTAGCACAATTATCCGTTGGCTGGCAGGGCTCAGCGCACAACAAGCCGTCTGGTGCGGACACTAATTCATCTCGCTCAGACGTGGACGGGAAGCTCGGCCGCACGCCTGTGGAAGTGCAGCCTTAAGGAAGCGCTGAGATGTCATCGAGCTGGATGAGTAGCCTGGAGCACAAGGCATCATCTCTTGAGCATCTCCCTGCTGAGCATTTTGAACAGGTGACTGGTGTTTTCATCGCTCTCACTGACATCAGGCTGCAGCTCCTAAGGAGAAGACTGATGGCCAGGAAGGAAGAGACCATGGCACCCAAGTTCAAATGAGAATCACAGAACATTAGGGATTGGAAGGGACATGGAAAGATCATCCAATCTCTCTGCCGCAGCAGGATCACCTAGATCAAGTCACACAAGAACACATCCAGGTAGGTTTTAAACCACTCCAGAGGAGAAGACTCCACAACCCCCCTGGACAGCCCTTTCCAGTGCTCTGTCACCCTCACCGGGAAGAGGTTCCTTCTGATATTAAGGTGCCAAAGCTTGACTTGCAGTGTCCCTTCTTAACGTACATTTTGTACCTGTTAAACCAGCAATAACCAGTCAATTCCCTATCTGCCACTAAGTACCATTAGGAGTTTTCCTTCCACACACTGTGACAGCCTCTCTCTTCCAGCAACAGCCATGGTTCTTACCTCAGAGAATCCCCAAAGCCCCTGTTACTGCACTACTCACAGCTTTGGGGTGTTTTTAATCTCCCTCTGAACACCCCACAGATGCAGACATCCAATTGCAATTTGATCAACCCTACCAGAGGACTTCACTCTGTTGTTAGCCACTTGTGCTTGCCTGCAGGAAGAGGCATTAACTGCCAAATGAATGTTTTCCTTAAAACCATTTAATATTTATAAATAACTCAACAATCTCCCTTTTCAACAAAGGCTAAACCCAGAATTTAATATTAAATTCTTGGAATTTCCATAGAGAGCTTTCCATGGGAAGAGATCAAAGGACATCTATAGGATATTGTTATTTGTGTTTTACAGACAGGGAACACAGCTCCTCAACATCTAAAATGTTTTCTGGTTTCCAGTTCAAAAGGCAACACTCATCCCGTGTAAAAATCACCTACACGTTCCCTAACCCATAAATTCTAGACAAAAATATCTCAAACACAAATCACACCTTTGGATTTAATCTTCTGCAGTTACCTCTGCTTTTTACACGCTGTTCGCTGAAAACTAAGGGCAGCAGTTTATGGAAGAGACAAGGTGCTTTCGGATTTCACTCCTGTTTGTGTGAAATAACTTCGTGTTCGTCTGCTGATTTCCCAGTGTCAGGATGCTGCTTCTGAAAACCAGACCATCTTTAAAAGAACTAACGTTGGTTTTTAGGCTGCACTTCTGACCTAGGAAACCGATGGCAGAATCACAAACTCATTTGACAACAGAGGATGTTGTCAAATGAATATTTTGACTTTTAGTAGCCCCAAAGTTCAACACAACCATTTTAATTTTCCAACCAAAGCCAGTATTCACGTTGAAAACGTTCCGAGTTTTGCAAAAACTGCTTTCCCTCTGTCCTTTCAAACCAGACAGGGTCCGAGGCAGTGAATACCTTTTATATTCTCTGCTCTAGCAGCCTCACTATTTGCTGGGCTCTTTCACACCCACAGAACAATATTCTGGAGAGATACAAAGCACAAGTGACCATGGCTCAGTGCTCTACCAGAAGAGGTCCAGACAGGTCCTTGCCCTTGCTCACGCACCATGTCAGATGGGACAGCTCCCTCTTTCCACAGCCTTTTGCCTAAGCACATCCAGGTGAAAAATCTAACTGGAACATTATTTCCCAGGTCCCTTGAACACCCCTAGAAAAAGCAGTTTTCAGGGAGAAAACAGGACGTTCTGTATCCCATCTTCCAGCACTGATTACTATGGAAATTTATCCTTTTCAACTAAAAACCAGAGCAGCACATGGGCTGTGAAGAGCGTTTTCATGCAATAACCACATTGAACTGATTGTGAGCATTAACACCCCAAACGTTTGAGCAGCAACAAGCCTCCATGGTTTTTGCTCCCCAGTAACGAGGACGGACGGCGACAAATCCATCCCGCACGAGCTGCACATCAGAAAGAAGAATTTGTCTGGAGTTAATCGAAACTTGTCTTCATACCAACGTGAAGCAAAGTCTCCAGAACAGGACTCCTTGCTATGAGTGCTTTTCTTGTTACCTTCAACTGATTGTGCTTTCTAAACATGAGGCTTTGAGCCATATGTGCCTCCACATCAGCTTATCTGCTGCTTTCAACTTCCATCAGCCCCTGTTTTCACTCAAAGAGGAAAGAATACAGAATGTTCTAGTTAAAGTCTATTTTTGACTATAATAAAGCCATGCAAGCCCATTTCCATTTTCTGGTGTCTCCAACAGACAGACTATCTGGGTTCATTAGGATGACAGTTTCTTGGCAATCAGATCAGTTTTCATTGAGTCTATAGGAACTGATTTCTTTAATCCTTTGGCTCCCTTACAGAGCCCCCACACTCAGCACCAAACAAAAGGACTTGCCTTCTGTCATCAGGTCCACACCTTGGGCACCACAGTTTTGCCTTTGTTGCTGGGGATGGTGAGATGAAGGAAGCAAGGGAAGACCTAAGAAGTCAGCCCAAACACATCTCAGCATCACATTCCCCTGGGCTTTCCCAGCTACTGACCTGACAGGGGTTGGTTTCCCCAGCACTGTTTTCTTGGTGTTTGGCATTTAGAAGAAGCAACACAAACCTAAAGATGCATCCCCTTCTTTAGTCACCCACCTTGGGTTCCATTTCAGAAAATGAAGCTGTAACTTGCTACTAAACGATAAAGACCTTTTTCTGTAGCTACCTCAGACAATTCACCCCACAAGCTGCTCTCTGACTTGATCTAAGTGATCCTGCTCTGGCAGAGGGATTGGACTAGATGATCTTTCAAGGTCCCTTCCAATCCCTAATGATTCTGTGATTCTGTAAGAGATATCAAAGCACACAGATGCCCACCATGAAACCAGCATTCTCATCCCACCACCTGACCTGGGCAGCAGCAGCTAGAACATCAGCTCCCAGCTGGACATGGACGCTGCCACCAGGCTCACACCACCTCCAGCATCCTCTGCTGTTCCTGAGGGTTTATGCTTAACTCACACTTTAAAAACCCAAATACACCCAACCTCTCCAGCCTTCTGCAGCATGACTTGTGGATGTCTTCCCATCCTGGGCAGCAGCACAGCTGTCCCTCCACCCCAGCAAAACTCGCCAGCCTCGGCCACCCTGCCTGCCCACCTCACTGGAGTCACAACTTCATTCTTGCTTTGAGATAATTAATAAATTTACAGCCGCAAAGAGCACAGGATTCAGAAATGCATTTAACTTCTGGTTTCTTTCAGCACTCTTCAGGAAACTCCAAGGCAGAATTGAACTAGATGATCTTTCAAGATGCCTTCAAATCCATAACATTCTGCATGAAGAGCACAGGTCTGCGCTCCAGGCTGGCGACTCTCTGAGGCTGGTTTGGTCTGCCTGCTGGCTCAGCCCTGCTACATCTTACCACTAAATAGGTATTAAACTTATCCTTGGAAGCACATTTAAGCAGAACATCCAGCTTTAGCACTTCTCAACCAAATCTCCAGCATAAGCACTTCTCCAAATCTCCTTCCACACACAGGAATTTATCCTGTCGCAAGAGAAGACAAAGAACCCCAACCCATAATAAACAGAAAACTGATCTTGCTTTCACCTCAGTGCCCGTTCCCATCTGAACAGGGAACACTGCTCTCAGGAAAACCTGGTCTTAATGTCAACTGTCAGCCACCACTCTGACACACCATGCCAGGAATGGACTAATCCAACACAGAAGGACAACATCAAACCAGGGTCCTGCCGCACGTTTGCTCCACAGAACACACGCCAGGAGCGACTTCAAAGGAAAACCCTCCTCGCACGACAGAGGCAGAGCCCCAGCCAACGTTGCGATGACTCAGAAAATCCCAAGTGACACCCTCTGAGTGCTCTGAGGCTGCCCAGGCTGGGAGCAGGGATGCTGGAAAGCCCTGCCTTGGCTGTGGTGGTGCCATTGGGCAGGATGGGTACACCAGGACTGGCAGCTCCAGGGGACTGACAATGGAAGTAGGAGGATTTTGTACACATCCTCATCATCAGTATGGAGCAGAGAAGCTCAGTGGGTTTTTTCAATCAGCTGATACGGATTCATCCCATTCATATGTGAGGGGTAGGTGTCAGGAGGATGAAGCCAGGCTCTTCTCAGTGTCATCTAGTGATAGGATGAGGGGCAGTGGTTGTAAGCTGGAACAGAGGAGGTTCCACATCAATATGAGAAGGAACTTCTTCACAATGAGGGTGACAGAGCACTGGAACAGGCTGCCCAAGGGAGGTTGTGGAGTCTCCTTCACTGGAGGCATTTAAGACCTGCCTGGGTGTGTTCCTGTGCGACTTGGTCTCGGTGATCCTGCTGTGGCAGGGGGATTGGACTAGACCTTTCGAGGTCCCTTCCAATCCCTAATGATTCTGTGACTTCATAAACCATAGTAACTCTTGGAAAGACTATCCCTAAAGGCACTTTAGGTAGTAAAGCTGTCTTGCTGCTCCTTGCTGAGTGCGTGTCAGCACAGAAGCGTGCAGCACAAAAACCTCTACGTTTCTTGGAAGAAAATCTTTATATTCCCAAGTAGCATCTTGCATGGAGCAAAATAAACTCATAAAAGTGGTCTTTGCATAAGATATCTGCTGAGAGAAACATGCCCTATGTTCTCCTCTCCCAGACTGCTAGGCACAGGCGCACACACAATGAGCGAGGTCTGGGCACGGCAGCTTTAATCCCATGGCCACGAGACAACAGAAAGGGGATTCAATTTTCTTCTCTCGAGCTGGGAGGGAAACATCTCTTTCAAAATGTTATTGAAATAATAAAACATTTCAATAAGCATGCAGCTGCGGAGCAGCAGTGCTAGAAGTAGGCACCGCGGTAAAGACCCTGCTAGAATTTTACGAGTCTGCTGCAAAAACAGAATCCGAAAGGCTCTGCGATTCCAAAACACGCAGACACGCACGCAAAGCCCCCCCAGCCACGGCTGGCTTGGAAAACAGGAAAACTGTGCTGGTGGAAATCCTCCAGTCAGTACCACCAGCGAAGCAGAACATCCCACACTCTGATGTGCAACTACCTCACAGCAACAGGCATCGGCAGTGGCCATGGCCCCCTTCAATGGAAGAATGACAGAACATTGGGGATGGGAAGGGATCTCAAAAGATCATCCAGTCCAATCCCCCTGACACAGCAGGATCACCTAGAACAAGTTGCACAGGAACAGCCAGGTGGGTTTTAAATGTCTCCAGAGAACGAGACTCTACAGCCTCCCATTGGTAGCCCCTTCCAGTGCTCTGTCACCCTCATTGGGAAAAAGTTCCTTCTCATACTTATAAGGAACCTCCTTATAAATATGAGCTCACACCCATTGCCCCTCATCCTGTCACTAGATGACATTAAGAGACTGACTCCATCCTCCTGACACCCATCCTTCACATATTTATCAACATTACTGAGGTCACCCCTTAGTCTCCATTTCTCCATGCTCAGAGACCCAGCCGCCTCAGCCTTTCCTCACCGTGGAGATGCCCCACTCCATCATCTTTGTGGCTCTGTGCTGGACTTTGTCAAGGAGTTCTGTGTCCTTCTGGAACTGAGTGGCCCAGAACTGGACACAATATTCCAGATGCGGTCTGAACAGGGCAGCGTAGACGGGGAGAAGAACCTCTCTCCATCTGCTAACCACCAGAAGAATTAAAGTGTAAAATCTCTCAGCTCCAGGTCCAGCTCTGAGCACTGGCACACCTGGTGCTGTAGGAACACAGAGCTAAGAGACACTCTTTGCCCCAAAGAAGACACTCACAGCTCCCAGTTTCATGTGTGACCTGTGCAAAGGTGGAGAGCACCTCCCCTATTTTCAAGACATGCAAGTCCAAAGTCTCATTAGGACTGAACAAGAGTGGAAATTGCCAGTGCTCAGGGACTTCATTTGTAGGGCAGAGCTTTCCCAGTGGCTTCTCGCCTGGTCATGATTTCTGAGGCGGTTACTGCAGCAGGTCCCAGGGACATCTGCTGGTCCTCCCTTGAGGAGCCTGCCCAGGAAGTGAGGAGCTGCAAATGCCACCTCATTCATCTACCAACCCAAAGATTTTAAACAAAAGAGAAAGGGTGGTATCTCACCCTGGGGATGAGCTGCAGCAGGGAGGTTCCCTCTTCCCTGGCTTCAGAGTCGGGTGAAAGCAGGGTAGATAACATTAACTCAATTGCTGTGGTTTCTCAAGTCATTACAGCCAAGAATGTGCAAGACAAGAGCTGAAACACCCTGGAGTGCAGCAGGAGGGTGGCCAAGACCAAGCACCATTTGCACTTCTGTGGAGAAATCCATCCCTGTACAACAAGGCCAGTCAGCAGAAAAAAAAACCCCTGTTCATTAGGGAACAAGAACCTGAGCAGAGTGGAGAAAAGAGAGGCTTAAGAGAGGCTACAGACCAGGATCAGGAGCTGATGAATCTGTTCCCATCATTTCCAACCTAGACACAAGAACTGTGCTTTTTGCAATTGCATGGAGATGTCCTGATGAAGGACAAGGAGGTGTGAGGGCTGGCTGGGGAGCTGCTGGTAAGTCCTGAACAAGGGCCCCCACACCCCCTTTTTGATCTGGAAAGCCTCAGGCTTTGCACAGTTGCCACTGGCACTGCAGAAAAGCAGGAGACTTTGAATCCATTTGCACTGTGGGATCCTTCAGTGCTCGTTTTACAGAAAAAGGTCTGATAGCTCCCTCCACCATCTCCTTTTGAAGATCTCCATCAGCTGTGTTGATCCAGCACAGCTGAGGTGCAGACAGGAGCTCTGCAGAGACCTGGCGGACATGCTGGGAAGGAAATGAAAGAAAACCAGAAAAAACCCAACCCCAATATTATGCTTTTATTTAACAAGAAGTTAGATGCACAAAGCCACCGCACACACGCACCTACTTGGCTGCAAGAAGCTTGACTCCAGTCAGAGTGACAACTAGTCCCCAGGTTTAAGATTTGCATGAGACCATTTAAAACTGGGATTTCAACTTGTGAATCACAGAGTGCCAGGGGTTGGAAGGGACCTTGAAAATCCAAACCCCTTGCCAGAGCAGATTCCCTAGATCAGGTCACACTGGAACATCCATGGGGGTTCTGAAAGTCTTCAAAGTAGAAGACTCCACAGCCTCTCTGAGCCACCTGTGCCAGAGAGCTCTGTCACCCTCACAGGGAAGATGGTTCTCCTCATGTTGAGGTGGAACTTCCCATGTTCCAGCATATCCCCATTATTCCTTGTCCTGTCATGAAGGGCACAATAATTACCGTGGAGGCACAATGCTGCCCAGATGAGAGCAGAGTCTCACCACAGGTTAAACCCTCATGACTTTGGGTAGTGTGGATCAGTTACACAGACCTATGGGTTTATCCTATAGTCACCCACACAATAAAACCCTAAAAGCAGCAAGTGAGACCCAGCATCTCCTTTAGGCAGATCACAAAAGCACAGGCTGATGCAAAACCCAAAGCCCCAGAGGTGATGAGCAGCAGGACCTCAGCACATATTTGGACTTGGAGTCCTGTGTCCACAGGACCACAAAACATTAGGGATGGGACCTCAAAAGACCATCTAGCCCAATCCTCCCACCACAGTAGGATCACCTAGATCCAGCTGCACAGGAACATGTCCAGACGGGTTTTAAACATCTCCAGAGAAGGAGACTATGTCCAAGCTCCAAGAATCTCTCAAGGACTCAGATTCCCCATTTGAAGCCACGTGCAGGATGACCACGGTTCTAATAATTGAGGATGTTCAGTAAGTGCTCCAACCACTGCTTCCAAGATGAAACCAAATCACAGCAAATTCATTTCCTGGCACAACTTTGTAGGAAAACGATAGCATTTCCTTTCCAGCTTTATTGAAGAGAGAGTTCAAATTCAATAGAGAAACCTAAACCACTTATGGCTCTGGAAGAACCTGCATCTCCTCTGCCTTTATTAACCTTGAAGCTGTTTGTCTTCTTTGGTAGAGAGGTGTATTTGTAAAAACACTGAACTATAACAAACAAAAAGAAAAGAAACCCCATGAAGCTCGGTGATTTATTGTCCCAATAAAGGCTCCAGTAAAACCTTTGCAGACACATGTGAAAAGAACAGCAAGACGATGAAGTGGGAAACCCTTTCTGAAGTCCCATTTTCCTCTTAGCTAAGCAAATGCTTCTACTGAAAGAAATTGACTGAAACGTTAGATGTTCTCTTGCAAAAGAAATGCAGACTAGCCCAGAGCCCACACTCTTCAGGGGTCTTACATGTCTTCTCCATTCAGCACTTGGAAACCTGAATAAACTGCTTTTCAAATCAAAAAGCTCAGGGAAGAAGTTGGTTTTCTCTCTCATGTCCCATGGGAAGTGAAGAGGAAAAGGAAAAGTAGATATTTTTTCACTAATTTCCTTCTCTCAGCAAAGAAATAGCTCTGGAGAGACTGCATCTGGATGATTGTGTCCAGTTCTGGGCCCCTCAGTTCCAGAAGGACATGGAGCTGCTGGAGAGAGTCCAGCACAGAGCCACAAAGATGATGAAGGGAGAGGAACATCTCCCTGATGAGGAAAAGCTGAGAGAGCTGGGTCCCTTGAGCTTGGAAAAAAGGAGACTGAGGAGTGACCTCAGTAATGTTTATACATATGTGAAGGGTGGGTGTCAGGAGGATGGAGCCAGGCTCTGCTCAGGGGCATCTAATAATAGGACAAGGGGTGACAGGTGTGAGCTGGAACAGAGGTGGTTCCACATCAATGTGAGAAGGAACTTCTGCCCAGTGAGGGTGATGGAGCCCTGGAAGGGGCTGCCCAGGGAGGTTGTGGAGTCTCCATCTCTGCAGAGATTTAAAACCCACCTGGACTGGATCTAAGGGATCCTGCTGTGGTGGAACGTGGGGATTGACTCGATCTTTCCACCTCCCTTCCAGTCCCTAATGTTCTGTGATTCCGTGATCCACAGCTCTTTGGTGCAAACCATCTTCTCCGTTAGACAAATATAAACCTAAAATGCCTCTCAGAAGCAGCAGAAAGACTCCTCATTTTGTTTCATTTCAGATTTGACTATTGGCAGCACTTTAGAGATCATTAAAACATCTGGAAAACGTAGAGATGGATCTTGTTAGGAAAAAAGGTACCTTCTTTTATATCCCATTTACAAGTTGATTCCTCCTTCCTCAAAACCCTTTGAGATTCCTGTTCTGTCTCCATTATTAAACATCCAGTTTAATGTGAAATTACTGTTTCAGGTGCTTTTCTTAGCTGTTTGTTAAAGAACATTCAATGCAGTTTGAGAGTGAGTTCTTTAAAAAGTCACCCTAATTTCCTTTTTCATCCCAATCTCCTCCTATTTTGCATGTCAGTCATCTCTGGGTAATTCTCTTCAGCTGGATATAAAATATAATCTCTTGCAGTGTAATGACTGTAAGCAAACGGCACACGGCCCTGTTTTCTGTTAGCTGACATTATAAATTACAATAGAGAGATAGCGTTCAACCCTACACATGCGCATGAACGAGCGTTGGGGTTGAAGGGGATGCCACTTTTACAAGGTGCTGGAAACTGAATGATGCAGAGCAACAGGCTCTTTTGGAAGCCAAAGGTCTCTCTCATTCATGCGAAAGCGTTTGAGGCCTTGGGGGATGCTTATTGCCACCACAAGCAGCTCAAGCCCTCCTGCTCTTGATGCAGAGGTCTTGGACACAAACTGTGTATAAACATTGCACCATGTTGTGATGGCCATGTTGTTCCACATTGTACCTTCTCTACCCTGTGGTTATCACAGAACATTAGGGATTGGAAGGGACCTCGAAACATCATCTAGTCCAACCCCACCACAGCAGGATCACCTAGATCAAGTCGCACAGGAACAAGTCCAAGTGGGTTTTAAATGTCTCCAGGGAAGGAGACTCCACAGCCACGTCGAGCAGCCTAGTGCTCTGTCACTCTCACCATGAAGAAGTTCCTTCTCATATCTGATGTGTCCCTCTGCAGTGCCCACCACAGGCAATGCTTCCTCGTAGCAAGACCCACCATTCATTGATCGCTGGTATCCAAGGAGACTTCAACATAAATGCTGAACACATCTAAACCCTACCCCAACAAGTGCTTCTGCAGACTGGACCATCACACTGCCACCCTTCAAAGGACTACTTCCTTAGCAGTAAAGACTTTGAGAACGAGCTTCAAAGAATTTAGAGCCTGAGCCAACAACAAACATCTGCGGCCAAAACAGATCAAAACCCCTATTACAAAAACCTATCAAAACACACAAGCTGCCATTTCTGAAGCCTCAGTCTAGCTCTGAGGACATGCCCCAGGAGTATTTCACTGCCCACAAGCTTGGCCAATCCTGCACCTCGTGTGGTCTTCCAGGAAGGCTGAAGAAATTTGTTGTAGAGTCTAAAAACCTCAGCCACAAAGCACTGAGATGGTTTGCTGATTTTACTAGCAATATGAAAAGGCTTCAGTAATAATTTTTCTTTTACTTATCACAGGCTACCTTCAAGTGAAGGTATCTCTAATTTTTTTTCCACTTCAGAAGACCTTGTTTCTCATTTCCTACATTAGCCTTCATGCCAGCAACTCTGTAAATACAAGAAACAGACCCTATGAGCATGTGTGTGTGTGTGCATATGTGTTTATATACACACATATACAGCATCCAGGGAGAAACATCTTGGACTAAATCATTGGAATAATAGTAACAAGTCTCTATTTTTATAGTCTTTGGAGATGTTAAGGCACTAGCAGCAATCCTGCTGCCAAGAAATAAAAGGACTTATTTGGAAGAGATGAGAGTCCAGCACAGAGCCACAAAGACGATGAAGGGAGTGGAGCACCTCCCTGATGAGGGAAGGCTGAGGGAGCAGGATCTCTTGAGCTTAGTGAGGGGTGACCCCATTAATGTTTATGAATATGGACAGGGCAGGTGTCAGGAGGATGGAGCCAGGCTCTGCTCAGTGGCATCTAATGATAGGACAAGGGGCAATGGGTGTGAGCTGGAATGTGGGAGGTTCCACATCAATATAGGAAGGAACAGTTCTTCACAGTGAGGGTGGCAGAGCCCTGCAACAGGCTGCCCAGGGGGTCTGTGGAGTCTCCTTCTCTGGAGATGTCTAAAACCCACCTGGATATGTTTCTATTTGACTTGGTCTAGGTCATCCTGCTATAGCAGGGGGATTGGTCTAGATGATCTTTCAGGGGCCCCTCCCATCTCTAACGTTCTGTGATCCTGTGATCTGACCTGCCCAGGAAACCAGCTCATGGTGTCCAACCCACTTCACAGAACAGCAGAGAAAGACAGTAAAAATGACAGCACAAAGTAACAGCCCTTCATCACAGCAGATTTCTCCTCTGTTTCATCTCCTCTCTCTGCTGCAGATATCAACACAACCCACACAAGGACAGAATCACAGAATCACTAGGGATTGGAAGGGACCTCAAAAGATCATCCAGTCCAAGTCGTCAAGAAAGCGACTCGGTCTAGGTGGTTGTGCTGTTGCAGGGGGATTGGACTGGATGATCTTTCAAGGTCCCTTCCAATCTTTAATGATTCTATGATCAGCAGAACTCCAAACAGGCCCATCAAGCAATACAACCAAATAGAGGAAGGAAGTCCTGTAACAGCAGAACTTAAGGGCAACCCCTTCATGCTGAGGTGACTGATGAACTTAAGAGGTGGAAGCGGCACTTGAATTAATATCTGCTAGAACTCTGCGAGGAACCCGTGTTCACCAGGCTGTTTTTCACCCGTGATCCCGCGCTACTGCCGCGTGACCCACCCGCCAGCCCCAGCCGATCGCTTTCACGGCACAATTCAGTGTTTCTTATTGGAACATTCCAGCAGGGAAGCAGTCCGCTGCGAGAGCCGGCGCTGGCTCGCTGCCAGCCACATCAGCCGTAATCAGATTATACAGTAGTGGCTTCAGAAAGCAGAAGCATGTTTATTATCACGCCGCTAACCAGACTGACATTAATTTGGTCAAAGCTAAGCTAAAACAGTCTTTCAAGAGCCATTTTCTGATTCAGATCACATTTACTTGGTCGATGTAAGTGTTTCTTGCAAATTATGCTTTGGGAATGCCGGTGGTTCAAGTCTATTTTTCACTGGTGATTAGACAAACAAGTAGCCCTCTGAGGTGGTTTCCACTGATGTAAATCATATTCTATTAAATTATTACTTGAAAAATATAGTCTGAGGGAATAATGTCATCACAGAACATTAAGGATTGGAAGAGACCTCAAAAGATCATCCAGTCCAATCCCCCACCACAGCAGGATCACCTAGATCAAGTAGCACAGGAATTATATGCAGGTGGGTTTTAAATGTCTCCAGAGAAGGAGACTCCACAATCCCTTGGGCAGCCCCCTTCCAGAGCTTTGTCACCCTCACTGGGAAGAAATTCTTTCTCAGATTGATGTGGAACTTCCTCTGCTCCAGCTCACAACCATTGCCCTTGTCCTATCACTGGATCTTAGAATTATAGGGACTGGAAGGGACCTTGAAAGATCGTCTAGTCCAATCCCCCTGCAACAGCAGAATGACCTAGACCAAGTCACGATGCCGCTGAGCAGAGCCTGACACCCACCCTTCACATATTTATCAACATCAATGAGATCACACCTCAGTCTCCACTTCTCCAAGCTCAAGAGACCCAGCTCCCTCAGCCTTTCCTCATCAGGGAGGTGCTCTACTGTCTTCATTGTCTTCGTGGCTCTGCTCTGGGCTCTCTCCAGCAGCCCCTCAATAGGGGACACAGCACAGAGAGCTGATTTAATTACACACCTCTATGCCAGAGGGGTTTTGCAAGGTGTAAACACGTCCAGACCATCCTTGCAGGCAGTACCTGAACAACATGAATATTTTTGGCTACCATCTCCTTGGGTACCTACTGAGAAAAAGCTCTTAAGGCACCTAATGATCACTGGGACAAATAAAACCCAAGAAAACCCTCAAATGTAGCACCCCAGACTTCTAATAACGAAACAACACTCCAAATACTCTTTTGCTCGCTGGCAGAGGTACCACCAACAGCAGCTTGTGCCCGTAAACCCACTGGAGGACAGAGCATGGCACAAGCCAGGCTCCTCAGCTCATTTTCAATAACACTCAAGCACTACTGGGATGATGTAGTGATACCAGGATGATGTGTCTCCCACGAGCAGCAGATGGGGAAAGCCCAACCAGGAATAGCTGCACTAACTTCTGGCCAGAGGAAATTCCTTCAGCCCGTTTAACGAGTCCCCTGCAACCTCAGCTGGACACCGCTGATGCATTTATCTTCTACCCTGAGTCAACACAACCATTAAAAAGCCCTGAGCTGTGTTTCAGTAGCAAACCAATGATTTTCATACTGGTTGTTTGCAGCCTGTGAAGCCCTTTGGGACGGAGAGTGGAGCTGCAGGGAGCACGTTGCTGGCTGTGATGTTCCCAGGCTTTCCTGACTCCACAGATCTCCCTTTCTCCAGTTCATGCACAGTCTGGAGTGTAAGAACAGCACAACTGAACAAGAACAACTCACATGAGACTTGCACCTCACCCTCACACATGGGTGTTTTGGAGCAGCTGCTGCCCGGTTGGCTCATGAATGCCCCGAGCTGGCTGTGCACAGAGTGTTCAACACACTTTTCTCTGTGCTCGTTCAGATGGCAACTGAAGCAGAATCATAAGGGATTGGAAGGGACCTTGAAAGGTCATCCAGTCCCCCTGCAACAGCAGGATCACCTAGACTAAGTCACACAGAAACACACTCAGGTGGGTCTTAAACATCTCCAGAGAAGGAGACTCCACAACCTCCCTGGGCAGCCTGTTCCAGTGCTCCGTCACGCTCACTGGGAAGAAGTTCATGAAGAATGAATAGTTACGGACGAGAGTTTATTACAAGCTTAGAAAACACCCCACCACTGGATTTTTTCAACCTCCAGAACCTGTCCTCGTGAAAACAGGAAAGCAAAGCCTTTCTGCTTATCTTGGTTTGATATCCTGCAAATTACTGCAGCAGACTGCAAGACAAATGAGCAGGCAGCCAGTAATGAAATGGAGAGGAAAACAAACCCCTGGGTTCAGAGAACTCCATCTGCAAGAGCTGTAATAAATTTGCCACGTTCATTACCGACAAGATTTAGGCAGGCAGGTGCTGAACTCGCCTGCTACGTCCGTGCGACCGGTGGGACATCTGCTCATCTGGGGAGGAAATACCGGGGATCGCTTAGTTTTAATTCCGACTGATGGGTCGGCCAGGGCTCAAAGTGCTGCTGCAAAGGACAGCAAAGGTCCCCCCTGGAGTTCGATGCCGGGAAACATCAAGCTGCCAAGGTCCTTTTCCAAAGGAGAAGTGAATAATCTGCTATCGCAAAGGGGGCTGGGGGTGGGGGAAGAATAACACATCAGGAGGGGAAAATGTACTGATGTATTTACACAGCTGGCTTGTCAGGACAGCGCTTTTCAGATGGGCTGTTGTTCAGCCCCACAGTTCAAAAAAAAACCCAACCTTAATCCATAAGCAGCGTTTCCACTGCTGTGACAGGATCAGCTCAGAGAAACCAGAGCATGGGCTGTACGTGACTTTGCCTTGCCGGCCCCATTTCAAACCCAGGTGTGTCCTCCAAGGACATGACACCATGGTCAATCTGATATTTATATGTCTTTCCTGAAAACAACATCTTTATAGGTTGCTTTGAATTTTTTTCCCCACATCTTCCCTGACCAAATTATTAGACAGATCTTCTCCTTTAAAAAACATCGCTCAGATTCACTACGCGTGACGGAGCTAAACAGAATAATTCAAATATTACTGGGTTATTCAAACACAAAATAACAGGGGAAATGCAAAGAGCTAAAATAGTAATTTCACATCTGATTTTGCTTTTGTTCCCTAGGAATTAAGGCCAGGACAATCACTGCCTTAGGGATGTGGAAATGCAACAACCCCTTGGGGTTTTCACGAGAGCCTGGGCTGGGCGATCACGCCCCCACTTTGTCGCACTGGGCAAGCCCTTTGGATCCACACAACTATCTCACACTGCTCACACACATTTTTTCAATACAATAAACTCAACCAGTCAAACTCCAGAGAGAAGCCTGGCTTGGCCTCGCCTTCTGAAGGTGGCTTTTAGCTGGAACATTCATTCCCACTTTTATTCCTTAAACCAGCCGGAGCCAGAGAGGAGCAGGACACTGGTGGTCTAGCCTTGGCCAAGGGACTGGAGGAGCCTGCCATGCTTGGAATAAAAACCACCAAGACAGATGGAACAGATTGACATCTACAAACAAGGGAGATACACCCAGCTTTGTTTTCAAAAAGCTCTTCAAACTATAGGACAGTGCTGGCATAAGAACAATAAAACTGACCACGAATGAACGGATGTCAAAAATAAAGGGTTTGGTGACTGACAGAAGCTCTGGAATAGTTGCTGGACAGCTGAGTATGGACCCAAAAAGGAGTGGTTTTAAGACAGAGCTTCACTGGTTTGAAGCTAGAACTACACAGATGTGATTACTTGACGGGAAATACTCTACATCACAAAACATTAGGGATTGGAAAGATCATCTACAGTCCAAGCCCTCTGCCATCGCAGGATCATCTAGACCAAGTCACACAGGAACACATCCAGGCAGGTTTTAAACATCTGCAGAGGAGACTCCACAACCCCCCTGGGCAGCCTGTTCCAGTGCTCTGTCACCCTCACTGTGAAGAAATTCCTTCTCAGATTGATGTGGAACCTCCTATGTTCCAGCTCACAGCCATTGCCCCTAATCCTAGCACTAGATGATACTGAGCAGAGCCTGGCTCCATCCTCCTGACACCTACCCTTCACATATTTGTAGACATTAATGAGATCACCCCTCAGTCTCCTTTTCTCCAAACTCACAAGACCCAGCTCCCTCAGCCTCTCCTCATAAGGGAGGTGTTCTACTCCCTTCATTTTTACAGCTCCCCGCAGGACTCTCTCCAGCAGTTCCATGTCCTTTCCTGGAGCATCTCAATGATATAGAAGGGAGCTGAACCAAGGATCTCATTTGTAGGGAGCCTTGGGACAAACTTCATAGTCTACAGTTACCAGAGAGGCGTCAGCAGCTATAAACCTCCCTACTCCTCTGGGTAATTACACCTCACATGTGTTACTGCTTCAGCACAGGAACTGGCTGTCTGATCAGTGCCTGCTTTTGCTGGATATCTTAATTAAACGTTGTTGATGTCAGCTATCTGGGTGCTCTCCAAACCTACTTGAATCAGACCTCTGAAGGCAATCAGAAGACATCAACACATAGCTGCTGCACCATCAGGAGGGTGCTGACGGCACGTCCTCACAGCATGAGGTGGGTGAAGCAGAAGCTGAATGGGAGAGATACTACCCAGTACATATTTTCCCATTACAGGGCTCCACAAGAGCTTCCTGTTCTCTCTCTGGCCAGCTAAGGCAAACAGTGCTTTTTGTACCTCCAGCCCTTTCCATTCAGCGTGCGCACCGTGAAGAGTTTCTTCAAGGTCAGAGCTCTTCCTGCATTACGCCTGGATGTCAGAGATGCATATCGAACCAGAGGACCAGCCACTCTCTGAAATAACACGCGACTGATTTGCTCCCGAGATGCTACGGTCACGTGGCTCGAAAACAAACCGCGAGGGAAAGTAAAGGATGTGTAATACAGGAGGGACCATTCAGGCAAGTCCACGTTAGACGTCTCACTCAATGGATTTGTCATTTTATAAAGTATTATTGTGTTTGAAATAAACTTGCTCAAGATAAAACAGCCATGTGGCAGGGGGATTGGACTAGATGATCTTTCGAGGTCCCTTCAAATCCTTAATGATTCCATGACCTCTTCCAATTTCTTTATCACGTTACATTAATTCACTGGTTTGGGGGGTAACACTATGGGAAACACTCTGCTTTCAGATCAAGTCTTCTCCTCCCTGGGGCTCGTAGCGTATTTTCAGGCTTGGATCACAAACACAAAATAAATCATTGTGTGTGTAGGGGGGAAGACACGGACATCTTAAAATAACACAAAACATGAACGTATTTGTTTTTTTAAACACGCGTTATCATCTGGAGCTGAAGTACCTGACAGCAGCAATTTAAACAACACAAAGGGAACAGATATTTTGGTGCTGTGTGTCCTCTAACTCATTAGGGTAAGACAAAGAGATTTTTGACGCATGGTGTAACGGGCCCGTTTGTTAGCTTTTTGAAACCTGTTGAAAAGTTTATCGAGACGGCTGTGCAAAGTTCAAGTTCTTAGAAGTGGTAGGAACAGTACTCAAAAGTTTCAGATAACGTATCAGTGCTTTAACAAGCCTTCCCCTTCAATTCTTTGGGTCACAGTCTAAGATTCTCATGTTGCTATGTAAACGTTGATCCATTGCCAAGAGCAGAATGGAAAGTTGGTTTTCACAGAACCACAGAACATCAGGTATTGGAAGGGTCTAGGGGATCCTGCTGTGGCAGGGGGATTGGACTAGATCATCCTTCAAGGTCCCTTCACAGAACCACAGAACACTAGGGATTGGAAGGGACCTTGAAAGGTGATCTAGTCCAATCCCCCTGCCACAGAAGGATCACCTAGATCAAGTTGCACAGGAACACATCCAGGTGGGTTTCAAGTATCTCCAGAGGAGACGACTCCACAACCCTCCCTTAGCAGCCCCTTCCAGTGCTCTGTTACCATCACCATGAAGTTCCTTCTCATACTATATTCCAGTTTTGACATACTCAGCTGAAAAGATCAAACTTAGTTTCTACAGACCAAACCCTAAAAGTGAGACAATTGTCTTAAATTCCATTAATGACAAGCCTGAGAGGAAGGAAACTCTAGTTTTAAGCTTGACTTACTTTTTTCTGGGAAAAGTCACCACCGCCACCCTCTCAGAGCCACAGGCAAATACTGTGTGAAGGGAGAAAGGACAGACACATGGCAGGAAACTAGGGGTTTACTGAGAAATTCTTGGAGTGGGATCTATCTCCAGCTGAAAGTTTTTGTGGGGAAAGACAGCAGTTGTGGGCAAGAATTACTGATTAAAGTCATTTCATGGTCTCAGAGGGGCCATTAGAATAAAGTATAAAATAATATGTTTGCCTTCTGAACACGAGTTTTAACACAGTAAAGACACAACTGAGTGAAAAGGACTGCTCACGGATAGATTTCAGTGGTTCAGGTCAGCTCCTGTTGCTGGGAGAGCTGTATTGACAGACTCGCTTTTGCCCCAGTCTGAGACAGACACTAAGACATTTGGAATCTTCTGCTGTTGCTTCAACTCTGTTGAATTAGAGATTTTGCTGCTACTAAAAACATAAACCCCATTTTCAGCAAAACTAGGTAACGGCTCTGTGAGCAGCCTGGCTGAGGGCTGGAAGGAAGAAACTACTGGCTCAACCATCACTACAGTCATCTGCACTAGGGAATAGAGACACATTCCCCACACACACATCAGCGATAACCAGTGGGAAGATCAGACTTGATCATTTTATAGCACTGGACCCAGCCCTGATCCCTGGGGGACACTTGTAGTTACAGGTCTCTAGCTAGACCCTGCACCACTCTCTGTGCTCTATCCTATAGCCAATTCAGAACCCAATTCACAACCTGATCGCTGATTCCACAACTCCTAAGCTTTTTTATGAGGATGTTATGGGACACTGTATCAAAAGCCTTTTTAAGATCAAGGTAGACCACATCAACTGGTCTTCCATTGTTTACTCATTTAGTTAGAACATCATAGAAGGATATTAAGTTAGTCAAACATGATTCCCCTCTCGGTAAATCCATGCTGGCTACCACCAATTAGCCACACACCCTTTATATCCACCAATTAACCACACACCCTTTATATTCCTTAGAAATGACCTCTAGAATGGACCACTCCATCACTTTTCCAGGGCTGGAGAGAAGCTCAGACTTTGTAGCGTCACAGAAGTCAACAGAGTGATGCTGATTGACACCAGAACAAGATGCAGACCTCATCAGGACAGAAATGCTAATCAAGACAACTTGCCTATGATTATTTTTACATTGCCAAAACGGAGAGGAAAGGGTGGAAAACAAAATCTCCTAAGGGCAAAACACAGCTGGAAGACAATGCACTATACCGATGCTATTGCATAGAAACATCTGGCCGAGATGGAAAGGAGACAGAAGGTTTGTCCCTCCACATCCACGAGAACACACTGAAACCTGACAACAGCTCTGTCCCGTGGAAATACCACGGCTCTCGTCATTCAGGCGGTCAGGCTCGAAGTCCTGACATCAACATCAGAGAAGGGGAAAATGACTCCACTGCTTCTGCTTTCCATTGAAACGAGCCAGTCTGCAACAAAGACCGGCGCACGCATGTGTTTGCTCGGTGTGTTTCCAATCACCGCAGCGCGTTCAAGTAGTCGGGCTGCATCCAGGGAAACTCAACAGTGCAGAGAGGGCAGATGACATCCTGATGGCAACAGCGGCTGTGTAAATCATCTCCAAATGGCAGCGTCATACACGGAGAGCTGCTTAGCTTGGAATGTGCCAAACGGTGCTTTTCCTCATCTGGCATCGTCCGTACATCAGCCAACGATTCCTTCGGGGATTGTAATTCTTGCCATAGACAAATGTACAACAGATGCTGGGAGAAGAAAGCTAAACATCTCCATAGAGGTAACCCAGCAGTCACTCCTGAAGTCAAAACCAGACTTGTGAACAGCCACGAGCCCCTCTCGGTCACCCAGCCACCAACCTTCAGCATCGACCAGCAACAACCGGGTAGAAGGGTGAGGAAGGACAGGTAATCGACGGAGAATTCAGACCCTGCACAGCTCAGAGCTCCTGTTCCTGATTAGGCTTTTCCAGAATGACACATTTGAGATGAGCACCAGTGCGAGTCAATGCTCTTGTCTGCTTTTTCCAAGTGACCCAGGACTGTTTGCTGCCCACACCCTCACCAGGTGATAAAAAGCAGTATCAAGAGGGTTAAATAAAAAACCTTCAGTTTTATGCAGCTGGATTGTCGTGATGCCTCAACACAGCAGCACACGTCCCAATGTTTCTACAGGACTTCGATCTGAGCAGACCCTAGCACGTCATCTTAGGCCAGTTCATGCTTTTTGCAGGCTCTGCGTCTTGTGACAGAGATGAGCACTGAGAAACCAGCCTACTTAATTCCTCACTGGCCCATGCCCACGTGCTCAGCCATTTGAGGACGTGCATACCTTCATTTAAACCATCTCAGTATCCCACAACCAGGCAGAAAACCTTTTCCTTATGCAAGAACCACAATAAACAGCAACACTGAGGCACAGTAGCTCATGTTTAGAAGTCTCCTGCTTTTCTTCAGAGAAATAATGCAATTACTAGCCAACCAGGAAGAAGACTGCCCTGTCTCCTACAATTCAATTTCCTGCATAGAGACATGAAAAGCTGGCAAGTTTTCTAGAGCAACACACAAGGTAGGGACATGGGCAAGAGAAAGTGTCCAAACCCACTAGCACCACACAGTCATCACGTGGATGGGGTTGGGGCCCAGGTCAAGCCTGTACCTTTATCCAGGCTTGGCTGAGCTGGCCACCAACACCATGGATATTTGCAGCATCCACAGTGGCAGAATGATGATAGAAGACATCTGTCTACACAGGGAGAAGGGACATTGTTGCTGTCCCCAAATCCTATCCAGCATTCTAACCTGATCACAGAAGAGCCGTGATGGTAGCTGGTGGCCTCAGAGACCACCTAAGTGACAAAGCTGCCTTTGGAGAAAAGTGGTTTTTAGAACCATAGAATCAGTAGGGATTGGAAGGGATCTCAAAAGATCGTCTAGTCCAATGGCCCTGACACAGCAGGATCACCTACACCAAGTCACACAGGAACACATCCAGGTGGGTCTTAAATGTCTGCAGTGAAGAAGACTCCACAACCTCCCTGGGCAGCCCCTTCCAGGGCTTTGTCACCCTCACTGGGAAGAAGTTCCTTCTCATATTGATGGTGAACCTTCTATGCTCCAGGTTACAACCATTGCTCCTCATGTTATCAAGAGATGACATTGAGAAGAGCCTGGTTCCATCCTCCTGACACCCACCCTTCAAATATTTATAGACATTCATGAGGTCACCCCTCAGTCTCCTCTTCTCCAAGCTCAAGAGACCCAGCTCCATCAGCCTTTCCTCATAAGGGAGATGTTCCTCTCCATCATCTTTGTGGCTCTGTGCTGGACCCTCTGAAGCGGTTCTGTGTCCTTCAAGAACTGAGGGGCCCAGAACTGGACACAATATTCCAGATTGGTCTCACCAGGGCAGAGCAGAAGGGGAAGGAGAACCTCTTTTGATGTTTCATGTCCCTCAGGAGTACCATGTGGAAGGTCTTGCTCCTCAACTACAACATACCACACAGTTTCAGGTCTTCCCCAAGGCCAAGGGAGCCTTGCTGTTACGGCTGATGTTTTCAGCAGTTCAAAGCTTGGACTGAGACCCACTGCCCACTCAGGACCTGCTATCTTGGGCATCCCCCAAAACTGCGGAGACATCAGGAGTTTGGCTATTTTTACTGCTGGCTTTGCAATGTAACACTAACAGCCAGGGTCCACAAGCTACACATCCTGAAGGTCTTACTCAATCCCATGGAAAGTTTGCCGGATGAAGGAAGGAGTAAAGGTTACAACATTTTTTTGGTCCTAGTATTATTATTATTGTTAGGGAAACACGCAACAGCTGTACGTCCCAACTCGGTACGTTGACAAGCCAAAGAGCAGTCATGCTTCTCTAAACCTTGGCATGGCTTTAGCTCGCTGAGCAAAATGTCCACGGGACGTGAGTCAGCTTACAAACCCATAAAAATCTAATTATGGCTAATGATCATCCTTTTGTTTATACTGTGTATAAAGCACTAACTGCTTCTGATACTCCCTGCAGGAACAAGAGTTAGCATCGGGCTTGAAATGATTTCTATCACACCAGCGTGACTTCCAGTGGCCCAGTTAGGACCACAGAGTCACAGAACATTAGGAACTGGAAGGGACCTCAAAAGATCATCTAGTCCAATCCCCCTGCCACAGCAGGATTCTCTAGTTCAAGTCACACAAGAACACATCCAGGTGGGTTTTAAATGTCTCCAGAGAAGGAGACTCCAAAACTCCTCCAGGAAGCCCCTTCCAGTGCTCCATCACCCTCACTGGGAAGAAGTTCATTCTGATATTGATGTGCAACCTCCTCTGTTCCAGCTCACACCCACTGCCCCTTGTCCCATCACTAGATGACACTGAGCAGAGCCTGGCTCCATCCTCCTGACCCCCACCCTTCACATGTTTGTAAAGATTAATGGGCTCACCCCCCAGTCTCCTCTTCTCCAAGCTAAATGGAACAGAACCCCCAACACACACAACAGGCTTGGCGCTTTTTTTGGCCAAAAACTTGGTTTCTCTCTCCTACAGCTACTGAAACGCTACCTGCTCACGAGTTTTCTTAAATTAAGAGAGAAGTGTAGGAAACCACACAGTGCAACAGATTGCAGCTTAAAGAAAGCAATGGGTGGTAGGTGGCCCCTTCGACTGCGTGGGAGCCAACCTACTCCAGGCCACACGGGGAACTGATTTCCTGATCTTACCCAGACCAGGACTGAAGAGTCTCTGGACAGACTCAGGCAGAGGACAGAAAGAAAACCTCTAGGCAATCATGGTTATAACAATCTCACTGCTCTTTGAAGGAAAAGCCCAGAGAAATGACCCTAGTTGTCTGGATCACTGCTGGTGGCCAGAAAGACCACTGATAAAGGAGCCCACGAAGCAAGTTCCCATCAAGCCACTACAACAGGGGAAGGAGAAAACAGTCAGTTTTCCCTTCTCACATGAACTCACTGCTCTTCTCAGATGGGCTGCAGTGGCTGCCCTAGAGAGCTGCAAGACAATTAGCCGAAAAATCTATTCAGGATCTGTTTGCCCCATAAAGAAAGTATTTGCCAGCCCAAATTGGGTTGCAGGGAAGCACAAATCACGGAATTACGGAGGCTAGGGGCAGAGGGGTTTGCATTTCTCTCCTTTCCAGGAACATGTATGGTTTTTAAACTGCATTTTAAAACACATGAAAGACAAAACATCCTCCTGCAAGCACGGTCTAGTCTGACTGTGAACGACTCCGAGTCTGCCAGCATGACAGCTCTTGGAAGGCTGCACAAGCGCAGTCCAAGGGGAGACTTCTGAAAGGGAATTCCACCGGATTCACACGCTGCTCATAAAACAAGCAGCTGGCAACGCAGGAAGCTTCCAAGGTTCTCCCAGTTCTTCCCACCCCCTTCTCCCCTGCCTCAGTGACAGTTTATTTCAAGTTGCCTGTTCATGCTTCCCAAGTCCAGGTGCCAGAGGACAAGGCAGGTGTGGGTACTTCCCACACAGCTGGCCCGACCAGTGCAAAACCAGTTCATTCCCTTGTACTGCGCTGTTCACACCTGCAAGCTGTGCTGAGGCGTCCCAGCCATGGAAATCCCAGCATCAGCAAGTGGCTAAAAGGGTCAGAAAGGACAAAGACAACTTATTCCTACAAAAATGTTGGTCTAAAACAAGTGACTTTGTTGTCCACAGAGCCCTAAATACCAGTCGTGCTAAATCTGACCCTTAAACAAGGGGTCTGATTTTGCTGCTCCTAACACCCACATTTTGTCAGGGAGAGCTGGATCTGTTTTCACTGCTTGGGTGGGAATTTTAATAGCTGCTGCTTGAATATTAATCAAACAGAGACTATCTGCTGTAGCAGTAGCAGCTGGCTGGACTGTCCATCAGCTCAGAGAGCACAAGGCAAGGCTGGTAAACGATGCAGGGTAAAGTGCCTATCTCTGGGTTTGATGCCAGCCAGGGGTCTGTAATATTGGGACATCCAAAGGAAGCCTCCCCCATTGGCTAGAAGGAACTTCCTCATGGTGAGGGTGACAGAGCACTGGAAGGGACTGCCCAGGGAGGTTGTGGAGTCATCTTCTCTGGAGAAGTTTATAACCCACCTGGATCTGTTTCTGTGCGACTTGATCTAGGGGATCCTGCTGTGGCAGGGGATTGGACTGGATGATCTTTCAGGGTCCCTTCCAATCCCAAATGTTCTGTGACTGGGACAGCCAGAGGAAGTTTCACCCATTGAGACAGCCAAAAGAAGCCTTTACCATTGGGACATCCAAAGGAAGCCTCCCTCATTGGGACAGCCAAAGGGACCCTCTCCCACTGGGACCATCAAAAGGAAGCCTTCCCCCAGGCTCCTTCCCAGCTGCCCTCCAGAATCCAACAGAGAAAACTACCCACTCCCTGCCCTTCCTTCTCTCCTCCCAGTCTGATGTTCCCAGCAACACTCACCCAGGCACAGACAGCAGGGTAAGCAATGAGCTAAGAAACAAGAGATTTAACTACAAATAGGGAATAAAAGCATCCCAAGGAGACTTGACAATAAAACAAACAAGCCCATCGTTATCTCTGCGTGAAAGAATAAAGATTTGCAAGGTATTACCAGGGGTTGTGAAAACTCAAATGAAAAGAAGATCCTGAAAAGCAGCATCTCTCTTCCCAAAAATATTTGTATAAGGAGGGGAAAAAAAGCCCCAAACCAAATGAACAACAAAGATGACCCTATAAGCATTAAACTTTTGGCACCGTTCCGTGAATTTCTAAGCCACAGATTTCTCTAAAGGGTTTCTCAGTGCATTTTAGCAATTCATAGAGGAAGTGACCCTCCGGCACGAACACCCAGTTGTCTGGGCTTTGAAGTTGTGGAGGCTTCTTAAAAATGCTTCTCTGATACTCTGGTGCCCTGCCTCTGAACACCAGCTTTTGACCCTTCATCGCTAGGAAGACTTTCTGACTCCCAGCCCTGTCTTAAAAGAGACTGTCTGTTGTGCACTCACAGCAATATTCCCATTTCTGAGGCTTCAAAAGGAGAAGGGAAGCGCTAGTCCATCAGCCTTTTACCTCTCTTCCAGGGTTACACATCAGTTGCTGTTGACTCCCATTAGTTTTTTAAAAGAAAATAGTCTGCGTGGGTCAGACAATAAATATCCTGATGCTCTGATGGGAATAAGTCACCCAGGAATTTTACTTTCCTTGGGGTTTTCAGCTGTGACTTTGGAAGAGTCTTCTGCTCCAAGAAGAAATTGCATTTGTAAGATTCCAATCGCAGCACAAATGCAAGTTTCATTGCAGGAGGTTTCCTTGACTAGTTACTGACCCTTGCTCATGTCATTACTTTGGGACCAGCAGTGTTGAACAGTTCCAGTTGTTTCTACATAAAATCACACAAGGAATTTGGTCTTGTACCTACACTAACATCCAGCTTCTACCCAAGTCACCCAAAACGGTCATTGTCGCAGAACGTTAGGGATTGGAAGGGATCTCAAAAAATCATCCACTCCAATCCCCCCAACACAGCAGGATCTCCTAGATCAAATCACACAAGAACATGTCCAGGCAGGTTTTAAACATCTCCAGAGAAGGAGACTCCACAAACACGCTGGCAGTCCCTTTCAGGGCTCTGTCACTCTCACTGGAAAGAAGTTCCTTCTCAAATTTATGTGGAACCTCCTCTGTTCCAGTTCATACCTGTCACCCCTTGTCCTGTCATTAGATGTCACTGAGCATAGTCTGGCTCCATCCTCCTGATACTCATCCTTCACATATTTATAGACATTAATGAGGTCACCCCTCAGTCTCCTCCAAACTAAAGAGACCCAGGTCCCTCAGCCTCTCCTCATAAGGGAGGTGCTCCACTTCCTTCATCATCCTCGTTGCCCTATGCTGAACTCCCTCCAGCAGCTCTGTGTCCTTCTGGAAGTGAGAGGCCCAGAAGTGGACACAGTATTCCAGATGTGGTCTCACCAGGGCAGGGTAGAGGGGGAGGAGAACCTCTCAATCTACCACCCCCCCCAATTGGATCCACCCCAGGGTGCCATTCAGCTTCTTAGCTACAAGGGCCCATTGCTGGCTCATGCAGCTACGGGTGACCAGTGAATTTAAGTGCCGATTGTAGCTTGCAACACAAGGTAGGATCTTCACACGCTTTTATGCAACTGGAAGCCTCATAATGGAAATTTCCCAGTTTGTGTTACTGCTGGGAAAGTATCATGGGCTCACAGTATGGACACAGCTGAAGTATTTTAGCATTGAAGAAGAGAAGATTGAGAGGAGACTTCACTGCTTTTTATAACTAAAAGGAGGTTGTAGAGAGGTGGAGGTGGGTCTGTTCTTCCTAGAGGCCAGTGATAGGATGAGGGAAAATGGCTTTAAGCTGCACCAGTGGAAGTTCAGGTTGGGTGTTAGGAGGGACTTCTTTTCCAAAAAGGTTGTCAGGCATCGGAACAGCCTGTGCAGGAAGTGGGAGGTTGAGTTGCCATCCCTGGAGATGTTTAAGAGAGGGGTAGATGTCGCATTGGGGGACAGGGTTTGGTGGTGCTGATAGGGCTAGGTAAAGTTGTATGAACTTCCAACCAAAACTATTCTCCAATTCTCTAATGGATCTGCAGAGAGATGAGACAACCCACACTGACATGTGTGGCAACCAGTGAGGCACAAACTCAGCTCCTAAAAATTCCCAGCTCCGTGTCCAGCCGTGGGAGTCTGCCACTATCCCCAGTCCACCCACTACTAAGTTTGAAGAGCAAAACACCTCCCGAGCCCAAGGAATCAACAGATTAGAGCAAGGAGATCCATAAAAACAATAAATTGGAGTTGTAACAGCTCTGCTCCCATCAGAAAGAGCACTGGAGTGATCAGTGAAGTCAGCTAGAAAGCAATCTGAAGAGATAACGATATTTGCTGTCAGCATAGCGCTTCCACACGGAGATAAACCTCTGCCATGCAAACGGGAAGCAGCTCCCTTTCCCAGAGTGACTAATACTCTGAAAGTCAACACGAGCATCCCTTGGGCATCGTCTTTTAGAGGCTGCTCATTGGTGTTTAGCTCAGTTGAGGAGGCACAGGAGCCGCGCTGCCCAAGCCCTCGTGGCCCCAGGGCAGCGCTGTTGGAGGTCCAGTTTCACCCATCACGTTTTGCAAGTCTCTGGCTGCTGGAGTCTCATTTCAAACGCTCAGCTGCCTGCGCACAGCGGCCAGCACACCCTGCACAGCTCAGGGTTTGGGAACCTCTGGGCAGACTTTAGTAGGGCTGGTGATCTGCACCATCAGGAACTTTGCAAAGACCAAAGGTTAATTTTTTCCAACCAGTCACACCTTCCCCTTTTCCCTCTAACCCGAGTTCTGGTTGTTCTTCAAGCAATATTACTTCTCTCTTCATTATTTAATCCTAAAGGCTTAGGGGTGACCTCATCACTATGCCCCAGAAGCTAAAGACAACAAGTGATTCCCTTTTTACAAGGAGTCACATGGAGAGAACAAGGGGTGATGGGTCTAAGTTACTCCTGGAGAGGTTCCAGCTGGAGTCCATAAGAAAATTGTTCCCCACTAGAACAATCAACCACTGGAATAATCTCTGAAGGGAAGGGGCCGATTGCCCTACATTGGTCACTTTTCACAGAATGTTAGAAATTGGAAGGAACCTTGAAAGATCATCCAGTCCAATCCCCCTGCCACAGCAGGGTCACCAAGACCAAGTCACACAGCAACATGTCCAGGTGGGTTTCAAACCTCCAGAGAAGGAGACTCCACAACTGCCCTGGGCAGCCCCTTCCGGTGCCCTGTCACCCTCACTGTGAAGACATTCCTTCTCATATTGACGTGGAACCCCCTATGCTCCAGCTCACGCTCACTGCCCCTTGTCCTATCATTAGACAACACAGAGAAGAGCCAGACCCAGCTTGACAGGCTGCTGGGACATCTAATTTAAACTGGATTTTTAGCTGGATAGAGGTTGAACTAGATGATCCTTGAGGTCCCATCCAACCTATGAATCTAAGTAACTTCAGTGCGTAGATTTAAACCCCTCACGAAGCAAAAGGCATTCCACGTTGTTCCACGTTGCTCCCAGAGACACCATTAAAGGTTTTATACAGGGCTAAACACATCATGATGGAGAGCATTTGAAACATGGAGAAGGAGGAAACACAACAGCCCAGGGTTTTAGGGAAGAGTCTTAAATGTGGAATTTATTAACGTGTTTGTGTGGCAGATGCAACACCCCAGTGTCGTTTTCAAAGTAGGCTGATCTTAGTTCTTGGAAAGGGTACATTAGGAGCAGAATTAAAACTCAAATCTATGAAAAAGTTAGTTTTTCTTCTTAGAGTTCAAACCATGGCTGAGGGGAGCTGCTGAGCTTCATTTCCCTCACTAGCAAAACTAGAGCAGCTCAAAGCAGAGCGCAAATCCTCCCCGCAGTGCTTGCAAGCTGCAGGGCTATGGATTTGCTGCTCCACAAAGCTAATTCCTACAGCTGCTCCCCAGTGCTCCAGCTCCTCATTTCCAATACACCAAAAACACTTGGCTGAGAAAGGACAACCCTGGGAGACCTGCTGGTAGGTGTCAGTCTGGATTTACTCTGCTCAGCCTGAGAGGAAAGGACTCGGCATTTCCCCTTCACAAGAGAAACCTACTGCTGAAGCTCTGACCCAAACTAAAACTTCTTCAGTCTAATCTGCAAGAGGAGAAAATAACAGTTTTACTTTTGGGACTTGTCTGTAAATCCTTGCACCTGGCCAGAAATTGGTGTTAAGGCCAACATGGAAAGTCTCAAGAGGCCAACATGAACAGCCGCTGGCCCTCTTGGGGTGCCCCCAACACAACAAGCTGCAGCGGAGAGCTCACAGCTTGCATCAAGTCCTCTCCTCCCCCTCCTTTTCCAAGGCAGCACCACACATCTAGGACATGGCTCAGAGGCTTTGAACAGCCAACTTCTTACACCAGCAATCAAGTTTGTGAAAACCAAGGAAATTCCCAGCCTGGAGTCCCTGCGCTCTCGCGTTCCATCCCTCCCCCAGAACCGCCTTCTCTTGTGGGATAACTGACTCAGTGTTTGTATTAGGCAAGATTAACTTATTTAGATTTGGCTGTGCAGCTGTCATGAATCAAAATGAAAGACAAATATCTTCAGCGTAATCTCTGTTTATCTAACTGTTTCTGCCTATGTCTCTAATTTCTCCTTAGCTCCGTGCCGGAGCCCTCACAGGGTTTCCCATCAGCTGCAGCCGGCCCGTCTCTGCCAGCGGCGGCCCCGTCCGACCGCACTGCCCACAGAGGGAATGCCACAGCCCACGAGTGACTTTATTGAAGGGGTCTGAGTGAGCGCTCTTGTCATCAGCCTCCTCGGACATCTGAAGAGCCACGGCGGCTGCCTTTCATTGCACGTTAGCGCACCAGCCCTCATACGAATCTGCGCTGGCGCACAGACGCGAGCACACAATGGTTCTTGTATGCACCCAGCGTGTTTTATCAACGACCCAACCTAATCCTCACGAAAACATTGGCTGATGAAGCATATTGGCGTCTGCGAGGTTTCTGTGGGCTGTTCAGCTGGTTTGTTCCGCAGACGTATGCTTCCCTGCAGCACGCGAGCGGTGCCAGGGCCGGCTATCCGGGGCGGCGTGGGCAGACAGAGCGGCTACTATGCGCTTCGCGAGGGCTCGTGTCAAGCGGTGGAACTCTGAGCATGTTGTGTGGGGGCCTCTCAATGTGCAAACAGGATGGAGATGTGTTCACCTGTCGTTTGCAAGCGGGCCATGACAATCACGTCTGGAAAAACAGCCTGATGCAGGATACAGCAGGGTTTCATCCAACTGCTGCAAGCCTCACGGTGAGACCATCCCAACACTTGGGTGCCAGCACAGCACCAAACCCAACTCTAGAACCTATAAACACCATAAGCCCATAAAGCACATCATAAAATATCTCAAACACCTGCTGTGACTCACATTCTCATGCCAAGTCTATCAGTGATTCTCCTAGACACATCCCTGCTCACTTCCACCTCTGAGGCAGCTCTACTGTTCCCAGTCACCAAAGTAGCTGGAAGTACATTACATCGCACAACTTAGCGTGGACGCGATCACATTCCCACGTCAACTGCTCTAGGCAAATCCCAAAGTTTCTTCAGAGGGACAAGAAAAGCTCAAATAAATCCCCTCACCTCAAGCATTTACAGCACGTTTTGACTCTTCAGCATTACAACATCTTGGATTCAAAGGTAGCTGAAAGCTCTAAACATGCTGTCCAGTACATCACAGACCTCATCTGCATCTTGAGTCATAAAACTGTCATCCAGAAGTGGGTGGGAGGAAGAAATTGACTTTTCTTTTAAATGCAGAATTTACGTCAGGTGAATGATGCCAAGCGAGCCCACAGCTGGGACATTTTCCACACACATCTGTCCTCCTTGCCTCTGGGGAGGTGACATGCTGTCATAACTTGGCCAGTGCTTTCAGGCTGAACCCAAGCCAACCTGGAGCTCTTACTGCTGGGTTTCTGAGCCTGGAGGAAACGCTGACAAACACCACCAGTTCCAACTTGCTAGAGGTAAAACACCTGACTCCTCTACCTTGGCTTTGCAATTCCCCTCTATAGAAAGACATTCTACAAAGACATTATGTTCCTACAAGCACCCAAAGTGCTTCTGCTGCTTGTGGGTTGGTCATGTGCTGGAGTCAGGACACAGCCATAAGTGACTACCACGCACTCCAGCAATTTTCTTGAGGATGAGAAGCAACGGCTTCACTTTCCAGATAAAACACAAAGTGACAACAATTTATCAAGCTTCATTCATGCTGTGTGCGAGGTGGAAACCCAAGCCAAGTGCCCTCAGCTCCTCTAGTCCACCATCTCTCACTATAGCACCACTTTCTCTCCCTGTTGGGTCACACAGCTCTGAGTGTTTGTGCTTATTTTTGTTAATAGCAGGCGAGGAGCAAATGAAGATAAACTCATAGTTTACTCCCATGCACAGAAGAATGAGAGCAGGAGAGATGTGGAGAACCTGTAAAAACTGACAGAGCGGGACTGTTTGCTGAAGAAGGAAGGAGTTTATCATCATCTCCTTTTGCATCTCAAGCTGGACAAATCCAGCTTGGAGGAGAAGACATCCATCCTGCAGGCTTCTCCCCTAAGGTGTGTATTTGTCAATTAACGATGCTCTGAAGTAGTTTTCCAGCAAAGGAGTCTGGTGCGTGTACGCACAATAGAACCAGACCCATCCTGGGTGGTGTGGAGACAGTAAGCTCCTCACAAACCACTCTGCCATATGAAGCAGCATTTTATTTGAAGCCAAGGAGGAAAAGGGGGTGTGAGACAGGAGGATGTGTAGTGGGCTTTCTCCCTCCTCCCTCTGCCCAGGCACGATCAGCTTTGGTAAACTCAGTGGAGCCCGTTTCCACCCCAAGGGTACTGGTACAACTCTCAGACATCCATTCAACATCTCAAAAAGACATTAGCGGGAAACAACCTAGAGCAAATGCAACTGCCTGTTACTCTCTAATTTCTATTAGGAGCATTATGAAAGGGGTTAAACATAGGGACCTTACAAGATATTTACGGCAGGTATTTAGACAATAAACCAGTAAGGACATGCACAAAACCAGTATCATAACGTTATGTTCACGTTGAAGACCTAAGTAGCCAGAGCCAAAAAGCAGCGAGGAACTTTGTTCTCCGGGTCCTTTTACCGCAACGTGTTTTACGGTGGTTTAACGGACATCGAACTCACTAACACATCGTTAGTTGGACTCTTGCTCAGTTTCTACTCAGATGTTTTTCTCGTTTCAAATCCCTCCTTATAAGTCCCAAATTAGGTTTTATACAAAGGGATTTATCAATGTTTAAAAGAAAACAGGAACGTAGCTGGTGCTTGAAGCGAGATGCCAGAAAAACGCCCTGGGATGTGTTTTTATCGCCAGCAGAAGTTAACACATCGTAGCCCTACGCTGTGGTTATTGCTGGATGAGGTCGGTGCCATCATTCCTAGCAAGTTCTTCCAAGGAAGAAAGAACTCAGAGAAGCAGTAACTCCAAAAGGAGAAGCGAATGAAACCCCAAATCTCTGCATTAGAGAAAAGAACAGGCTGCCCAGGCTGGTGGTTGGGTCACCACCCCTAGATGAATTTGAAAGGTGCTTAGATGGAGTGTTGGGTGATACGGTCTACCACCATGAGACGTGGGCAGATCATGATCAGAAACCAAACTCTCTGCGGGAGGCAGCCTGCCTGGAGTGTCCAGACAGCACAGCCCTTGAGAACGACAGGAGTATGACAGACAGATCACTGCAACTCATTTCTCTCCATGAGAGCCTCTTGCTGGCTGTTCAAAGCTGTGGCAGCCTCAGTGCATCAGACCTTCTCACCAGCTGTCTGCTGCAGCTGCAATGGGAAGAGCACCATCCCATCTCTGCCACCCATGAAGTGTCCTCTGGGAGCAGCTCACCTGCCCAGCCCATGGAGTGTCCACTGGTGGGCCAGGAGCCATTACCTTGCCCCCTGTTGCTGTGCTGAGATGCTGATGAGGGGCTAGAGGGTTGATGAGCGAGGTTTATTACACAGTTTATTCAGGTTGGAAGGGGCCTTCAAAGGCCATTGGGTCTGATTCTCCTGCTCAAGCAGGACACAAATCCCTGAACAGCAGAACCACCTAAAGAGCCTCAATCAACTCCACAAAACCGCATCCAGCCAGGTCTGAAACATCTCCAGAGAAGAGGACTCTGCAGCCTCCCTGGGCAACTCCTTCCAGTAGTTAACCACCCTGACTGGAAAGAAGTTTTTCCTGAGACTGAGGTGAAACTCCCTGTGTTCCAGCTGGCATCCATCACCTCCTGTTCTGTCTGACACCATTGAACAGAAAGGATTCCTTTCTCCTTGGCACCCAGCCCTGGACATGTTCCTATGTGACTTGGTCTAGGTGATCCTGCTCTAGCAGGGGGATTGGACTGGATGATCTTCCAAGATCTCTTCCAGTTCCTAATGTTGTGTGATTCTGCGTTTAGGAGTGAACTTGCAGAGTAGGTTTTATGGTTGGACTCAATGCCAGAGGTCTCTTCCAACTTGAATAATTCTGTGGTTCTGTATAGAGGCTGCAAACAAGGAGGAAAGTTCTCTTGTGTTTGCTGCGCTCCCACCAGAAACCAGCATGGTGATGGGTCATCCTGCAGCTCATCTGCAGCCAGCACCTTTTGTACACCAAAAGAAAAACAAATATAATGAGGTGGCTAAAGGAAACGTGAAAAAGGCCTCACAGGGAGTTGGCCAGGCAGAGGCAGTACAAACACAAAGAACAGCCGTGAGCCGGTACATGCTGCTACCTGACCCCGAGGAAAAATGGGAAAGACAAAGTTTAGGTTGGCAACCAGGAGACACATCCCATCAGGACGACGTATGAGCTCATGGTGTAAGCTCCTACGGGGAGAAGTCCAAAAGCAGTCTCTGCTACTTTCAAAATCACCTCAACGCCTCTGCAGAGGAGCACAATCCTCCTCTGGAGAAGCCAGAAGTGAGGTGGGATTAGGGGGATTGAGGAGATAATGTTGATAAATATGTTAAAGGTGGGTGTCAGGAGGATGGAGCCAGGCTCTACTCAGGGGCATCCAGTGGTAGGAAAGGGACTTTTTAGCACATCAGATAGTGACAGGACTAAGAGGAATGAAGCAAAGCTGGAGATAGGTAGATTTAGACTGAATGTGAGGAGGACATTCTTCACAGTGACAGTGGTGAGAGCGAGAGCCTGGAATGGGTTGCCCAGGAAGGTGGTTGAGGCCCCATCCTTGGAGGTATTTAAGGACAGGCTGAATGAGGCTCTGGTCAGCCTGGTCTAGGGTGGGGTGTCCCTGCCCATGGCAGGGGAGTTGGAACTGGATGATCCTGTGGTCCCTTCTAACCCTGACTGACTGTATGACTTGGTCTGGGGGTCCTGCTGTGGCAGGGGGATCGGACTGGATGATTTTTTGATGTCCCTTCCAATCAGTCATGATTCTATGATTAAGGGGCAATGGGTGTAAACTGGAGCATAGGAAGATATGAGAAGGAAGAACTTCTCAGTGAGGGTGACAGAGCACTGGAAGGGGCTGCCCAGGGGGGCTGTGGAGTCTCTTTCTCTGGAGATGCGTAAAACCTGCCCAGACACGTTCCTGTGCAACTGGATCTAGGTGATCCTGCTGTGGCAGAGGGATTGGACTGGATGATCTTCCGAGGTCCCTTCCAACCTCTAATGATTCTATGTTCTGTGCTTCAACATTTTAACTTTACCACACCCTATGAGTGGTTTTATTACCATCATGGCAGAACCAAACCCCAGCTTTCTGAACCCTCTCAAGCATCTCCCAGTTGTCCCACTGGCTCCCCTGAGCATCCCAGCATGGCACAGGGATGCTGGGTGGAACCCGTTACACCACAGGGACTGCAAGAAGAGCAGTGGGGAAGGCGAGGAACTGGGGAACAGCAACAGGCACTACGTGCTTTACCTCCAGGTGATTGGTAAGGGGCCAGCACACATTGGCAACAACTATATGTTTTTACTATTCAACAGGGATCTAAGTGCGTGTTAATGAGCGCTTGGCCCCCTGCCTGCTGCCAGGGAGGAGCTGTCGATCAGTACAGCCGGCTCTCCCAGCCATGCTGTGAGCTGGAGAAGTCAAGCACTGGGGGAAAAACCAGGTCTGTAACTGCAGAGCAACACTCTGTGTCAAGGGAAGAGGAAAAAAAAAGGCCCTACGCTGAGCACCCCCACAAGCTGCTGTTTGGAACCACAGCTAACAAAGTCCCTTCCCTCAGACTTCTGCTAGCAAATTAGTGGAGATGCACAAAACAGACCTATGTGGACAGGCTGGAGAGGGTCCAGAGAAGGGCCACGAGGGTGATCAAAGGACTAGAAGACCTGTCATGTGAGGAGAGAGCTGGGTTTGGTCAGCCTTGAGAAGAAAAGGCTTAGGGGGGACCACGTCCCAGTGCATAAAGGGTGGCTGCCAGGAAGATGGAGACTCCCTCTTCCCAAGGAATCTCATAGAAAAGACAAGGGTTAATGGGTACAAGTTGGGGAGATTCTGACTGGACTCCAGAGGAAAATGTTTCACAATGAGACCGGTTAGACACTGGCATGGTCTTCCCAGGGAAGTGGTGGATTCCTCGACTTGAGACAGTTTTAAAGGTCAGCTGGACAGGCTGCTGGGCCACCTCGTTTAGACTGTATTGCTTTAGCTTAGAGTGTTGGATTGGACGATCCTTGGGACCCTTTCCAACCTGGTGTACTGAGAAAATGTGCTGGTTTTGAGTCAGGATGAGGGTTGGTGACACAGAGGCAGGGAAGGTGGGCATCCCACCAAAATCAAGGCTGAAGCCAGAGCACACAATTTCCTTTGTGCACACCCCAGTTCATCACCATCTCACATGACAGCAGCATCATTTCCAAACCAGCCCTGCGAGACTGGAGAACACACGATGATTCCTGAGCACTATCAGAGGACAACTTTGACATAAACATGCCAACCAAGTACCTGAAATAGCCACCAAAACACACCAGCACCAGGAAGCCAAAGAGGAGTGACACCTGGACCACACCTGACCTGTGCTGATTTTTTCCACAGGGAGTGTGTCCCATCAGTCACTCCAGCACAAAGCAATGATGGGGGCAAACAGGAGCCCCACAAAAAGATCAGCCACCCCAGCACCAAGCACAGATTAGGGGGACAAAGGAGACTTATCTTGTTTATGTTTTACTACAGCTCCACGAGCATTTTACTAGCATCACAGCAGGACCAAGACACAACTTTCGAACCCTCTGAAGCTTCATGGAGGTGCTTGTGAAGGCTGACAGGAGAGGCTCAGCCAAACTCAGCTCTACCACTCTAACACAAGCAAGAAGGGTCAGAGGAGGAAAAAGCCTAGTAAAACCTCAAGACCTCAGTGTTCCATCAGCATAGGTGCGTGACTGCTTTTGTGGACACGAAAGGAGAACAGACATCAACACCTCAGTCCCACAACTCACCTTTGTGATCCCTTCCCCCTTAGCAAACCTCCCCTATCCCAAACCCTCCCTAACTGCAAACAAAGAGGCACAACCTTGGCCTCTCAAATGACTAATTTTAGTTTTGGACTTGTTCCTCTTTTTATTCCTTCCCCTAGAAAGAAAGGAATCGGGCTGTGAGATGTAATGAAAGCAGCATGGGAAAGCGATAAACCAACTGCAGAGCACCCCGAGCACTCGCCTGCGTCAGGCTGGGGGAAATCCACGGCGCTGTTCAGTTCTGGCTTTGCCCCAGAGATGGACATGCAGCTGCACCCACAAGATCCAAAACAATCACACACTAGTGCTGGTGATTTCCCCACCACCACCACCCACTGCTGCTGCTCCCTTCATTTCTGGACTTGGCTCCAGAACTGTGCTGCCCATCCCTGATGGCCAAGAGCACCAGTCCAGCTGCAGGGGCAGATGTGCAGCTTTCCTCGGGAAAGCCCTCCTCTCCACAAGATCTACCAGAGATCAGAAGAGCCTGTCACATCACACTAAAGGAAAAGTAGTATTTGTATGTCTTGGCTCTTTGGGTCATTTGGCAGAGCCACAGCGCGAAGCCAGCAGCACCGCCACGGCTCAGCCTCCTGGCTCTGCGAGTTGGAGCGGCTCAACCAGACAGCAGCACATCTGAGCTTACAGGCAACACGGGAGCATTTCCAAAAAGAAAACCACCAAAAGTGCCTCTTAATACAGGATATCCTAGCACCAGCAACACGTTTCTAGTAGCTACAAGACACTAGCAGCTCCCAAACTGGTCATGTGAGCAAGAGGCAGCTCTGCACTCGGCTGGTGGTTCCAAGATGAAGTTGCTTTAGGTGCAGCAGGTAAAGAACAGTCCAGGCAATATTTCACCTACTACGCTGAGATCAGACTGAGTAATTGCAAATGCAGTACTCCAGCAACACGGGGATTCAGCTGCTCTCATCCCTGCATTTCCAAACAATATGGGAATTATTGGCTTATTAAGCTGCAGGACATCTGTGCCGTTTAATAAAGTTAATACAGCTCTAGCAATGACTACCAGGACCACAACCTAGAAGGGCTTATGATCCTTTTATGACTGAAATAAGCCATTGATTCACCACATGGCCCAGGGCAGACTGCTGTGGGCTTCCCTGAGCCTTTGTCAACCCAGCTGAAGCACTAGGTAAAGGCAAGCTGAAAACCAGATGCTACTGCAGATGCTACAGGAGCTGGTGTCTCCTGAGTAAATCATGAAACATGAACCTGGGTCACATCTGCACGGCTGAGCACTCCAGCACCAAGCACTCACATCCAAGACTACACAGGGTTTACCCTGACAAGTCCCCTCCCATCTAAGGTTCTCTCTATCTTTCAAATGCACCTCCCTTCCTTTTCTTCACAGCAGCAGGTCTGAGGTTTCATGGGGTTTTTTTGTCCAGAAAACAGGCAGCTGGCTGCAGACACTTTGGGTACCCCATGGGGCAAGAGGGCTGCTGGAGCTACCCAACATGAGAAACATTTCCTTGGGGAGCGGCATCAACGGCACCTGATCAGGAGCTGGCCCAGGCTCAGAAGGGTTATTTCCACATTGCTCTTGGTAACCGTGGCAGTTCCCAGCCCTTTCCACCACATCCAGCAGCAGATGCGATTGATGCTGGCATCGCTGCTGCAAGGAGTGTTGGTGGGACAAGAGCTTGAAATAGAATCACAGAATCATTAGGGATTGGAAGGGACCTCAAAAGATCATCCAGTCCAATCCCCCTGCCACAGCAGGATCCCCTAGACCAAGTCCTAGAGTCAGTCAAGGTTAGAAGGGACCACAGGATCATATCCAGTTCCAACTCCCCTGGCCCCCCCTATTTCAGTGGGGTAACCAAGAGCAGACCTTGGCTCCCACTTCTTTCAGCTCCTTTGTAGCTCTGGCTCCTAAAATAGAACTCGGGATACGAGGTTTTCATCGGTGTCGCTCTTTAAACTCCAGTCTCAGAGTCTATTTGCAAAACCACAGACCAAACACGAGCCGTTCCGCAGCCGCGGTCCTTCGTGGTGAGAGTTAAAGCCCAGCCAAGCAAACAACAAGACTCGGGAAGGATTTCTCAGTGAATTACGCACACAGCATTTCAAAGCCACGTCTAACTTCATTACGTAGTAAATCAAGCTGAGCTCAGTATTTAAGCAGCACAACATCCCATGGAGGAGGCTGGGAGGTTGTTTTTGAAGTGTTTGTCATATTACAGACTTTACAGTTGTCCCAAACACGAAACACAGGCTGCAATCACGCAAGCGGATCCGCAGGCGCGCTGGGTGCACAGAGCATCACCAGCTGTAGTGAGGTTCAAGAGGACAATGGGGTCTCCTTGCCTGACAGAGGGTGTGTAGCGAGGGCTGTGGTTAGCACTCTTCTATACCCACCCACATTCCACCTTTCTCAGGTATGTTGTATTAAATAAGCAGCAAAAAGGCAGCAAGAAATCAATCTCTTTAGTTCTGGAAAGGTGCTCCACGTTGGTTTTCAAAAATCTACGTGTATGTGGACCCGACTCACCTGCACACACATGCACAGATTAAATGGATCCACTGTTTACACACAGGCACAAATACATCTGCAAAAGAAGCACTACTCCCATCAGCTTTGCAATATCCTGTACGGTGTAGATCTGCTCGGTGTGGGGGGTGGTAGAGAACTGAAAACCTCAACAGACTTTTGGCTGACACAGTTCTTCACCCATTAATTCACAGCTACAGACTGGACTCTTCCATCCTTCCCTTTTGTGGAAGGGAGAAGAAAATCACCACCAGCAACCCCCTGTGATGGAAAGCTTGAATCTTGGATGGTCTCCCCCCAAGAGATCACAGAACATTAGGGACTGGAAGGGACTTTGAAAGATCCAATCCCCCTTCCACAGCAGGATCACCTAGATCCAGTCACACAGAAACATGTCCAGGCGGGTTTTAAATGCGTCCAGAGAAGGAGGCTCCCTGGGCAGCTCCTTCCAGTTCTTGGTTACCCTCACCAGGGAGAAGTTCCTTCTCATATTGATGTGGAACCCCCCATGTTCCAGCTTACATTCATTGCCCCTTGTCTTACATTAGATGCCACTGAGCAGAGCCTGGCTCCATCCTCCTGACACCCATCCTTTCCATATTTAATCAACGTTAATGAGGTCACCCCTCAGTCTCCTTTTCTCCAAGCTCAAGTGACCCAGCTCCCTCAGCCTTTCATCGTCAGGGAGATGTTTCACAACCTTCATCATCTTTGCAGATCTGTGCTGCACTTTGTCAAGCTGTTCTGTGTCCTTCTAGAACCGAGAGGCCCAGAACTGGACACAATATTCCAGATGTGGTCTCCTAAGAGTCCACTACAGTGCTTTCCCAGCCTCTTGCTCCTCACTCCCCTCATTAGCATTTGCAAGACTAGACCTTGAGCAACTGAAGGGATAAAATGAATGTGCTAAACCTCTAGGTATTCATCCTCATCCCTCAGGATACCCTGTTGCTGCTGAGCCAGCAAGTCTGATGGACCCTGTTCTCCTCCTCTTGCTGGACAGTCAGGAGGCTACATGGCCAATAAAGAAAACTATTTACACCAACCAGCCAGCCAACATTTTCTGCTGACAAACCCTTCGGCCAGACTATTTCTTCCTTAAATTAAGACATTTTATCAAAGAAATTCAAATTCACAGAAATGAACCTTCAACACCACCACCTGCACTATCACTTTAAGGAAGACAGATATCAAGGACTTCTGCCGCGACCCTTTGCACCAGCCCACACAAGACCTATCTCGCTCACGCAGGTGCCCAGGCACAGGCAGCAGAGCTACACACACACACAGAGGGAGATCTGCATGTGAAAACAGACCAAGTTTTACGATACAAAACAGCCCTTGTATCCTGCCTTACTGGGTCGTTCCGACCCTGACCTTGGTCTGCTAGGACTTCTTAGAAACAGGACCTTCAAAACTAATTCAGAACGATTCCCTGGTTGGCTGCCAAAGACAACAGCACTAAGGTCTCTTTATTGGCAGAGTTTCCAACAAGACCCTCGTAATTCCCCCAATTGCACATTCCCTGCAGATGAGAAAGAAAACAAGTCGTAAACCCCTGCTCGTCTCCTGAAACCATCCTCCTTGGAAACCTATTGTGCTTGGAGCCGCGCCACTCGAATCCATCTCTGTTTATTTGCACATCAAGTCCATCTTATTGTTCCTGGATGTTGGGATGTAAATCGTCAAGTACAAATTTATTTTTCCACTAGCTTTAAGTTTTTCCTCTGCTCTGTAACTACCATAATCCCAGAAGCACCCTGTGTTTCAGAGAGCTCCGTTTGAGTGAGTGAAACAGAATCATTTCCTACTGGTATTGAGCATCTTATTTTTCAGCTGACTCAGAACAAGCCAATCCTTGGCTCCAAGAGCTATCTGACATCTCTTAAAGTATTTATTGGAGAAATTCAACAATTGAATAGTCCTTCCTATAGCAATCAAAACAGGTTTTGTCAGTGGCATCACTCCAGTGCTTAGGTGAATAAATTCCTGTAGTTGAAAACGTCTCTGAGTGCAGAGTTATTGGCTTAAAAACAACATAACCTGAGGTAAAACTCAGTAGAATCAGAGCTCCAAAGGAAGGAGGGATCAGAAACAAAGAGCAGTCACTTGTTGAAGAGAAGGGTAGACGTTGCATTGGGGGACAGGTGATGGTAGGGCTAGCAAAAGGTTGGACTTGATGGTCCTTGCCTGGATACATTCCTGTGTGACTTGGTCTAGGTGACCCTGCTCTGGCAGGGGGATTGGACTAGATGAGCTTTGGAGGTCCCTTCCGATCCCAATCCCTAACGTTCTGTGATCTTGAAGGTCTTTTCCAACTGAAACTAATCTATGAGTCTATGACAGACGCGGCAATTTCAGCTGGCAGACACAGGTGCTGGCAGCAGCCCTGGCTCTCCAAAACTCAGCTGCAACCTCAGGAGAGAGGTGGAGGCAGAAGTGAGACAACATTGGCAGCACACACCAAGAAGCCGTCAGAAAGGGGCAGTAAATGATAAACCTCTACAGTACTTCCCAGTAAGAGTGCCAAGGTGGCTTAGGATAAAGAAGAAAGTCCTGGGGCATGGAGTAGAAGACCTGGCCATGCCCCAGGAAGCCTAGATTTACTCATGGCTGCCCTTCCACAGCAAGTTGCTCCAGGTTATGATGCCACAAGCCTTGAGTTTGTTACTTCTTTCTAGGCCTACGCCTCTCAGAAGTGCTTTTTGTTTGTTTAAACACTAATTTGTTGAGGACAAGGAGGACCTTCCTATAGTTTTGGTTAGTATCTCAGGCTCTGTGGTTCTTAATTAAATGTTGCTGCTAGTAGTGAAAGGACAGAGACACAAGGGATTGTGTTAATTTACTCCTCAGATGCTCTATTAGCTGCTTTCAGGAACCACGCTGAAAATGCTCCAAGCTGCACAGGGTAACTGAGGAGGACCCAGCTATCCCCGGACAGGGCACAAGTTGCTTTTGAGCTGTCATGTTTTACTACAACAGCAAATAATTCATTTTGGAAATAATCACAACAAGCGACACCGCATCCTCCTAATCCTCCAAAGACGTGGGCCTCATGCTCTCCCAGAAAGAACTGAAGACCTCAAATGGAATAGCAAGGTTTCCACAAAGAGATAAACCAGTGCAGGCAGGTTAATAGGACACCCCACAGCACTAAGAGGGGTGCAGAATCAGCTGGTGCAGCTCACGGAAGGCTTTAGACTTCTCCACAGTGGTGATCCATCAGACACCACGCAACGTGGCTTTTTTGTGAGCACAGAATCATTCCAGTTGGAAACATCCAACCGCTAATCCTGTATGACTTGGTCTAGGTGATCCAGCTCTGGCAGGGGGGGTTGGACTAGATGATCTTTCAAGGTCTCTTCCAACCTCTAGTGCTCTGTGATGAATCCTACTCTACCAAGCGCACCACTAAATCACACTGCTAAGCACCACATCTTCAGCCTCACAACCACAGCGCTTTGTGGAAGGCTGCCCGGACACACATCTTCAAAACAAGAACCGTTAGAGACATCTGCAGACCCAGTTCTTTTTCAGAGGGTCCTTTTTGGTAACGAGGAGCAGCACTCCCACTTCGCAGAGCAGACACAGAACACATCTAGCAGGAGTCTGTCTTCTCCATGCAAGGTTAAAACTTGGAGTAACGGAAAACCTCACACTCAGAACATCAGAGCTAGTATCTGAGCTCGGAACACCAGAGCTCACAGGCTACAGCAGTCCTTGTATAAGTGAAGTTTTATAAGTGAAGTACTTCACGCCAAGTCGGTTCTGGGTGTTACACAGTAGTCATGAAGTGAAACTACTACGCAGTGTAAACAAGATCTAAAGCTATAAGAAAACAGGAGGGTTTATTTGGTGGGTGGGTGAGTATTTACTGGGGTGTTTTTTCCCCTCAATCAAACACAAGGAGTAAATAATTTACTTTCCAGAGTTTTTCCCATGACCGGAGGCAAAGCTTAACAGGCTAAACGTGTGCACTGAAGGTAAATATATCCAACTCCAGATCCAAGTTTAACAGGTTCTCACTTTAAGGGTAAAATCCATGACCACCTGAAGTGAAATCATCTATTTACTATTATAAACCACCAACTGACATAATCTGTTAATAAAGCAGCTCTAGAGGTAGAATTTCCTATAAATCCCTAAGCCCAAGTGCTAGGACTGAGACTGCTTGTGCAAGTCTGTGATATTCTCTGGAACTCATGTCGTACATTAGGGTTTGGCAGTAGCTTTACTTCCTTCTCATTTTCTGTTGTTCATTAAGCATGTTGGGAACAGGGCTTGGGGATGTTCATGTCCCTGTTGCATAATCCTTTGCTTTAACTGCTTATCAGAAAGTGGGAAGTCAAAGGGAATTCAAGTGGAGGAGAAACTCCAGCCATGAGAGCAAAGTCATGGCTGGGGAAAACCCATCCATAAAGAGAGAAGCCAGCAGATGTGTCAGGTGAGCTGAAGACAGGAGGCCAGGCTGCTGCTCTCGGCCCCCCGAGCGTGTCTGCTCGTTGCGGGGATCGGGGCGCAGTGAAGAGAGATAGAGCAGCAGATCTGGTGCCAACTCTTTGAGAGTTTCTGTCGACAACATCTGTGCTCATGTCGAGCGCTCCGATGATAGCAAGATGAACTGGGCTCTCCCGCAAGCGGCAGTGTGTAAAGTCTAGAAAGGAAGTCTGGAACAGCGCTGAGAATTAGCATTAGGGCTGTTCTCGTTGTCTTGGCTACAGACAGCGCACGGCAGTCACCCGTTCCTGTGCCACCATGGTGCTCCAGGGAGCTCAGCGCCACTCCCCAGGCTGCCAGCAGCACCGAATAGGAGCTGCCATCTATTTCTGTCCCACCGATGACAGCTCAAGGCTGCGCGCTGAGCTGTACTCGTCTCCTCCTCAGAAGCACAGGATCACGAGGGTTGGAAGAGACCTAAACAAGATTATCCGTCCAACCATCAACCCCACCCTGCCCACGATAGTGTTTCCCAGTGCCACATGTACTCATTTTTGAGCTCCTCCAAGGACAAGGACTCCACCACCTCCCTGGGCAGCCTGTTCCCTTTCCTGGCACTCTGTCAGGGAAGAAATCTATCATGATCTCCAATCTAATGCTCCCCTGCCACAACTTGAGGCCTTTCCTCTTGTTCCATTGCTAGTGACTTGGGAGAAGGGACCGACCCCCACATCTCTGCACCCTCCTTTCAGGTAGCTGTAAAGAGCCATAAAGTCTCCCCTCAACCTCCTTTTCTCCAGACTAAACAGCCCCAGTTCCCCCAGCTGCCTCTCAGAGACCTGTCCTCCAGGTCCTTCACCAACTTCATTGCCCTTCTTTGGGCCCAGCTCCAGCATCCTCACGCCCTTCTTGCATTGAGGTGCCCAAAACTGAACACATCACTGAGATGAGGCCTCGCTAGTGCTGAGTACAGGGCTTTCTTATCACCTTCGAAGTCAAAGCCATCATGCTGTGGTTACTGCTTCTTCACCACATCTTACTTCTTCATCACCAGCCCAGGCTGCAACCTGGACCCGACGGTGCCACAGCACCCATCTCCAGTCCTCCTCCACGAGGCCGACGGGTCAAAGCAATTCTCAGGCACAACCGTAGTGGTTCAAACGGCTCAGATGCCCCTGAGCCAGCCGAACACACGGCGTTCCCACGTAAAACAGTTAGGTAACCATTCGGCTCTGCTTATTTACAGGCTTTGTCCCAATGTGGAATGAATCAGCAAGGGGAAGGGGCACGCATCTGTAATTGCTCTGGGAATAGACCCGTTTGCTTGCTCCAAAGGCAGGCAGAGAATTTATTTAATGCAATAGGTCAGTTGTGCAGTACTACATCCCCAGGGAAAAATTCTTCCCTATCAAGCAGAAACAAAAATAAATAGATCATTCTGTCCACCAGTCACTTAAAAGTGCTACAAGAGCCCATCTGTACATGAAAGTAGATTTTTAAGAGAGGGTTACCCCTCATAAATTAAACTCCAGTTCCTCATTTAATAAGTTATAGACCCTGCACCACCACAAGATAGTGGGAAATGAGACTAGAGGAATGCACTATAAACCTCAAAAGGCTTTCATAAAATCCTAAATTGGAAGGAGTATCTGCAAACTGCGTCTCACTTGTTCATTAAAGGAAGCATTCGCTGCCTCAGCCTCCTCCTTTTAAAGCGACCCATCCATCAGAACTATTTATTTGCTTAGGAAATGCAACTAGAATCAATGTGATTATTTAAATTGGAGCACCAGGGAAACCCCACAACCACACTGAAGTGAAAGACAGCCCCAGACTACTTATCCTAAAGGCCTGTTGGATTGTACAGTAGTGGACAAAGATTCAAGTAATCGAGCCAACCACAACTAACACAGAGTTTGCTTTGAATTTACAGATGGATTGCAGCTCGTTCCTACAAGAACGTGTTCCTGAACAGCATTAAACAAACACTTCTCAGAACATGCTGCTTTTATTGATGAAATATAATTTGAAAGGCACTAGGGAAATCAATATCGAGCCACACAAAGACCTCGATTGTTCCTTCTGGAGGTGACTTCTGAGAGCACAAAGGAAACATCTTCACACTGCTCTGAGCTCCAGAAGGAACCCAACTGCAAAAAACAACCCAAAACCTTCACTTACATCACAGAACACTAGTGATTGGAAGGGACCTCATGAAAGATCATCCAGTCCAATCCCCCTGCCACAGCAGGATCTCCTAGATCCAGTCACACAGGAACATGCCCAGGCAGGTTCTAAACCTCTCCAAAGAAGGAGGCTCCACAACCTCTTCACCATCAAAACCCAAATACAGCTCCTGCGCTTTGCTGGTGATGTCTTGCAGCTTCCAAAAGCCTGATGCCCTTTAAGGTAAAGCTGATGAAACCCAAGATATGGGGCTTAGGAGCAGGAAAACTAGCTCCTACTAATCCCCAGGAAAGGAGCTAGGTGGGTTTCACCTAGACCCCCATGGGAAGGAAACAAGAGGAAGGTCTCTTTCAACACCTCTCCTGAAACACAGGCTGCTCTCTTTACCAGCATGGTGGCCAAACAAATAACCTCAGACATCTGGCAGTTTAAGGCAGTTTCCTCCTGGAGCTAGAAAGAGAGGAAGGGATGATGCAGACAGGTCCTACTGCAGGGTGCTCAGAGTCCCATCATGTGTTTCTGGGTTGGATCCTCAGATATTTCACCACAGAAGACTACCTGAACCAAGTGAGAAGAGCAAAGAACTCACCATTGTCTTCTCAACCCCACTGGCTGAGGAAATCATAGACACAGTGTGAAGTCTGGCGGGCTCAGATACTGGAAAATTGCTCAAGTGAGAAGTAGGGAGAAGGGTTTCCATCTCCATTTAGCTTTGCTTTCACCTCAAAATAACCAAACACTCCTGGCACTTTTTAAAACCTCCCTGCAAGTTTCACCCAGTGAAGTGCTCTGAGACAGCTCTTACTGGAGAAAGTTAGCAGGTCCTCACATTTCAAGCACAGAAAACTACAGAATCACAGAATCATTCAGGTTGGAAGAGACCGTTGGGATCACTGAGTCCAACCATCAACCCTACTCTAGAAGTTCACCCCTAAACCAGATCTCCCAACACCACACCTAAGCATCTTGTAAACTCGTCCAGGGATAGGGACTCTACCATCACCCTGACAGCCCATACCAGCACCTGACAATCTTCTCCAGGAAGAATTTCTTCCTGATGTCAAGTCCAAACCTCCCCCTGTTGAGGCTTGAAGCCCTTTCCTCTGGTTCTGTTGCTAATTCCCTGTGAGAAGAGACCAGCACCAACATATCTACACTGTCCTTTGAGATGGTTGTAGAGAGCGATGAGGTCTCCCCTTAGCCTTCTCTTGCTGAAACGAAACAGTCCCAGCTCTCTCTGTCTCTCCTCATCAGGTGTATTCTCCAGGCCCTAAATGTCCTCCTCAGCTGTGTTTGGTTGCATATGGGACAGAACAACTAAGAACACTACTTCTTAGAAAGCATCTCTCAAATAGCCGGCACTTGGTGCAAATACACTCATGTCGTTGCTGCAGGGAATCCTCAGAGGCGAGAAGATGCTCCTGGAGAGCAGCCAGGGTCAGTGCTGCATCTCGCCTCCTCAGGGCAGACCTCAAGTAGTCATAATAAAAATCAGTGGTTGTCACAACCAAGGTGCCAGTACCAACAGTCAAGAGAGTGGGAACTCTCAAAGCCACAGGAGAGCCTCCAGCATCATCAACAGCACTCGGACAGTAACCGCGTTTGGCCTCATTCATTTATCCACGCTCACGCTGACAATGCGCCGCCTCTGTTCTCAGAGCTGGAGGTGCTCAGAAGCAACCACAGGGACTTACTGGTCAAGAAAACTGGGAATAACCCCTCACAGAGACCCCCACCCCTGCTGGGACCTCCCTAAATCTCTGCCCTGGCAGCAACCACCAAAGCTTTCAGCAGGAGTCAGCCATGGGGTGATGGGAATGATCAACAGATCTTCTTGGCTACAGCATTTTGAAGTTTTAAGGTAAGAGCAGAGAAGGCTGGAGAGGACACTCCATCCCGAAGGGGAAACTAAGGCAGAGAGATTTACCCAGCTAAAGCATGAGCTCATAAATACCAGGAATTCTCAGTGATGTTTATCATTCTCTGAGCACTTTCTAATACATTCCCTCTCTACTACAAAGCCTACCTGATCCAGCTGTACGTATTTACTCAGTGTTCTATCAAGGGGCTTACTGGCTCAGTTTTAAGAATAAAAGAAATAAAACTCCTAGTGCTTTTTTGAGACAAGCTAGGTTCCCTGTTTGGATGTGATGGCAAGCTTCTCTACGCTGCACTCCAGATGGTCCCGATCCCGAAACCCACATCCACCAGACTCACAGGTCTGCAGAGCATCCACCCACCCAGCCGAACGTGATGCAATGGAGGGGCTGTTTGGAAGAGCAAAATCCCAAGACCTCAAGGCAGAGATTGCCAAAGAGATTTTAAAGAGTAAAAATCTTTGCAGAACTCATCAGTTCTAGAGCAAACTGCTTGTCTCCTAAGCTAGCAGTGCTTTTCTCTCCAGTGTGCATTTTGATGTTAGCTTCCTATCACAGAATATTAGGGCTTGGAAGGGACCTCAAAAGATCATCCAGTCCAATCCCTCTGCCACAGCAGGATCTCCTAGATCAAGTCACAAAAGAACATGTCCAGGTAAGTCTTAAATTTCTCCAGAGAACAAGACTCCACAACCTCCCTGGGCAGCCCCTTCCAGTGCTCCATTACCCTCACTGTGAAGAAGCTCCTTCTTGTATTTATATGGAACCTCCCATATTCCAGTCTACACCCATTACCCCTTGTTCTATCATCGGGTGCTCCTGAGCAAAACCTGGCTCCATCCTCCTGACACCCACACTTCCCCTATTTATCAACCTTAATGGGGTCACCCCTCAGTCTACTTTTTTCCAAGCTGAAGAGATTCAGCTCCTTCAGCCTTTCCCTCAACAAGGAGATGTTCCACTCCATCACCTCTATGGCTCTGCGCTGGACTCTCTCCAGCAGTTCTGTGTCCTTCTGGAACTGAGGGGTCCAGAACTGGACACAGGACTCCAGATGTGGTCTGACCAGGGCAGAGTAGAGGGGAAGGAGAACCTCTCTCAGTCTGCTAACCACCTCCCTTCTGACCCACCACAGAATGCTGTTGACCTTCTTGGCCACAAGGGCCCATTGCTGGCTCATGGTCTTCCCGCTGGCCACCAGGACCCCCAGGTCCCTTTCTCCTACACTGCTCTCCAACAGGTCAGTTCCTTCCAGGACTCATTATTACCACCTTAAGCATGTTTGCTGAGTAGCACATTGTAGAACCACCTCAAAGCTGAACACATAGACAAGGTTGAACAGAGGCCCTGGTTTACACGAACATAATCCTAACCTGCAAGACCACTACTAACATTACCAGCAGGACAGGATAGCCCAATATAACCCAAACAACCAGTGCTGACTGGTATTGTGTTCAGCAACTCCTACACCAAGAGAAAGACCTTTGGGGCAGAAATGCTCAACGCATGGTTCTCCAGCCAAATTCTCTGGTCTGGATCCTCAGCAGCTTCTTGGTGACTAGAAATGGGCGTAATGGGGAAGCAGAGGAGCATCAGAGGGCACAGGCTGGCCCCTGCTTCACAGCACCGCTGACATATGCCAGGAAACAAATCCCAAACCAGTAACACCCCCTCCCCCATCTCAGCCCATCTCCACTCCCGGAAAAGCAAGACCATGTGTTGTTCACCTCAGGGTGAAGAAGAGAGGAAGCCTCAACTGTTTAAGAGACTCGAAAATTTGGATGACAGTTCTCAGCACCACACATGGCAGCAGGGGTTACTTCATTCAAGCTAAAACAACATGTTAGTAGCATTTTTTTCCCCTCCCCTGCAACACTGCTTGATGGATGAATCAAGGAGAGCAACCCTGAAGGGCAAACTTCTCTTAACCCTGCAAAAGGCATGTGAGCTAAGTAGTACAACACTTCTGGGATGCATTCAGCATGTCCTGGCCTCCGGCCCAGGAACATAAATCTATTCCTTACACTGGATTGAGTTTGCTTCAGTCTTTCCACTGGACACGGTCCAAAGCCCTGTCCATCCCAACGGCGGTGTCTCCCCTTCCACCCGTTTTTTGGAAGCCTGGTCACCAACAACTTCTTGACTGCACCAGAGAGAGCAAAACCCAGGCCTCTGAGCTCGTCACGCCCAGCTGGACACTCATGAGGCATCACCATCGTGGGTTCAGGGTCTGCTCTCACATCTAGGAACTTCACAGTGTTTTTAGCAAGAAGGAAACCTCTTCAACCCACAGCACCGTCAACAATGCTCAACAGCACTGATGGCAGTGGAGGGAAGACACCTCGGAGGACAGGAGGTGTTTGAGCTCACGTTTGTGCAGACTCACTCATCATCTCCTGCTCTTGAGTTTCTTGTTATAAAGAGAAAATACAAGCAAGATCCCAGAGGATCAGAAGACAGCGTGTCAGATGACTCATGACCACCCAGTTCCTCTTCATTTCAAGAGTGACAAAGTCAAATAAATCAAAGCCAGCTGACTGAAACAAGCCGACCCAACTCACGGATGAACCAGGAGACTATCAGAAGCGGATGACAGTGCTAGCAGGCAAACCTTGGCTTCACATGCAAGCAGCCCTCACTGTGTAAATGGGCAATTAATTTATGGGAGCCAGATGTCCCTTGTTTAGAGCCCGTGTCCACCTTACTGCTCTGCCCTGTGATGGATTGATTGATAGATGTCACCTTGCCTCCCAAGCTGAAAGAACCTGACTGATAGTTTTCCTTCTCCCCAAACCACATTCTCTTCTTTCCAGAGTTGTTTTCCAGTGAAATGTTTACCTCAGTAATTGAAATTAAAGATGGTCCCCCCCCTGCTTTTAACAAATTTGTATACAGAAACAAAAGCCAGATGCTTCCCACGTCAGAATGGGCAGAGGCACTGGCTCCCAACACTCACAGCACAGGGCTCCAGGACTGCTAATGCAAAACTAATTTGATAAAGGAAAAAAACACCTTCCCCAAACAAACTATTATTATTTAACAGCAAAATAAGCAAAACCCCTAAAACCTAAGAGATGTTGGATGCAGCCACACCACAGTGCCATATGACTAAGTTTTGCAGATTCAGAAACTAGTTTTATGCTTTAGAGTAAAACTTAAGCCTATACACAACTGGAAAGTTATAGGAGGTTGAACTAAAGGTTTGTGGAGAACAAGCTGTTCTAGCTGCTTGCTTCACTGTTGAAATGCATAAATAAGCCAAAGAGAAGCAGTTAAATTAATTAACAGAGTTCTTCCCCTCTACTCTGCCCTGCTGAGACCACATCTGGATGATTGTGTCCAGTTCTGGGCCCCTCAGTTCAAGAAGGACATAGAGCTGCTGGAGGGAGTCAAGCACAGAGCAATGAAAAGAAGAGGAGCACCTTCCATATGAGGAGAGGCTGAAGGAGCTGGGTCTCTTGAGCTTGGAGAAGAGGAGACTGAGGGGTGACCTCACTACTTTTGGTAAATATGTGAAGAGTGGGTGTCAGGCTCTGCTAGGGGGCACCCAGTGATAGGACAAGGGGCAATGGGTGTGAGTTGGAACATAGGAGGTTCCACATCAATATGAGAAGGAACTTCTTCCCAGTGAGGGTGACAGAGCGCTGGAAGGGGCTGTCAAGAGGGGGGCTGTGGAGTCTTGTTCTCTGGAGACATTTAAAATGCACCTGGATATGTTCCTTGTGACTTGATCTAGGTGATACTGCTGTCAGGAGGGCTGGACTAGATGATCTTTCAAAGTCCCTTCCAATCCCTAATGATTCTACTAGCAAAACATTATCTCTCACCCATCAAAAGTCACAAGACCTATCACATCAGTGACGATGTCCATCTGTCCCGTTGAACACTAACCTGCAGTGGATTCCCAAGACAATGTGCTGGCTCCAGCCTACTTTTTTAATACCAGTGCTCCCAGTAAGCCGCCCTCTGGAGAGTGAGCAGCTGGGCACACACAGAACCAGCTGTGCCAGCCCCAGCCCCTTTGGTTACAGTCTCTCCACAGTGAGTAAGGTGTTGATTGAAGCTGGAATCCCACAGTCCTGCACTGGTGAAGTACAGCAAGTCCTTACTCTAAGCAGTCTGTAATTCCTTGCTCTGCACCACTCCCCATCCCCAATCCCCCCTTTTTATTCCTTGAGACTTTTGTGGCTTTTCACAGAATCACCAAACATTAAGGATCGGAAGGGACCTCAAAAGGTCACAGAGTTCAATCCCCCTGCCACAGCAGGATCACCTAGACCAAGTCAGACAGGAACATATCCAGGCAGGTCATAAACACCTCTGAAGCCCTGCTCTGCTCCATCTCCTTACCCCCAAACCCAATGGAACAACTTGCTGCAGCACATGCTGTTCCATAGCACAGGTAATCTCTCCAAAAGCCTGAGCTTGTAAGTGTCCACACAATTTATTTCATCAATTAGTTCATTTCCCCCCAGTGCTCTTTCTAACCACACAGTATTAATCAAGACCAAATCTTCAGGCTTATCAGTTATATTTTTTTTTGCTGAGATAAAGCTTCTAATCTCTTTGTGGTTTAGAGCTGATAAATGGAACAGAAACAAGAATTGAGCCTAATACTAATAAAGAGGCACTTGATAACGAGACCTCCATCAATCCAAGCAACAGCTCCACTTAAGATGATGCAGCTGATGTGTCACAGACCTAAGCCTAACTATAGACTTGCTCTCTTCAGCGGTGTCCATTGGCTGGCACATTTAGCCAGCAATGGGCCCTTGTGGCCAGGAAGGCCAAAGGCATCTTGGAGTGGGTCAAAAAGGGAGTGGTTAGCAGATCCAGAGAGTTTCTCCTCCCCCTCTACTCCGCCCTGGTGAGAACTCATCTGGATGGTTGTGTCCAGTTCCGGGCCACTCAGTTCCAGAAGGACACATAGCTGCTGGAGAAAGTCCAGCACAAAGAAAATGAAGGGAGTGGAGCATCTCCCTGATGAGGAAAGACAGAGGGAGATGGGTCTTGGAAAAAAGGAGACTGAGGGGTGACCTCATTAATGTTTATAAATATGTGAAGGGTGAGTGTCAGGAAGATGGAGTCAGGCTCTGCTCAGGGGCACTCAATGATAGAACAAGGGGCAATGGGGTGAGCTGGAAGAGAGGAGGTTCCACATCAATCTGAGAATGAGAATGAGAGCGACAGAGCCCTGGAACAGGCTGTCCAAGGCAGGTTGTGGAGTCTCCTTTTCTGGAGACATAAACCCACCTGGATATGCTCCTGTGCAACTTGATCTAGGTGATCCTCCTGTGGCAGGGGATTGGACTAGATGATCTTTCGAGGTCCGTTCCAATCCCTAATGCTCTGTGATTAAACACAACCAGCCTATTCCTCTTGTGTGATCACAGTATTATTCAATCCTCAAGCCAGTCTTCCCATTTTACCATGTAATTTCTTCCCTTTGCTACTGCTCTACATGGAGTTCTGCAACCTCCCAGTCAGTTCGAAGCACCAACCATTAAGAGGAGGCAAGCTACGCTCATTATTTCCCACAGCCTTCCAAGCTTGAAGATCAATATTATATTTTCCTCCACAGATTTTCATCTGTTCTGTCTTCAGTTTGAAATGTTCTCAGCGCTGAACATCTGTTAGAAAATCTCTTACAAAACCCCACTTAGTCTATGGCCCTTTAATCAAAGAAGGGTGAGGGTATTAAAAATTTAAAATAATATATCCAAGTTTAAAAACAAATCCATGTGTTTTCTATTTGAGAATGTGTGTTATTACTTTCACATTCTGACCTGTTAAGTACACATGCTCTACCACAAGTCTCTCTGGAATTTTGGCAAGGAACAGCGTTTATTAAATGAAAAGGCCTTATTAATCGTAGGGCTGCATCGTTGGTGCTTTGCATTTACACAGCACATTACATTTTCGAAGCACTCCAGCACCAAGTAATTCAAACAGCCTGTGCATTTGCATAGATGGATGCACATGATTGTAAAGGAAATTACGGAGCGTGTTCACATGCTTCTACCCGAAAGGAGTTCTGAAAACTACAACACTCGTGTCAGTTGACAAAGTTTCAGTCTTCTTGGCTCTACCTCATAAAAGAGAGCCTCAGACGACAGCAAAACTATTTCAGCGTGTTTGATAAGGGTTGGAGAGCAAACATGCTTGTTGTCACTTACCTTAACTCATCTTCCAGGTAGAATCTTCTAGTAGAGCTTTTCCTTAGATTGGTCATCCTGACCTCTTTAGAGTCAAAGATATGGGTTGGTCACAACATGTATCCTCTTGCCAACCAACAAGAGAGTTCCTGCTGTCCCCAGAAGAACTGGTTTCTCACCATGGACTTTTAACTGGGTCTATCTGGTGAGTCTCCTTCTCTGGAGACATTTAAAACCTGCCTGGCCATGTTCCTGTGCAAGTTGATATACTGGATCCTGCTGTAGCAGCAGGATTGGATTGGATGATCTTTCGAGGTCCCTTCTAATCCCTAATGTTCTGTGATTCTGTGACTCAAAGGATGCACGCTGGCAATCAACAGCCAGCATTGACACAGACATACAGCTCAGGGTCTGCCTGTCTCGGGCTTGTTTATTAGGACATGAGCTGTAAAGATTAGCACATCATATAAAAGGAACAAAGGCACTTTCTTGTTAATGAACACTGCTAGCAAACCAAGTATGGTGAATTATTCTGATCCTGTTACTGGCATACAGCTACTTACAGGTTTTGGGTTGTTTTCCTTCAAATAGTCACACAAGGTTTTAGGAGCCCAAAGACTCTGAAATGCCACCAGGCACCTCAGCCCTTAAACATCCCTGGGTACCTCAGAGCAGTGCTTCTAAACATTTGGAAGACCTTTATTTTAATAAGCCAAGACATCAACTTCACAATAAAGCTCTGATCTAACTTCAGTCCCAACTGGAGCTCTAGTGAAATCAACAGGAGAACCTCAACATGTGGTTGGTTTGGATTGCACAATCACCCCAAACAAATAGCTTCACCAGTGCAAGCCAGGGACATACTTCAGAAAAAAAAAATGAAATCTTAATTCTGATCAGAAAACCACTACTGGACTATTTTTATGAAAAAGAATATCTGGTGAATACACAGAACAACCACTTCAAAACATCTGCTGGCAAGCGACTCACTGACAGACAGCTACTCTTTCACCAGTGACTACCTGCGAAGGCTTTCTAGTGGGAGAAGTGTGCTTTAAGCTCTACCAGAGCTCTGGGAGGATTTGCCTGGGGTTTGGTGCTCACATGCCATCATTAGAGCTGGCTTGCCAAACCCACAAGCCCAGCTTTCCCTGTGGTGGGTTACCATTGCATGCCATGAGCATGAACTGGACCTAGAGCAAAGAGAGGAGAGTGAAGCCTTCCAACGGTCCTGCACGAGGGAGAGCAGTCTTGCTGGGGAACGGAGCCTTATGTGGGTCTGCTGCTGTCAGTTTGGCTGACAAACGTGACAATGTTAGTGAGATGTTGAGGTATCAACACACTCTGGATGATTTGTCCTCATTACCAACCAGTGACCAGTGGTGGGGGGTGAGGAGGATGGTTTATGCAGGCTGAGGATCAGCTCTGCTGCGCACTTGTACCAACTCCTGAAGTTTCCCTGGTGCAAGAAACTACTGTAGGGTCTGCACTGGGGGGAAGAGCATTTGCCCTCTTTCCTGGCTAGAAACCCAAATCATGGCAACAGCCAGGGTGCTCTTCTTGCTCTTGGGTGGGTACTGCAGGAACTGCCTGTTCAACCTTCCTTGCTGTCCCATAACCTCCATCATCCTTTTTGCCCTCTTCTATGCACTTTGGAGGTCCTCTCTCCCCTTTGGAGAAGACGAGCATACTGTGTCAAGATGTAGGTGAGGTATAAATATCTCTCATCTTTCCCAGTAATTACTCACTCCTCTCCCACATGCACAACTACTTATCTGCACCACATTTCATCTGTCGTTTTATAGCCTGGCATCCGAGCAGTTGTTGGGAAATCCCAACATGGATACTCCACATGTGTCTTGTCACTAGAAAACAAGCCCCAAAACCCCACATAGCGAAGCAAAGCCCCAACTTAACCCCACCCAAGTTCTTCACAACACATGTTCAGCTTTGACCTCAAGGAGAGCTCCCTGGAGTTCTGATAACAGATGTGTCCCATGGGCTTGTTGTGCTTTTGTGGAAATTGCCTAGTCAAACACCCGATCACACCTTTCAGGATACTGTGACAGTGATATCTTGGCAAATTCCACAGGTAATTACAGAACATTAGGGATTGGAAGGGACCTCGAAACATCATCTAGACCAATACCCCTACCAGAGCAGGATCACCTAGAGCAAGTCACACAGAAACATGTCCAGGAGTGTTTTAAACATCTCCAGAGGAGGAGACTCCACAACCTCCCTGGGCAGCCCCTTCCATGCTTCTGTCACCATCACTGGGAAGAAGTTCCTTCTCATATTGATGTGGAACCTCCTCTCTTCCAGCTCACACCCATTGCCCCTCACCCTATCATTGGATGCCACTGAGCAGAGCCTGACTCCATCCTCCTGACACCCACCCTTCACATACTTATAAACATTAATGACGTTACCCCTCAGTCTCCTCTTCTCCAAGCTCAAGAGCCCCGGCTCCCTCAGCCTTTCCTCATCAGACTGATGCTCCACTCTGTCGTCTTTGTGGCTCTGCCCTGGACTCTCTCCAGCAGCTCCACATCTGTCTTGAACTGAGGGGCCCAGAACTGGACACAATCACCCACATGAGGTCTCACCAGGGCAGAGTAGAGGGGGAGGAGAACCTCTCAATCTGCTAACCACTCCCTTTCTGACCCACCCCAAGATGCCATTGGCCTTCTTGGCCACAAGGGCCCATTGCTGGCTCCTGGTCATGCTACGGTCTACCAGGACTCCCAGGTTTGAGGACGACTGGTTAAGAAGTGACAAGAGGGACAAAGATCAAGCACAACGATGTATTTCAGAGAGATACTTTGCAAAGCCCAGGACAACCACAGGTAAGATTAGCGTTTAGGAGCACTGTTCAAAGTTCTCTCTACAAATAAAAAGCTACCTCCCAGATGCATAGAGTTCATAAGAATTTGTGTCTTCTGTATACATTAGAGATTTTTCTTCTCTCCCTCTACTTCCAAGAAAGGCAAACTCATCCTTCATCCACACCACAGAATCTCTGCACTTTACACCACAGGATTACAACAGTTTACACTCAACAGGAATCTCTAACCTCCACTTCTTAGCTTATCATCACAACAACCAAAAGCAGCTCAACTTTTCTACCAACCTCAAAGTCCACAAACCTCATCTCTCCACATGGACACTTAGGAGCAGTAACATTCCTGCTGGACAATCTAACACATGAGTATTTGCAGCAGGCTTCAAGCCATACAGTCGGATCACTCTCAGTTGGAAACAAGAGTCCTACAAAAACAAACACCTTTAAAGAAAGTGATTCTCACAGACTCTCCAGCCTTCAGACAACTAACAGGACTCTGATGTCCTGGTGATATTCATTGTGGAGACACAAGTCTGAGAGCTTCCCCACAAGGCCGTCCCAGCAAGCTACTTTGATACTGCCATGGAGAGTAGAGCTCCAAGAGAGGGACTATCAGACAGGGGTTCACAGCACTGTCTGACCCCAGCTCACATCATCACCATTTTCTCTTTTATGGAGACATGCTAGGAAGTCAGGATACACCCAACCCTCCCTAATGACTGTGGTTTCCCTTTGGAATCAGGAAAATATACAACTCCATGAAACCTACATGGTAAACAACACGCAACAGGAAATAATAATGGGGAAGAGCATTGACATCCTTGTTCTTATCTGTGTGTGTGAGAGCCTCCCTTTGGGACCAGAGCCTGCTAAAACTCCATGTTTATGCTGCTCATGAAATTCAAGTATAGACAGAACAAACGATGGTAAAGGAGCCCTTTAAAGATTTTATTGCTTCAAGTTCAGGTCTGGTAGAGTGATGAAGGTCTTCCCAAGCGAAACAATAAAGGCTTTACAACATCCCCGACAGTCGGTGTGTTTGTTTTTATCTCCTTGTTCTCCCTCTTTGAAGTCTGCTGCAGAACAGAGATGGGTTGATATGTGGTTGTACTAGTCAAATAAGTTCTCTGCTGTGCAGTGGTAACAGAATTCATCAACCCTTTCAGAAAGGGGGGGACTATATGTAGCCCTTCAGTTCAAAAAGGACACAGAACTGCTGGGGAAAGTCCAGCCAAGAGCCACAAATATGATGAAGGAAGTGGAACAACTCCCTGATGAGGAAAGGCTGAGGGAGATGGGTCTCTTGAGCTTGGAATAAAGGAGACTGAGAGGTGACTTCATCAATGTTGATAAATATGTGAAGGGTGGGTGTCAGGAGGATGGAGTCAGGCTCTGCCCAGTGACATCTAATGATAGGACAAGGGACAGTAGGTGTGAGCTGGAACATAGGAGGTTCCACATCAATATGAGAAGGAACTTCTTCACAGTGAGGGTGACAGAGCACTGGAAGGGGCTGCCCAGGTGGGCTGTGGAGCCTCCTCCTCTGGAGAGACTTACAACCTGCCTGGATGTGTTCCTGTGCAACTTGATCTGGGTGATCCTTCTGTGGCAGGAGGATTGGACTGGATGATCTTTCAAAGTCCCATCCAATCCCTAGTGTTCTCTGATTCTGTGTAAACCTAAGGATAATTATAGCAGAATCATCCATCTCTACACCTTGTCTGCTGGGGAAAGAGGTACAGCTGACAACATGCACCTAAATATACAACATTTGGACCAGAGAAATCTGCCACTACTGCTGCAGGAGCAGAATTCTCCTGCCTTTGCAGCACCAACCACTTCCCCTGAGCGTACAAACACAGCCATGTAGGGCAGCCAACAGCTGAACGTGAAGCTTCATGCTATCCAAAAGACAGAGCACAGGAGATTTGGAGCCCCCGGATAATATGTGACCACCTGTTTCTCGTGCAGACGCATCCCGCATGGCCTCATACCAGCGCGCTCACGCTGGGGATCCCCTTTCATTGCCACGTACCAGCCATAAATCAAAGAAGAGCCTTTTAGTTAGGGCTGTTAGCGCTGAGCATTGCGTCTACATCTGCAACCAGCCAGAGACGTCGCAGCACTAGCGGCGCACACGGAGGCAGATTAAAACAAGTAACATAACCTACTGGGCCAATGTCAAGCCCAGAGCTTGAATTCCTTCTCTTGCTTTTGATCTGCTACTTGTATTCAAAGACCTCCCAGGTTATGAAGCCGTCACACACATCAAGAGGCTGGAGAATGAATGACAGCTGCACCCCTCAAACCCAGCCCAGAGCCCACAAGAAGGAACTTTGCTTATTTTTATTGCAACAAACAGTATTTTTCTCCTGTGTTTATTCTCCTAACTCCTCCCCTCCTCGTTTGTGTAACTGACCCCTTCGTTGACTCTTTGCTGCTCTGGAAAACTACTACCAGAGACCACGAACCACACAGGTTATATTACAAACACTTAAAATATCTTCTACAGTAAAGAACAGTCCTGGCTGCTTGTTTCATTCTTAGGGCTCTTCTGATGTCCAGCTCAAGGAGATCAATTAATGACCAGGAAGCATCACTGGGCTCTGAGAAGACAAATAGTTTCCTCTGAGACCCTTCAGGAGTGACTGCTGCCTCCTCAGCTATGAACATCCTTACAAGAGAGCAGCTTCAGAAGCTGAAGAGCTGGCATCATAGAGCAGCAACAGCAGCCATCACAAGTTGTGCCAATGGGTGTCTCTCCACCTAATTGCCTGGGCTCATCCTCGAAACCCAACAACAGAGGGAGAACAGTACAGATCTGCTCTGGTGGTTTTCCCAGCAGAAAACTGTTTTCAGAGAAGCAATTCAACGGCTTTGGAAAAGGAGCACACAAGTGCCATCCAAAATGGAACGTCGTTCTTCCCAGTGGAGGAACTGACAGTGCTGCCAGGCAAGTTCTACCCTTGGTAGTGGCACCTGTACCTTCTGGCATTACTGGGGTGGGTGTTATCCCATCCCAACGTGCACAGGAACCATGGCAAGTGCTGCACAAGCCGTGCAAAGGCAATGCCTTGCCCCAAGAGCCTTCAGTTCGTAAGGTAACACCCAAACCAAACTGGGACAGTAGCACAAAACCCCCAATGATCAATGTGGGATCAATGGCCTAGCAGCCACAATTTTGTCTGTATATCCTGGTAACTACAGAGAGATTTATGAGTGGGAATGAAGACAGGAATGATGAGGTGGCTTTGCAGAATCCTATGTGCAGCTCCTCCCGAGCATGAAGGAGCTTGTCTGCAAAAATGTGAGCATTGAGCAACAGAGGAACTGGCACGGGCTCCGTGTTGGTTTTGATGAAGATCATTTGTTTTTCTACAAGGTTACAGCACTGAGGTAATGTAGAAGCATGTTTGCTCTGCGAGATGATTTTACACCCCTGCATCTGAAATCAGACCACGTATTTCTTTCTCAATACAAATGGGAGTTGACTTTCCCAAGCGCTGAAAATCCATCACAACCCAACGTGCGTTCGAGACACCTACGGGACCCAAAGAGGCGATGTCAGCATTAGAAAAGCTCCACGTTCACAGCTTTGGCAGAGAAACAAGCAGAAGCTAGAAGTCTGGTGACATCAAAAAGATATCAGGTGCTGCATCTCCTAGAAAATGGGCTTCATGATGGTAACTGGGGCAGGTTGCTGACGTCTGATACAGCTCATGGGCTGCACACGCAGCACCCAAGGTATCAGTCAAGTTCCCAGTGTCCAGCAAGCTGTGTGATTAAAGGGAAAAACCACCATACACCCATATTCAGTCTGTCCTGCCACTTCAGGTGTGGACATGCTCCTCCAGTAGTCAAGGACAGAGGCAACAGCACAATGAAGTCCCACTGCAGGTGCCAATTACCACAGGCAGGGCATTCGCCCCAAGGAAACCCCCAGCTTTTGGCAGAGGTGGCTAAAGCACCTTCACCTTCTCCTGCCCCAAAGGCACAAGCTTCTCAGCACATGATGGGAGCAACTGTCACGCAGCAGTTCCTGCAGTGGGAGGTTTCCTTTCCAAATGCAGCAGGAAGAGAAGAAGAGCTAAGAATAACTCAGAGGAGGTCCAAACTCCAAGCCCAAACGTCAGCTAATAAAGCCAAAAGGGGGAAAAATAAAGGAATAAATGAAGCCACAACAGTAATTCCCTCTGTTGGGTTTCTTCCCCCCCATTATGAGCTATAGACATCAGCATATAGACGGAAGAGGTCAACTTTCCTACTCCTCTTAAGGCCAAGGAGCAGTTTATACACATAGCCTACTTTGTAAAGTATCCAGGCCACAGGAGAGCTAATCTTCAGCAATACTTGAGCCACACCAGCAGCTTTAAACAACCATTGGGAACTTAATAATTAAAATCCCATATATTCCTAGTTGTACTGGCATTAACTCAAGAGGTCAGAAAGTTGTATCCCACTAAGAGACCACTGTCCGAAAAGCCTGTGGGAGTGGGGTCACTTGTGATTTGGAAAGTCTTCATCCAAGATAAAGACATGTCTGATTTGACTGAATTGCCACAAAAAGGACACGAAACTGCTGGAGGAGTCCAGCACAGAGCCACAAGGATGCTGAAGGGAGAGGAACATCTTCCTCATGAGGAAAGGCCAAGGCAGCTGGGTCTCTTGAGCTTGGAAAATAGGAGACTGAGGGGTGACCTCATTAATGTTGATAAATATGTGAAGGGTGGGTGTCAGAAGGATGGAGCCAGGCTCTGCTCAGTGGCATCTAATGATAGGACAAGGGGCAGTGGGTGTGAGCTGGAACAGAGGAGGTTCCACATCAATATGAGAAGGAGCTTCTTCCCAGTGAGGGTCACTGAGCACTGGAAGGGGCTGTCCTTGGGGGCTGTGCAGTCTCCTTCTCTAGAGACATTTAAAACCTGCCTGGATGTGTTCCTCTGCTACTTGATCTAAGAGATCCTACTGTGTCAGGGGTCTTGGACTGGATGATCTTTCAAGGTCCCTTCCACTCCCTGATGTTCTGTGATTTTGTGAACTGTTGTTAGTTCTTCAGCTAATGGCTTACAAATGTCTGTGGATTAGCAGTGCCCCAGAGAAGAACACTACACACACACAAAAATCATAACAGAAGGAAAAAGGATCCAGCTTCTTGTAAAAATCCAGAAGCCCAAGAGGTTTGAGGCAGGAACAAAAATAAATGTGGAACTAAATTAAGTAATTCAAGCCAGGAGAGAGACCTGCAGAGCAGATCTCCAATCTATTAGTCATAAAGGAGTACTGAACAGAACTCTAAAGAGCCCAAGAATTTACTTCCCTCTTATTCAAGCTCATGGGGAGACAACACGAAAACAGAAAAGGAAAGAATTCATTTCCCAGTGTTTTTCTCTGGTAGCTCACTGGAGCTCTCACAAGATCAGCAGCCACACGGCAACAAAGCTTCATTGTCACTTGGGGAAAAACATCCTGCTAAGGTAAAACACTTCAGTCTTCGATCTGTCAGCACCCGAAAGACGAGCTGCGCCCACCTCGGCTTGGGAGCCCGGGGTGCAAAGCAAACAAACAATTACTCGCTGCAACTACTTAGGCTCAAAAAGCAGAAGCCTGTCCTCAGAGCATTCAAACTGCTGCAAAGTAGGAATGGCTGAGCAGCCCCAACTCCCTCCTGGGAGTCAAACAGCTGCAGCACATCTGTAAGGTCATCCTTGGCCATGCCAGCAGATTGCTTTCCTCAGTCCACCCCAAGAGCAGATGCCAAAGTGCCAGATAACAGGCAGGTGCCTAAGAAGGCACCAGAGTGTAACCTGGAAAGGTTCTTTAGCCAACCCATGAGCTGTTGGATGTGCACAGAGGGGACAAAGCCCTGGAGAACACATCTGAAAAAACAGAGGAGGTAAGGGGCCATGGGATGGGGCTAGTCAGGAGCAGGGGGCTGATAAAAACAAGCCATAGCTTTTATTCTGGTGCCTGTTCTCAGCCACATATCCTGGCCCCAGGCAGTGCTCATCTTCCCTGTTCTTTTTGCCCCAGACCTGATTTAACAACCAGTTTGAGCTTGGACAAGAGATGGCACACTGGCACAGCAACGTCTAAGTCAGGCTTAGCTTAAACCCAAGCACAGACTGAGGCCAGCCTCTTCCATTTGCCTTCAGCGGTGCCCTACTGAACCCTCTCAGAAGCTGCTCAGGGATGCTGTCAGGGATGCTGTGAGCTGTGCTGCTCAGCTCTGGAAACCTTCCACGGAAAACTCTGGGAAAGTGCTTGAACAAATTATCCTCCCACAGACCAAACACCATCTGAAACTACAACGGGACCCTTGCAGTTTATGAGGCTCAGGTTCTGAACAGAACTCGCAGCTTTTACAGCAGCTGATGGCACAGAACCTGTTTACACACCAACAAGGACACGGGTCTGAAGACGAGCCCTATAAGCTTTTATTGAGCAGTGCAGCGTGATTCCTGCAGCACCCGCACTGCTCCTACCCAAGACACAACCCTGTGCCCCAACCACAGCACCCAGTCCCACACCAAGTTACAGTCCTCTTTTGGAAGGGCCAGTTTTTTTGCTTGGCCATTAACAGAACCAAACTGGAAACCCTTCTCAGTATAGACTGTGTCTTCTGCTTTTGTGCATGAGCCTAGAGAGTCACTGCAAGCTTTCAGCAGGCTCGTCCTTAGCGCTCTCTAGGCCCCCCTGACCTCTCAGCCTCTCTGTTTCCTGACTTTGGAGATAACTGGCTTGAGAAAACCACAGGATGGGGGGGGAATAGATTCCCAAAGCTGTGCCCTGCTAGCCACACATCCTGGGAACCCCCAGTGTGTGGCTCAGGCTCCCTGGGAAGCAGCTGCATAGGAGGAAAGGAAAAAAACCACCAGAAAAAAACAACCAAGGGTCTTTTGAGCTAGTGTCTGTTGGTTCTCTGACAAAACTGAACACAGAAAAAAAACCCCAGGGCCAGCATCAGCAGAGGGCTGGCAGAGAGGGAGCAACGATTCCCTCATCGAGGAAGGGCATCAGCTAATGAAGGAGATGCAGCATATGCAAAGCCCTCATCCCTCTCCCCACCAGCAAAGCACACGGGATGGCTGTGTAATGGTTTTATTTCCCCCCTCTCTGTTTATGAGGAGACAACTCAAATACCTTCTGATCCAGCTAACAGGCACCACTGCAAGAGAGCATTTTACAGAGCAGGACTCCTGCAGACCAGGCAGGGCACAAACATGCCATGGGCTGAGAAAGGAGAACACACAGCCCTGCTACCTCTGGTATTTGGGGTGCTACCAGGCATCCTGGGTAGCTAAGCCCCAGTTCTTTAAACGTGCTATGAAGTCTTTTCCACATTCTTTCCACAAGCACAGCGCACAGGGAAGTCATCCCATGTGCTCACCCCATCTGATGCCATGCCACCACCCATGTCAGCTCGGGGCTGGACCCACCAGGGGACCAACTCAAAGGCATCATCACCAGCTAGAAGCTGTGCAGTGTCAGCTAAGCGCTGCTTTGGTTTTATCAACGTTAGCCATCACTATTGTTTTTCAGAATCTTATGCTAGGATGGGCATTTTCTCACCAAGCTGCAGTTCCTGGAAGCTGGGTATTGCATAAAAAAAATCCCACTTCCCACCAGAGAAGATTCCCACCCCTAGAGCCAAACAAAGCTGGGAACAGGAGGACCTGAGTGCAGCAGAGGACTGAACAATTTGAAAGCAATTCAAACCTACACTTCGACTGTGGTGAAAAGCCACAAATTTAAGACGTGTGCATTATCAATGCCATTGTCAGCAAGCCAAGTCCTTCTTTGACCAGCTAAAATTCAATTACAATGACAATACACTCTCTATTCAGTGAGGACTCACTAGTTCCACCCACAACCTTTGTGCATCACGTCCCAGGCACAGCTCTCACATGTATACCAGGAGGAGCAATCAGGCACAAGAGACACAACAGGAGCTGCCAAGCGGCCACCACTTCTCAGATGGTCCTTCAGTAAGCCTGCAGGGGCTGGGCAAGCAGATGGTTTTGGAGGAGCCATGCCATGCGGATGCTCAGCTAGATGACACCATGGTGGAAGCAGCATCTTGGGCTGTAGAATTTGGGGCTTTGGGCTGAGAAGAGCCAGAGATGTAGGGAAAAGATGAGTGGCTGTGACTGCCACTGTCCAGGCACCGGCAGAAGTGGGGACAGCTTGGGAGCACAGGAGAATACCAGGGAAAAGGTAGGAAAGCATTACAGGAGAGCAGAAAGGGAAGTCCTGATCAAGATTCTCCAGTCACTAGGAGGAACTTATGACCCATTTAATCATTTCCTTGTCTTCTATTCAGCTGAAAGCCTGGACCTTTAAGCCTTTTTTTTTCCCCCTCCAGAAAGAGGCAGAGTCTCCATTTCCTTAGAGATGCAGCATCCCAAAATACTACCAGTCCTTCACTTCATCCAGAGCTGCCATCGGACCATGAAGCAAAACCACCAGGGCAACAAGATTAAGCTTAACAACATCCTTCACGAGCTGGAGCCTGAACATCTGACTCCATATATGTGCCCTGAGCCGCCAGCCTCCTCCAGACCGAGACGGAGAGTCACCACCAAGGGCTATAAAAAGCTTCTTTGCAGGGGAGCGGTCGCGTACGCCGCACACATCAAACTGGTTTTATGTGGCCCACATCAAAATCCTAACGCAGCATTTTCCATCTTTTAACCCAAAACACAGGCGAGGGCAGGAAATGCCATAGAGCCTCCTAAGTCACCCTAGTTTGGGAAGAGACAGGAGTCCTGCCCCCATGGCAAAGGGAGAAGTGATTTTGCCATCCCAACCAAGATTAAAGCCAGGCCAAGAGCCACTCGTGCCGATTCTCTGCCCTGTGGCACCAGAGCTGCTCTAAACCCCCTGTGGCTTGTCTGACGCCTGGGCCAGTCTTCAAAGGAGAGCAGAGCCCAAGGGAGAAAGAGCCCAGGACCACAGAGCTGTGCTTGTCACTGCAGAGGTCTGGGGACCATGGGGATGGCTTCCTATGGCACAGTGGGGAGCAAGAGCCACAATATGGAAAGACATTACGATGGAGAAGGACCAAGAGCCTCAGGGGACAACTGCTTGGTGCTAAATGCAGGCAGTGCAACCCTGGGGACACTGAGCCTCTTCCAGCTGGAGACCCAGACTCCTGACGTGTTGGGGTCAGCTGCAGCCTCCCAACCCACACCAGACACACTTCAGATGACAAATGGGTGCTTTAAGCCTCCTAAGGCTCTTTGTCACTAGACATCTTCCATTGAAAGCTCATAACTTCCCCTCACCACCACTTGGAAAAGTGAGGCTCAGGGAGAAAAGGAAGTGGGATTTGTTCAGTGGGCAAAACAAAAATTGAAGCTCCAACTGGTTAGGTTTCAAGCAAATAAGCCTTTAAAAGAAGCATCCTGACAACTCCAGGCACTAGTGTCCAGGGTTTTGCTTGTTTGGTAGTAAGGTGGCAACTATTTGAATTACTAGAAATAGTTCCAGGGGGTCATGCAAGCCCCAGGCTGATAGCCAACTACTACATAGGTTGCTGTCAGCTTAATAACCAGTGACCATCCGAGAAACTACTGGTGAAACGTAGATGCCCTTCCAGTTCTGACACTGTAGAACTTCACCTCATCTAATCCTTCCTAAACTGCTTGTTTTGACTCCATAATTGATTTTGCAATTAGCCCTGTAAGACAAACAAGGGTCAACAAGGAGGAGTTTTCCAACCCCCCCTTAGCTGATAACACTGAATGAGACCTTTACATCACACATGGTGCATCTGGATTTACTGGGCTTGGTGTCACAGCACTGGCACCTGCAGAAGTCCCTGCCATCTCACTGCTGCAAAATGACTTCTAAAGAAACACCACAGCAGAGCCTTGTTTTAAGAACACACAATGTCAGGGATTGGAAGGGACCTTGAATGATCATATTGTCCAACCCCCCTGCCACAGCAGGATCCCCTAGATCCAGTCACAAAGGAACACGTCCAGGTGGGTTTTAGGATGCCTCCAGAGAAGGAGACCCCCCAACACCCCTGGGGCAGCCCCTTCCAGGGCTTTGTCACCCTCACTGGGAAGAAGATCATAGGATCATAAGATCCTTCTCATATTTATGTGAAACCTCCTCTGTTCCAGCTCACACCCATTGCCCCTTGTCCTATCACTAGGTGCCACTGAGCAGAGCCTGGCTCCATCCTCCTGACACCCACCCTTCACACATCTATAAACATTAATGAGATCATCCCTCAGTCAATAGGGATGAGGTTCACCTGCTGCCCAGTGTCTCCCTGCAGCGTGAGGAGGAACATGTGACGGGTATGATCCTGGTAATGGGTCAAGGTCCTTGGTCTTTTCATATTTATAAATATGAATGAGGTCACTTCTCAGTCTTTTTTCCAAGCTAGACACCCAGCTCCCTCAGCCTTTTCCTCCTCAGGGAGATGCTCCACTCCCTTAACCACCACACACCACAGCTCACCTCTGCCTGACCTCAAGCCTAGGCTATGCACGAGGCCAGAGCATCCATCAGCTCTGAACCCAACGCGATTTCTTCTCAGACTAGGAGCTGAGCAGATCACAAACAAGGCTGCGGGTCCGGCTGGCATTCCTGCTCCGGGAAGGTCAGTGGGCAGCACACGGTCCTGCCAGGCTGCAGTTAAAAGCCAACACAACAATGAGGCAGCCCCAGCGCGGCCCTGCAATCGGTGCCGGCGGGCGCCTCGCTCAGCCACAGCCCCACCAGCCAGGGACACGACCCCCTGCGTGATGCTGTGTCGCAACGAGCTGCCCAGGCTCATGCCACCAACACTCCCACCCCACACCCCAGCGACTTGCATCTCGGGGCATCCCTCCCGGGACGATGCTCTTTCCCATGATGGCGAGGGCACGCAGAAGCCACTCCTGCCTTTTTAAAGCTCTTTCACCACAACCCTAGAGAGGCCAGATTTTCGCATTTTTGGTAATTCGACCACTTTCCATGCCAACACCTGAAACAAAGGAAGCAGAAACCTAAACGAGAGGCTGAGACACTGGGGCTGCTGTCAGTCTGAGAGACCCAAGAAAAGCCTCTGAAGACCACTGCAGAGAAGATTTATTTGAAACAAACGCAAAGCAAACAGGAAAATTCATTAGTCGTCACTTACAAAAGGTTCAGAGAGCTTCTTAAGAAAGAAAAAAAGTCTCCAGCAAAGTCAGCTCCTAATGACAGAAATTCCTGTAAAGAAAAGTTCTTTGTGCAAAGAGCGGAGAGGAAAGATTCCTGTGTCACTAAACCTCTTTCTTCAGCTTTTCAGCAGTCAGAAAACACCTCATTAACAGCTAATGTCTACATAATGGCTGCGTTTTATCACCACCTGATTTTTTTCAAGCTTACCCAGCCCTGTCAGGAGACACCACAACAGCACTGACTACCCAACCTGTCAATAGTCCCACCTTTCAAACACAGCTCCGGCCCATTTCAGTTCCACCCTGTCCTCCACCAACAGCCACTTACGTCCCACTTAAGGCTGAAGCTGTTCATTTTTGATCAGATAGGTTTCAGATCCCTAGAAAACATCTTTTATTTAAAGAACAGCAGATAACACAGATGTGGTTTGTCTGTCAAATAAGACACGATCCAGGCTTTCCCCAGTGAACTGCTCTATTTTCTCCAAGGGTAGATCAAGCTCCCACTGAAGAACATGAAGTCAGGTCGTTGATCTTGTACTTTTCAATCTTCCTCCCTTGCCGTGCTCCTCTTTGTCACAGGCACCAGGACATTCGCTGGCGGTGACAGGTTCTTATGTCACAGCAGCTTCTCACTTTCCACTCATGACATTCAAAAGCAGCTGCTGACACGAGCTGGGACGCTCACACGCTGCCTCCGTTCGGCACACGCTGCCTCTCTTACACACCCCCTCACGTTCAGCGTAGAGGGCCAAACAGATGGATGAAGAAAAGAGAACACTGAACTCATACTGAATCCTCTAGCAGATTAAACCCAAAGTAATGGATAAAGAGACTGTTTTGAGCATTTGATTTCCTCACCAAACGTTGGCAGTTACTTGGGTCCACATAGGACACACAAGGGAAAGGGATGGACTAAGCAGAGCATCAACATCTGGTATGAAACACCAGCACCTGCCCTCAGACTCTCCGCAAAGCCCAGACATAGAATCATTAGGGATTGGAAGGGACCTCGAAAGATCATCTAGTCCAATCCCCCTGACACAGCAGGATCACCCAGACCAGACATGGGTCTGCTCAGCACCCAAACACATGAAAAACAGCCAAGCAGCTCCCGTGCAGCCACGTGAGGAAGGAGCCTGCTCACGTTAGCTCTCGTGCTCAATTCACCAGGCTCCAGTGGTCTGAGTTTGCCAGATAAGCTCTGGGCAAGAATGCAAAGTCTAGGTGCTGCTCCAAACCCAAATGTGAGCTCTCTGCTGTCGGCCCATCACTGCTTGCATGGCACAGCCCGTGATGGATGACTTGCTCCTGCTTAGAGCCTTACAGAGGAGATTAGATACCTCTCTAAAATGAGAGGTTTTTAATCTGGTTTCTGGAAGAAGTCCTGCAGTGGGAGGTATCCAACACACACTTAACAACCCTAATAATTCTTTCTAGCTTTAAAAGAACCTAATCTGTGATCTGGAGGTGTCAGACATCTGCTATCCAGAGCAGAGGCTGCAGCCCTGTTGCTCCTATGCAATCACATCAAACCACACAAAATCTCACAGGATTTATCTCGAAGACAAAACCAGAGGATAAATTTCTATTAGTGACTACTGACTTGCTGATCAACAAATGGCCGCTGCCAACTACACTGCGTCTACAGCTCTTCCAAGATGCTGGAACACAGAAGGTTCCACATCAATATGAGAAGGAACTTCTTCATGGTGAAGGTGACAGAGCACTGGAAGGGGCTCCCCAGAGGAATTGTGGAGCCTCCTTCTCTGGATATGTTTGAAGCCTGCCTGGACATATTCCTGTGTGACTTGATCTAGGTGATCCTGCTGTGGCAGAGGGATTGGACTGGATGATCTTTCAAGGTCTCTTCCAATCCCTAGTATTCTGGGAAACCTCACGAATATTCTGTGAATAAGTGGCCATCACACATCTGCATTGTGCACTCAAGTGTCCGAGTGGCTTCACCGGGATCAATAGCTCCAGCCCTGAGGATCTAAGGAGGGTCAGGCCATCTTTATACCAACTATTCCTCTGTCCAGGCCCAGGCAATGCACACCCATACCCAACATCCTAATGACATGTTGACTTGTATTTGAAGACAATGCTATTTTCAGAGATCAGATACTATCCCCCCGTGAGCCCTCTCGAAGAAAAGCTGTGCAGGCTGCAGTTCACAATGAATTTGTCAAGAATGGCTAATGCCAGTAATACATTTGAAGTCCATCTCTATGGGGCTCTGGGTACTCTGGTCTAGTGAGAGGTGTGTCTGCTTGTTACAGGGAGGGTTGGTCCCTTCCAACCCTACAATCCCATTAGTATTTTCCCAAAGTCACCGCTGCACCAACACAAATCACAACTGGATCGTAACGTTGGTCTTGGGGCCAACCCATCTCCAAGCCTGTATGATGCTGCATCATCTCTTCCTTTACTACTTAGAGACTCTTCCAGCTTGTGGGCTAAATCTGCTCAGCTGAACACTCATTGGAAAGGAAACATTTAACAACAGATTGAGGCTTTGATGCAAAGTGCTGTTCTGACACTGTTGTAAACTGGATGTCATCACACAAATAAAAGCTTCGCTTTGAGTTAGCATTTCATTAAACCCTCAGTCTTAATTAAAAGAGCCAAAGCTTTTCATGATGTGTGTTTCCAAACTGTGTCTGCTCCCCCCAACACACCGTTTCCCATAGGTTTTAAACTACAAAGCTTTTCTTCTGTCCTATAAAATTCATAAATGCCATCTGGTCTCTCTTTCTAGAGGGGCACCGGATGGGACAGTCTTGGCATCTCCATCTCTCTACCAGGAACAAAACCGCTGTTGTTTTCCCCAAACATTTCATCCACACAATCAAACCCACGGCCAGACCAACAACCTTGACCCCTTATCAGGATCATACCCATCACACATTCCTCCTCACACTGCAGGGAGACACTGGGCAGCAGATGAACCTCAACCCTACTGACTGAGGGGTGACCTCAACGCTGATAAATATGTGAAGGGTGAGTGTCAGGAGGATGGAGCCAGGCTCTGCTCAGTGACATCTAGTGATAGGGCAAGGGGCAGTGGGTGTGAGCTGGATATGAGAAAGAACTTCTCCATGAGGGTGACAGAGCACTGGAAGGGGCTGCCAGGACACTTGTGGAGTCTCATTCTCTGGAGACATTTAAAACCCATCTGGACATGTTCCTGTGTGACTTGGTCTAGGCGATTCTGCTCTAACAGGGGGATTGGTCTAGATGATCTTTAGAGGTCTTTTCCAAACTCTAACTTGGATTTTGAGCTAACAATGTGCAACCTCATTCCTGAAGATTTAGTTAGTGCCTTTACAGCCCTAGAGAGGGTATTTATCTCTCTAGTTTTAAAAGGCTTAACACAACACTGGAGGAGAAAGGCAGGGGACCACATCAAAGCACCACTAAGGGCTTCATTTCACATTCATTCCCAGGAGGGCTAACACCAAGGGTGCAAAGAGCACCAGAGAAATGTAGCCTGGAGATAAGGAGCCACACAAGGCACAAGCACTGTTGCTGTTCCCTCCTTTCTGGGGGAAATTCCTCTTTCACAGCAGGCAATGGGAGCTTTGTTGACAGAGGAGCCAAATCTGCTGGGACTATCCAATGAGGCAGGACACAGGCAGCAAGAACCACATCCCTCTGCTCATCGAGGTGTTGAAGTAGCTCAAACACACGCTTCAGGGCTTCCCACTTATCCTGATAAGAGTGCAAATAGCCTGAAACCCCTGCTGAGCTCAGCCAAGCTCTGGAGGTTCGGAACCTTCAGGACAGGAGAAAAGCCACCCGAACACGATGTCTTTTACAGCAGGGCTTACACGCGTCACACACATTGTGTTCAGACCAAGCCCTGTCCTCCAACATGCACAATCATCTCTTCCAGCAACCATGAGCATTTATGAACAGGCAGGCTTTTAAAGATGGGCCTTTGATCTTGTTCCCAGTTATTTATTGAGATTCACCCCAGCGAGCAGTAAAACGCATGAGCTGGATGCACGAACTAGTAGGAGAAGGCACATTTTACATTTCACTGGGTTTGACAGAAGAGAGAAGACCATGTGTGTTTTTAAACAGGACAGTTTGGTGCCAGCCCGATTAAAATACGACGGTACCTTTCCGAGCAGGAAAAGTCTGCTCAGTCAGGACATCTCTGGGTCTTTTACAGCCCCTCTGCTCTCCTCCATTTGCAATGTTAAACTGCAGGTTTAATTTTGCTCCTCCAAAGGCAATACCCAAGGCACAGGAGAAGCAGAGGTGTGTGTAATACATCAAGTCCCACCGCTTCACTAAACCTGCTCTGCTAAACCCAGCTCCACACCAGACCAGAGACCCAAGCAGGGTACTACCTCTTCATTTACATTCAGCCCTAATCTAATGTGTCATGCAAATGGCACAGGAGGGAAAATGAAACCAAAAAGCCTCCCAGCCCCTCTCTTACCCCTGAACTAGGAGACCATCTGTAGTTTCAAAGCAGTTCTAGCAGGCACAGCTCGACATCTGCACCCCATTAAGATCTAATTTGAAACAATTGCTATTCACTATCTCACTTGTTTTTCCTGGGCAGAGCAGCTTTGATGTCTCCCAGTTGACAAAAACACCTAAGAAATAGGCATTAAAAAAAATATCAACTGGAAGGTAGGAATTGGTTCCCATGAACAACAGGTACCAGCGTTCAGCAAACAGAAACCAGAGCCACGAGCACTCACACCTCCCCTGGACACTACTACTGTACGGGGGAGGCAGATGTTGCCTCACTTCTTCGTAATGATGAGGTTATGAGCAACCACAGAAGGAATCACAGAATATTAGGGATTTGAGTGGCTTCAACAGATCATCTAGTCCAATCCCCCAAAGACATGGCCTCTTCCAGCCTGGGAGAAGAGGAATCCCTGTTCTCCTAATTTATCATTAACTACTTGCAAAGCTTAGTGACAACTGCAAGTTTGATTTGATAAAATCAAGGAATGGCAGATCAAATCACAGACCCCGGGGAGTCAACTCTTAGATATAACCTGCACTTTCTCTTTTCATTCCTCATGCCTCAACTCCAACTCAGGAATGTAGGAGGTTCTATGTAAATCTCAGAAGGAGCTTCTTCCCAGTGAGGGTGATGGAGCACTGGAACAGGCTGCCCAGGGGGGTTGTGGAGTCTCCTTCTCCTGAGGTGTTTAAAACCCACCTGGACATGTTCCTGTGCAACTTGGTCTAGGTGATCCTGCTGTGGCAGGGGGATTGGTCTAGATGATCTTTTGAGGTCCCTTCCAACCGCTAATGCTGTGTGATCTCTGGTGAGTACTCACCATCTTCTCAGGATATTACTTTGTGTGTAGGTTGCTCACTGACATTTGAAAGGAAGGGCAATTAAATCATAGAGAATTAATTTCAAAGTTCAATACAGCAGATGCCTGCTATTTTATTCAGCAAGGTAATAACATTTCACTTCTTGAACCCCTAAGAATATGAGTTGGTTATGAGAAACCATCCATCAGCTTCCAAATACTCCACATAGTCAAAAAGCTGACAGTCTCCCCATGTGTTTAATCCTGCTCGGTGACTCATGTGCTTATTTTCATCCTTATAATGACACTATTATTACTGGAAAACTTCTCCACTAAGTCAGGCTCCGTAGGTGCCACACATGAGTTGAAAACTTATGAAGTCAGAGAGGGCCTTTGGTTTTCAGGCTGAGCCAGCTGGTGACCAAATGGCACACGCGCTCTTTAAATGCACATTTCATAAAACAAAGCAGTTGCTTGCCTCTGCAAAACGTTGCCCAAGAACAAGCCTCCTCAGATAAGCCAGAGATGCCCCAAAGTGTATTTAGCACATGGGGATCCTCCACTTTGTTTTTGTCTGAATATGAATAAGGGAGACTGATCCTTATGCAACTGTGGATGGAAGAATGAGTCTATGATTCTAAGAAGAACTGAAAAGCTCTAAGGCTCTGATGACCCTGAGTAGAGCTGCAGGGAAGCACCAGCCTCTCCCTTCAGCCAGGAACCTGAGGATATTTAGGAAAATCTTCTTCCCAGAAAGAGTGGGGAGGTCTTAGAACACGCTGCCCAGGATGAGGGTGGAGGCACCATCTCTGGAGAGATTCAACAAATGGGCAGGCATGGTGTTTCAAGAGATGTTTAGTGGTTTGGGGTTGTAGGATGAATGGTTGAACTTCACAGAACTTTAGGGATTGGAAGGGACCTCGAAAGATCATCTAGTCCAATCCCCCTGCCAGAGCAGGATGCCCTAGATCCAGTTGCACAGGAACATATCCAGATGGGTTTTAAACTCTTGGGGACAAAGCAAAGCACTTTCCCAGCAGGAAGGAGAGGGGGGCAAGTGGATACCCAGCATGGGGGTCCCCCAGAAAGGCTTGACACTTTTAACCTCATGAGGCAACTCCTGCAGCCTCAACCCACATATCTTCAGGGATGATGGAGATGGGGGAAATGAGAGGAGTCCTGCACTTGCCCCTAGCTGGGACTGGCAGAGACCCAGAGATTTAAAGAGCAGAGGAAAAGCAACTTGAAGGGCTGAGCTTTACAAGTAACTGGGAGCCCCTCCACCAAGCTGACAGGCAGGAGACCAGGTCACACAAGCAGATGTGACTCACCAGTATGTTTTTAGCATCCTCTCACCCTCATCATGCACAGGGGCCCGTTTCCCAGAATTTTTAAGCTAACATACACAAACGTGAGGAGAAAAACCCCCACTAACAGCCCCTTGGATTAAACCCATCCCAGTCAGACGCAGTTCAGTTTCCAGTTGCACGTTGTGCTGGTAAATACCTTCCCCTGAGCCCGTAGGTTATAAATATTTACAACTTCTGCAGTAACAGCATGTGAACAAAAAACCCTGCTGCAGCTCATGAGGAGCAGTGCTGAGTGCCAGGCACAAGAGCCTGGACTCTTCCAAGTCCACTAGCTTCAGTTTTTCCCCGTGGATGTTCCAACACTGTTTCATCTACTGCTGCTGTCACGGGACGAGTTTAACTCTGCTCTGCCCCAAAAGCCAGCAATGAGCCCTTGTGGCCAAGAAGGCCAATGGCATCCTGGGTTTGATCAGAAGCGGGGTGGTTAGTAGGTGGAGAGGTTCTCCTCCCACTCTGCTTTGCCCTGGTGAGACCACATGTGGAATATTGTGTCCAGTTCTGGGCCACTCAGTTCCAGAAGGACACAGAGCTGCTGGAGAAAGTCCAGCACAGAGCCACTAATATGATCATAGAATCATAACAGACTGGAAGGGACCTCAAAAGACTGTCTAGTCCAAACCCCCTGACACAGCAGGATCACCTAGACCAAGTCACACAGGAACACATCCAGGTGGGTCTTGAACATTTCCAGTGATGGAGACTCCACAACCCCCCTGGGCAGCCTGTTCCAGTGCACTGTCACCCTCACTGGGAAGTAGTTCCTTCTCATATTTATATGATACCTTCTATGTTCCAGTGGAAGGGAGTGGAGCCTCTCCATGATAAGGAAAGGCTGAGGGAGCTTGGTCTCTTGAGCTTGGAGAAAAGGAGACTGAGGAGTGACCCCCATTAAGGTTGATAAATATGTGAAGAGTGAGTGTCAGGAGGGTGGAGACAGGCTGTGCTCAGTGGCATCTAATGATAGGACAAGGGGCAATGGGTGTGAGCTGGAACACAGGAGGTTCCACATCAATATGAGGAGGAACTTCTTCCCAGTGAGGGTGACAGAGCCCTGGAAGGGGGTGTGGAGTCCTGTTCTCTGGAGACATTTGAAACCCACCTGGATATGATCCTACCTAAAGCTGGGGAGCCAGCATTTGGTGAGACATCTAGTGCATCACCAGCTTGAATAAGCAACACTAACAGGAGATGCTTTTCCTACCCCAAAGTCCCATGGTGAAGAGGTCCTTCAAAATTCATCAATGAGAGCTGCAAATTCCCAGGAAAGCTCAAGTGTTCCATGTGGTGCTTCAGAGCAGGGACAATTTCAGTTTACATCAAGCTGACAAATGACTGGACAGACTTCTGAAACCCACCCCATAGAGTAGATGAGGCAACTCAGGAGTGTCTTGTAATTAAAAGCACCAGCAAACAGAGTCTCACGCACAGCTATAAAAAAGCCTGAAGAACCAGCAGCTGCCAAGGAAGAGACAATAAATAGTAAACATCCCCCCACACCTTAATCCTCCTTGCTCTGCTACTAAGCTTTTGCACATCTTCTCTCCATTCCTTTTAGGGAAGATATTCAAGGGCAAGAATGGACTATTTTAGGGCTTCTGTTATAGAACTTTCCCTTGTAGGGCACGAGGGAAAGATTTTCCAACCCCATTTTGCTCTCCCATACCACAGGAGCAGCAAACTTCTCCCCAGGTCTCTGTTGGGCACTGGGCTGCACCAAAGCCCAAGAGCACCTGCAGAAGGTTGACCATGTCCTGGGCTGATCCAGCTACTCAGCACAGTCAGGAGTAAGGGAAAAAGCAAGTCCACACTCTCCTTCTGGAGCTGCACCCTGCTGCCACAGCAGCTTGCATAACCAAGAAACCATGTCCCCAGAAATGGTGGTAGGTGCTCATAGAGCACCAGAGGAAGTTCAAAATGCAAACGCCACTACAGGCAGCAATATTCACTCACTCTTTCTACTAAAGTACTTGCAATTTCTTCTGTAGGAGAAGGCATTACTTAACTTCGAAGTACATGAGACACTGGGACAGATTCCCCTGAAATCCTAGTAGCCTCATGCTTCTCCCAGCCTGTGGACAGAGTGCAGCACCTCATTTCCAAATCCACTATCTTCAATGGTTCCAGTTATCAGATTTTAAACAGCAGCAAAGCCACCGCATGCGACTTCATGGTTCAGAACCTGTCAAATAAGAGAGCTACTTCCATACAGAGACTGGGCAGCACAAAGCCAACAAATGCACTTCCAAGGTCCTGGAAACAGACCCTTTCCTGACACTTATGAACCCTCTAAGCTCCAAGAGCTACTCATTTTGGAAAGGTCTGAAGTTATGCCCTTTGGGTGGTTTACTCAATCCCAAAGTCTGCCTGCAGCTGTCCAGAGCTGTGCAGCCACTCTCCAGGGAGACAGTGTCATACAACAGCAGCAATGCCAGGGCTACCAACTGCCTCCTACTACCCACCTACACTCAGTTAAAAATACTAACAGTTTTAGAAGTCCAGGCATCCCTTCAGCCATCTGACTTGTCCTCGGGCCTGAAATGGGATGCTAGCAACAAGCATCATCTTCCTACGAGGAAAGCTGACCTTTCAGCTTCTGGCTGACTCAGACACGAGATGTAAACAACCACAGTTTATTCTTCCCCCGTAGCCATTTGTTCTCCTCTGTCCATCTCATGCTGCTGTGCAGAGTTCAGCTGCCCTCTGGGTCATCACGCACCACTCACTGTTGGTGTTTGTGGGAGAGGAATCCCTTTGCTTGAGACATCTACAACCACAGCACTGAGGTTTATCCTTCCTCATAATGTGGAGATGTTCCTGTGTGACTTGGTCTAGGTGATCCTGCTCTGGCAGGGGGATTGGACTGGATGATCTTTCCATGTCCTTTCCAATCCCTAATGTGCTGTGATTCAGTGATAACATCACACCAGAGGCATGACATCTTTAAAAATCACAGAATCACTAGGGATTGGAAGGGACCTTGAAAGATCATCCAGTCCAATCCCCCTGCCACAGCAGGATCACCCAGACCAAGTCACACAGGAGCACATCCAATCCAATCCAATTCTTTTGCTTTATCTTTGGGGGGAAAAAAGTGACATTATCACCTCTTCCCCAAGATCTTCATTTCTTCAAGGACTTTCTTGCTACATCCCAACATCACCAGGGCCATCTGCTCATCCCCAATCTATCTCAGCAACTCAGTGATGCACCAGGGGAACTTCCAGCAGTAAAAGCAGCAGCGGCTCTATGGGCACAGCAGATGTTAGCTAACCTGAATCCAAAGCCATTCCAGCTCTTTCCTTCAGCAATACAGCTGCCACAGCTGCATGTCCAATAAGCCTCACACCTTTCACTCCACACTTGACAGGACATGTTATTGCATTGCCCTGACAGAACAGAAACGGCACTTTCCGGCCACCCAGAGCACCGCTCGTTCAGCGTGATGCTGATTGCTCAGCTCTGAAAGCATTAAAGCTGCAGGGGAAAATCACTTGGGACTCCGGACATTCAGCCACTCGAGTCGAGAGCTGTTTGTGCAAGCAGCAGCACGGCCGCAGGGGTGACCGGCTAGGTACATCCGCGTGCGAGGGGAGCTCTCCGGGGGACCGGAGCGCTCGTGTTTAGAAGTGTTTCTGTCTTTCACAAGCATCTCTGCTGGAGTAATTAAGAAAGATCACCTCTCCCCTGCAAAACAAACCCCAGCAACGTGTTACTGGTGTGTGATGAACAAGGCCATGTGTGGTGAATCAGAGCCCACAGTGCTCCTCGTCAGCATGGGGCAAGAAATTCTTCACTGAATGGAGCCTCTCAAGCACAGTGATAATTACCTCTATGGAATTAATTTGTTATTAAAGAGCTCTGCCCAGAACTGTCAAGGCAACAGCTGGAGTCTCATCATCATGGTTTCTAAACACAGACCCACAGGGGTTTAGCCACCTGGCTTCATGCTTTCTGGCAGAGGCCCTTTGGTGAGGGTGAATGAACGATGCTGAGCCCAGCAGCTTGGGATGGGTTTAGCATCTGCTGTTTCCTACAGGAGATGCTGGCCAGCCTGGTCTAGGGTGGGGTGTCCCTGCCTGTGCTGGGGGGTTGGAACTGGGTGATGGTTCCTTCCTACCCTGAGTGACTCTGATTCCATGGCTTCTCCAGTCAGGTGAGCCTGCTTTGGCAGGGGGATTGGACTAGATGATCTTTCGGGGTCCCTTCCAATCCCTGATGATTCTATGATTCTGTGCTGGTTGTTGGTTGCCACAAATACAGCAGGTAGGATGTTTTGGGAATGGCAAATACAACGTGCAATGGTTGCTGACGAAGCAGAGCCTCATCAGGGACCTCCTTAGGAACTTGAGTTCTTCTGATGACCCAAAGTGATTTTACAACTCTGATGCAAATGCAGCCAAACCCTCACTGCTTGTGGCCCCCCAGCACCTCCGTGACTGACAGCACCAGTGTCACTGCCCACATCTCTGAATCGATCACATATTGCATCAAAACATCCCCAATGGCAAGAATCCAGCTAAATGATTAAGACACTGATTCTATGACAAGTGTTTTATGGTCCCAGTTACAGCTCAAGTCTCCACCACCAGCAATGAGCTGGACCTTCGCCCTCCTTTTAAGTTTGCCAAATCACAGGGCTCCAGCCTGGCACAAAAGCCTGATTCAGCCCCAATCACCACCAGCCAGAGCAACAGAATCAGAGGGAAGAGCTTCAACCTTCAACAGAGGAGATTTAAGATTAGACATCAGGAAGAAATTCTTTACAGAAAGAGTGGTCAAGCACTGGAATGGGCTGCTCAGGGTGGCAGTTGAGTCACTATCTCTGGATGTGTTAAAAGCTACTTAGATGTAATGCTGGGGCATCTGGTTTAGGGGTGAACTTGTAGAGTAGGGTTGATGGTTGGACTTGATGATCCCAAGGGTCTTTTCCAACCTGAATGACTGACTGGTACAAGCCTCAGCTCTTCTTTAGTTTTCTTTTCTATAAATTAAGTTGATTAAAACCAGAAAGGAGAAGTGACTGATCCCCAGAGCAGAAGAGGTTGGGTCAGAGTGACATTGGCAGGAAGAAAAACAAAAGCTTAGGAGGGACAGTGATTTCAGCTCAACAACACCGCTGCTTATCAAAATTAAAAAACCATCCTTTCAGATTTGGCCAAAACCACAACTTGACCCATTCAAAGCCTTTTACTTCCTGAAGCTATTTGACCTTAAAGTTTCTCAACAAGAGGAGTCTACACATGACAAGCAGCAGGGCAAGAGACACTAATCCAACCAAACCTTAAGGTACTGAACTCCATCCAGCATTAACTCATGAACAAGAACACAAGCAGCTTTTCTATATTTGGAGCTTTCCCCCCTATGTTACAGATGCAATTCCTCTCTTTCAGTACGTAAGAAGAGAGCCCAGGCCTGGGATTTCATTTCAATCCTCCATCTGCCTGAGCAGGCATCTTGGAAACTTCACTGACGGTGCCAGTTCAGAGATGAAAGGTGAATGGAGTCACCTGCTCAGCACCTGCTTCTACCGTGTTCACTTTGAGCCATCAGTAGAATACTTTTAACTTTATTTTTTTAGCATTAAAGACAGAACAACCTTTGCACGTGGCTGTGTCCTCATGATCTGCAAATACTTTGGTGTAAGAAGAAAACTCTGCATTTTTACTTGCCTGTACGTTTGTGGTCAGCTCTCACCCATCAGTTAGAACAACAACAATGTACAGAAGTCCAACATGAACAGTTCATTTAGGAGTCAAAGTGCCAAAATCTCATGCTCTCGTTGATCATAACACAGGATTTTTGATTATTCCTATGAAAACTGTTGTACACCTTCCCAGGTTGGGTTGCTCTGTCACTCCAGGTTTCAGGCTCAAAGAATCACAAAAAATACTACAGAACATTAGGGATTGGAAGGGACCTTGAAAGATCATCCAGTCCAATCTCCCTGCCACACCAGGATCACCTAGACCAAGTCACACAGGAACATGTCCAAGTGGGATTTAAATGCCTCCAGAGAAAGATTCCACAACCCACCGTGGGCAGCCCCTTCCAGGGCTCTCTCATCCTCACTGTGAAGTTCCTTCTCACATAAGGAACATCCTCTGTTCCAGCTCACACCCACTGCCCCTTGTCCTATCATTAGATGTCACTGAGCAGAGCCTGGCTCCATCCTCCTCATGAGGCGACCCCTCAAGGTACCTGCCACAGCTAAACACACACGAGGGATTTTATAGCTGAAGTATTAATACATTCCCTGTGAAAACAGCAAACTGTTTGGTGCAACCAGTTCCTCCTTGCTGCTGTTCCTGTCTGAGATGCAGACAGCTCTTCCAAGCACACGAGTCCACACGACACACGTGCATGTAATTGCTGGGGTACTTCACATGCTGCAAAGCTCTGCTGCAAGATGACTGATTTCTTATGGCTGAAGCCGTCATGTTCAGTCAACGTTAAGCTTTGAGTGACGGTATTTAATCTACAGTGTGTCACAGGATCTAGATTCAAGAGGACAATCACATTCTTTCCCAAAAACTCAACAAAATTACACTGATGGCAACAAATTGGGGGACCTGTGAGTTTCCTTCCCTTTCTTGGCTACAAAATACTACTAAGTGTGTAACCTTGTTCTGCCTGGGGAGTGAGAGGAGATGAAATGCATAAGTCACTATGGGAATTCATTACTCAAAAGCAACAAGGTGGGAAATAGCATTTTCCTCTTGGACCCCCACAGACGTTTGGGGCTGAATTATCCTGCTTCATACCCCAAAACCCCAGAAAGAGCAAAATATCACAACAAAACAAGTCAGCTGGACAGGATCAAAATACCAGATCATATTCACAGCCATCAAATCAGGTCCCCAGTGAGGGCATCACCCAGCAGAGCACAGGAAGGCTGTTTTCAGCCCGTTCTAAAGCAGGGATTAAAGTCACCAGAGCTGTGCTTTGCGCTGCTTTTCCAAGACCAGTTTGGGTTCACAGCACACTTGGTAACCCAAGATGAGTGTTTTCTTTAGGGAACAGCTACTTGCCAGAGATTTCCAGGCTGCTTAAGAACCTGAAAGTCTGGGTTAACCTGTCAATCGGCTCGTACGAGATTGAAACAGAAAACATTGGAGAAACATCGAAACTAAAGCCAGCAGCAAGCCTGAAGTGGCACACACACTGCCAACAGGCTGGTGTATGGTCAGAGGAGAGGCTGGCATGTGTTGATAAATATGTGAAGGGTGGGTGTCAGGAGGACGGAGCCAGGCTCTGCTCAATGGCATCTAATGATGGAACAAGGGGCAATGGGTGTGAGCTGGAACAGAAGATGTTCCTTATCAATATGAGAAGGAACTTCTTCACAGTGAGGGTGAGAGAGCCCTGGAAGGGGCTGCCCAGGGGTGTTGTGGAATCTCTTTCTCTGGAGACATTTAAATCCCACCTGGCCATGTTCCTGTGAGACTTGATCTAGGTGATCCTGGTGTGGCAGGGAGATTGGACTGGATGATCTTTTGAGGTCCCTTCCAATCCCTAATGTTATGTGCTTCTGTTAAGAGAGTTGTGTAACTGACACTACCCAACTGAGAGAAATCCTTTCCTAGAGGACATCAATGGCTCCTGATGCCAAGCAAGATGCCTCCTTTTTCTCAGTACTCTCCAGAAATGCAAACCCTTAGGCCAGCTCTGCAACCATGGGCTCAGTGATGCCTCCTCAGAGGCAGATCCACATTGCTCAGCAACATCTGTCCTCCACCACATCCTATAGCTCTGTCAGTCCCCACCACAGCCAGAAAACCAGCTTAATTTAAGTCCTCTGATTTCACTTCAACGAAGCGTATGCCAGCCTTCCTTTCAGGTTGCCAATTTAAAGCATGAGACCAAAACTCTTCAAAAACCCTCCAAAGCCTCAACATGCCAAATGCTGTAAGGAGCTGGGAGAAGCAGTTACCCATCAGTTTAAGAGCATTCACTGAAAATATTTGAGCAGGAATGATGCAAAGATGAGCCATTTGGTAAGGCAAGAGGTTACGGTAAGGACACGAGTTACTGTGTGTGCACGAGGACAGGTTAGAGCCGAGAGCACTGGGGCTGGGTGGCAGCTCCTATTTAACCCCCCTTCTTTGGTCGCCAATAGCTTCATTAAACAGTTTTTGCAAGGGACTAAAGTTTTCCACGCGTCGCTCAAGCCCAAAGGCAGTTTTCCTTGTAAAGCTTTAAGCAGCATCAAGTCCAAGCTGTAAGTGCAAGAAAATGAGAAAACACAAACCAGGTTTTGGACAGCCTGTTGAGTGAAGGATGGCAGGGGAAGAAACCACCCCCAAGCTCATGGGAAAATTGATTCACAATTATTTTGCTTAAAAAGCAGAGCATTTCTGAACATATGGGCATCAGCGCTTCCAACTGCGAGAAGGGAAACCTCTGGGCTAGATAGTCCACATGCCATGGAACACAATCCCTTTCTCAAAGGCCTGACAGCCCCAGGGCTACATCCAGAGACTCAAATAGGCTAGAAACCCTCAAGGGAAATCACCACCAGCCCATTTTTGAAATATGGACAAAGAACAGAGAAAACTTGAAGATAATTAACACACATTGCATCGGGTAAGGGCAAAGTTAAAGTCTCGTTACAATAAAGAAAGGCAGCACCACAGCAAAGTCAAAGCATTTAAGAAAGAAACCAATGTTCCAAGATAACTCAATACTACCTTCTGATTAGTATCCCAACATTTCCTACAGAAGTGCAGGGAGGAACCTGCCACTTCCCCCCACCCCAGTTCCCCTTCCCCTCCAGCCAGTCCCATTCCAGCTGTAAGGAAAACACGAAGGGAAGAGAAAGTCACCGAGCAGTGATCTCTCATGTGTTTCTGCCCAGCCATTCCCCTTCTCCCAGCGTTACGGCACGATTTCCTCTCCGAGGCATTCTTTATCGCGAGAGATTAAAGGCGCATTCTGCGGCTGTGTGATTTGTCCCGAGCTCAGATAAACAAGAAAACTGCAGGAACGCAAAAGTCGACAATCAAGATCAGTCGAGCTGACGGCAACCCGATAAAAAGAAGCAGGTCGGGGTCTGGTTTGCTTCATTTTCTTACACATCCTCTTTCCCTGCTATGGATGGGGTGCTGGGAGCAGCTCTGGTTCACTCAAACAACACTACTCAGTTTATTATAGAAAGGAGCTCTCTTTTTTTGGGGGGGACACACAATGACACTAAAAATTAATCACAGCTGAAGTCAGCAATTGGAATCTTTTATGGCTCTTCCACCAAAGTGATGATTTTTCAGCCACCCTCCCTTGCTCTAAAGAAAAGGTCCAGCAGTGTGCGTGGTCTTGCCCAACCTGGAAAGACAGAGGAGGTACTGAGAAAGATTTTGGACAGCTGGCTTTGGAGTAAGTGTGTATGAATATATGGATATGTATTAATATATAGATGTGCTGTGTATGAATCAATATAAATACACACGCGTAAATAAAGATGTCTTAAAGCACTCGGAATCCTTAAAACTCTTAATTTAAATTAAAGATGCACAGAACATTAGAGATAGGAAGGGATCTCAAAGATCATCCAGTCCAATCCCTCTGCCCCTTGTCCTACTCATTAGATGACACAGAGATCCTGGCTCCATCCGCTGATCCTGCACGCAGAAGCAGATCTGGATCAACCACCGCTACGCTGCCTTGGACTCAACCTTGACAAGACATGAGAGCACCCAGCTCTGCGTGAGCTCTGTCTGCACAGTGCAGGATTGTTTCTTAAAACAAACAAAAACCCAAGCAAGCAACATAATGCCCCCAAAATCCAACCCAAACCCATCATCGACACCTGGAAAGGGCAGTAAATCCCTTGCACAAGGGCTGACACTCATGTTCTTCTGCACCCTGTGCCTCCACCTCACCTGCAGTCACCCAGCTTAATGTCCGCTCTGCTGTGTTGTGCCAAACCAACCATCCTTGCACATTAGAAGTTACATTTCAAGAAAAAAGGTGTAAACTCATTAAAAACCTAACCCACAACACACTACAGCACAGAGCTGTGGGTAGCCAAGACCCGCAGCCCTTGTTTTGCACTGGGTAAGTTGTCCTGCCTTCTACCCCAAGAAGGGCCAAGGTAATACAAGTTGTTTCAGACCAGTCATTGACCACAAACCCAAGCGACTAAAAGCTTCGCAAACGTGATCAGCTCTGGCAGATTAGACTTCCTGCGTCTCCAGAGACAAGCATGGCAAGCTTCCCATCCCTGGGGAAAGTCTGCCAAGAGGTATTGTAGGGTCATTTCCCAAATTAACTAAATCAGAGATTTATGACTCCTTTTGGGTTTGCTTTTCTGCTTTGCTTTCAATCAACAACTCAAAGAAAGGGTGATAGCAAAAACCTTCATTTGAGGCTAAAAAACCATAGAGAATAAATGAGGCTCTTACAGCAAGAGGAGGCATTCATGGTGTCCTGTGCCAGGAGCCTTATTGATGGTTCAAGATGATGTTCAGCCCAGCAGAGCTGAGGAAACATATGATACTGTTCACAAAAGAGAACAGAGTCAAGCTGAGCAAACAAAGCCTATGAATTTGCAGTTATCCCCATAAAGAGTTGAACTGAGGTAAGAATAACCATAGAAAGGAAAGGGAGAAGAGGTTTTGAAAGTATAGGTATCAAGAAGTTTCCCCTAAAGCATTAATTCAGTCTGTTGCCTGGTTGGAGCAGCTCACTCACAGAAGGACAAAGACAAGAAACTGAGCTCTAAGAAATAAAGAGCTTGGTTTTATTATTGGGATATTTATGCGGAAGCCTGGGCCAAGGGTAACAGATGAGCAGTTTGGAAGTCAAGCCTAAAAGCTCTTTCTGGTCTCAGATTTTTTCCCTGCTGAACTATGAAGCATTTATGTGGATGATGGGGTTGAGCTCTCAGCTCACAACAGATCTTAACGTGCTCCAAAAGGGAAGCTTTGCAGCAAACTGCCTGCCAGTGCTATAGGGAACAACTCTGCACGGAGCAGCTCCTGTGGTCTGTAGGTGGTAGACACAGACTGGATTTGGGGATAGGCTGTTACTGTCATGAGACACCACCTCAACAGCTTAAATAACCCACAAGCACAGTAAGAACCAAGCTCAGTACATGCTCATCTACAGGACTGCAAGGAAGTCGGGCAAGATGCTGTCTGATCACACAGCCATGGATATATTGGTAGAAAATCCAGTTGCTACTAATGGCTAACTGACTCCTACTGGAACTCAGCCACAGAGCAGACTCATTTCAGAGCAAGAAGTTTTGAGTTGAGGAGGACACAGCAGGTACAGAAAAGCCAACAGCCATAGAGTGGGGTCAGAGGAGCAGTGGCTCATCTGGCCCAGGGGAAAGAAAGTGATCCAAGAAGAATCACGGTCAAGATAACCAAAAGGCTCAAGCAACTGCACTGTCCTTAAAGCACCATCAACTCAGCCAAGATTTACTGTCAGTCTCCTGAAACTGGTCCCTCCAAAACATCTGAGCCTCACCTCACACGCTAACTGTCATGCAAGGAGGAGAAGAGGCTGGGCTCTGCACTAGGGCTGCCAGCCAAGTGCCTCATGCTCCTGCAGCCTCTTCTAGCTGGCAGGGTACCCTGGTACAACACATCCATGCACATGGGATTAAGGGGAGACCTGCAGAGAGCAGCAGCACAACCAGAGGCACTCAGGGCAGGAAGCAGAGCCCCACAGAGACACCAGGGACACTGAGCCAAAGCCCCACTCCCCATTAGAAAGGAGTCAAAGACAGAATGGAAAGAAAATCTGCACATCAATAAAATCAGGGGCATCTGTCCTCCTGTACTTCACCCCAAGGGGTAAAGGGACAGGCAAAGAGCTTTGTGAGAGCCACTGCAGCTGTTCCCAGGGAGATGGTGAGTGTGGATGGAGCTGGAGAAGAAACTGCTCGTATGGAAGGAATAGAGTCAACCCAGAAAGGATTTCAGAGAATATATAATTATAGGAGCATAAAGGTGGGTCTTAACTCTTGAAAATAGCCTCCATGGATGGCATCTTCAGCTGAAGGTGGGTTATAGTGAGTCACTGGGTTTTCACACCTCCATTAGCATGTCCAAATGGCTGTACTGGGAGCCCAGGACCGCCCCACACAAGCCTCGTTGGGGAGTATTTTGTCTCCACTAAATGTGAACGTGCAGTATTTTGGTGAGAGAGCATATTCCATTTAACAACTCCTTTTTGAAAAATAAGATTGCTCCTTTTGAAACCAGAGCATAATAAAGCAAACAAGAAATACACAAGCAGCATGACGCTCATTTATTTCTTATAGGGCCCAGAAGGAATCTAATTTGAAATGTGAACTTTGGCAGTTCATCACACGGTCTTTAAGGCTTCAGATTTTTCAAAGAAGCAGCTAAAATGAGCAAGATGTTCAATGCTGAGAAACGCCTACCGCAGAACACCACAGCTATCAGACATCAGGATGTCTGCACCAAGCTCGGCTCTGCCGCAGCTCTCCCGACGCGGAGACAGGCGAAGCTGGCACGCTGTCCTCAACACATCCGAGAAGCACTATTTATATCATCACATCTAACAATTCAACATAATTACACAGGAGAGTTTAATTAAAGTATTTATAGGCTGCAGGTGACAGAGCCACTCAGTTGCTGGGTAGATCACAGAACATTAGGGATTGGAAGGGACCTTGGAAGATCATCTAGTCTGATGCCCCTACCACAGTAGGATTCCCTAGATCGATTCGCACAAGAATATACCCAGGAGGGTTTTAAATGTCTCCAGAGAAGGAGACTCCACAACCCCCCTGGGCAGCCCCTTCCAATGCTCCATCACCCTCACTGTGAAGTTCATTCTCATATTTATATAGAACCCCCTGTGTCACAGCTATTGAAGACATGGCCAAGTGTTGATGTGAGTGCTTGTGTTTGATAACATCGAAGATTTGTGCTAAATAGCTGAACATGCCACTTATTTCTGAATCTGGTTTGTTCACTCAGCAATCTGATGGAGAGAAAGAGCTTTTCATATCCTTCTTGTTCACTCAGGTTAATCCTAGTCACAGAATCCCAGAACATTAGGGATTGGAAGGGATCTTGAAAGATCATCTAGTCCAATCCCCCTGCCACAGCAGGATCCCCTAGTTCAAGTCTCACAGGAACACGGCCAGGTGGGTTTTAAATGTCTCCAGAGAAGGAGACGCCAAGTCAAGGTGTTCCCTGGCCCAAGAGGGCATCAGGAGGATCCCAAGTCAAAGCTGCTACAAGCCAGGCAGGACAGGACAAGCCACTAGACACATTTGTTTTTAATGCCACCTCTGATGGAAGAACAGTGGCTTTTTTGTAGGACACATTGAGGAACTAGCAAGCCAGCTCACTGCTCACAGTTAAAATTAATAGGCAACCTTGCCCTTCCTTATCTGGGCAGCAATTATTCCCTAACACAGGCAGTGAAGTCATGCCAATTCTGCCCTCCAGGCCTCACGCAGCACACAGCCTAATTCACATTATCCAGGAGCAGCCAAGCCAAAAAGTTTCGAGAGGCAGAGATATTCTTATATCTGCCCTCATTAAGCAATTTCCTGTGGTATTTACCGAGTGGCTGCAGCCGCCAGCATGCCGGCAGCCCCACTCCTCCCAGCCCCCACACTCTTCAAAGGTGTCTTTTTAGAAATCTCATTTTTAATGGGGTTTTTAGGGACTAACTGCAATGCCCAAACAGCTGAGAAGTCTGGCCAAGAAATCACAGCCTGACTCCATCAGCAGAGCTACTCCTGCTGCTGGCTCTGCAGGGTCCTGATGCCACATTTCTCATCTGCCCCATAAGGGGGGCGGGGAGAAGAGAAATAGGGGTTTTCCTACTTTTAAAATAACCTGTTAGAAAACAATTACTGTCCAACTTGGGTCAAGGAAACAACCAAACACCCCCCCCCCCCCCNACTTGGGTCAAGGAAACAACCAACCCCCCCCCCCCCCCTTTGTGCTGTGATTTGCCAAGCATCCCAATCCCAACTAGGCTTTTATGGCTACTGAAAGTCACCAGCCTAATTTATTTCATGCCTCTCACTTCCCTGCAGCTCTTTGAACACAGCTACAGTCTTTGCCTTCTGCAAAAATGGACTAGAACAAGTCAGAAGTGGCTTCTGACACAGTTCTTGTTTGTGTTTCAACTTCCTAGTGAGGGTGACAGAGCACTGGAACAGGCTGCCCAGGGTGGTTGTGGAGTCTCCATCACTGGAGATGTTCAAGACCCACCTGGATGTGTTCCTGTGTGACTTGGTCTAGGTGATCCTGCTGTTGTAGGGGGATTAGACTGGGTGATCTTTCAAGGTCCCTTCCAATCCCTTATGATTCTATGATTAGTCTTTTTCTTGCTACTGAAAGTTGTAGACCTGCATCTCTAGTGATGACTAGATTTCTCTTGCTACTAAAAGCAGCCAAGAGAGTCAGTTAAGCATTACAACATGTCCAACACCCAAGCACACACTGATTTGTTTATTTCATAGGTTAAAAAGAAAATTATGGAAGACTACAATGGAAACAGAAATCCCAAGATAAGCACAAGTTGGATGGAATCAAATCCCAGCAGCCCAGACTTACTCGGTGGCAGCCTCTGTGAGAGGACTGAATTCATCAATGGCTTATGGAAGTTTGAGTAAACTACTTTTAAAATTTGAGTGGGGCTTGCAAGGCAGTTCCACAATGGACTGTTTTTCTCTACTACAAACCAACATAATATTCTCTCATTTCACAGAATCACAGAACATTAGGGATTGGAAGGGACCTTGAAAGATCATCTAGACTAATCCCCTTGCCACAGCAGGATCTCCTAGACCAAGTCACACAGGAACACATCCAGGTGGGTTTTAAACATCTCCAGTGATGGAGACTCCACAACTCCCCTGGGCAGCCCCTTCCAGTGCTCTGTCATCCTCACTGGGAACAAGGTCCTTCTGATATTGACAAGGAACCTCCTCTATTCCAGCTCACACCCACTGTCCCTTGTCCTATCATAGAATCAGGGATGGGAAGGGACCTCAAATCATTACATCGCAGAATGTTAGGCATCGGAAGGGACCTCGAAAGATGTAGTAGATGACACTGAGAAGAGCCTGGCTCCATCCTCTTAACACCCACCCTTCTAAACCATCAATTTTCTCTTTCAGAGCCTAACAGCATCGCTGTAACTGGAGTGGTTGTATTCTCCACTTCATCTTGCTGCCAGCAGCAGTAGAGGACCCCCTTCAGATCAGGGATTACTTTTAAATCTTAGAAGGAAGAACAAAAAAAGGCAAAAAGCATTTTCTCTGCGTTAAGCACCCTTAAAAGATGGGATTTGAACTGCTCTGGAAGCATTTATGTAATTGAATTATAATTTGCTTCGTTTAGGCTTGCGGTCTCTCATGCACTGTCCAGTGCACAAATCAGGCCTTTCCTACAATTCAATTACAAATACACTCAGGAACCTTTTAATCTCATATTAGGTTTCGTAATTGATTCCTGCTGTCAGCACTGAGTCTCAGTGTTTGGAGAGTTCTTTTGGAGAGTTCCCTTGAATCCTGCTCAGAGTCTACAGGCCAGTGACTTCAGATGTCTATAGGCAAAAAGAAAGGGACAATCAAAGCACAATACACAGGCTAAGCCAGATTTTAGGGGATAGATTGTAATTACAGAGTGACCATCAACCATCCATGTGTACAAGGTGGGAACAGTCAATGGAGCAACAGCAATTTGTGGCTCTTTGCCTACAGCTTACAAGCTTTGGGTTTTCCTCAGGTAAAGGATATGCACATAGTACAGAGCTGTAGGGCAAAACAGAGTGTAACCAGTTTGAGACTGGAGACACATCCTCTCCTACCAGAGGAATGGAACACTGGTATTTTTAGAAACTGGGGAAAGCTCACAGTTGTCCCTCCACTAAACAAACCCTTCAAAACTCTTGCCTAGAGTAATGGAAAGCGTCGTGCTCTGCCAATGGAGTAGTGCAGGCAACCAGCTCCTTGCACAACTGAGGCCAGGTGTTAGCACTTTGGGTTTTCTCAGGAATAAACCCCAGACAGGGCAGTTTACAGAATTTAAGTGAAACACAAGAGTCCTTTTTTCCAGAGAAACAGCATTTCTCCTGTTCTGCAGCGGGCTCAGGCAGCACGGCCAAGCTCACTTCCCACAGAAGCTCATTCCCTCTCAAAACCATCTGAAGATCAGAGACTGCATTAATCAAAATGTTTTTATACAATTAAAATAGCCTCAGAAACCTAAAGTACTGCTAGAGTTTTGAATTACCTACTTATTTCCATGGAATCTACTCATGTGGTGGTTTTCATGGAAATTTTACCTTCTTAGAGTTTTTTTTAAGTGATAAAATACCTAAGGTGCCTATCAAACCATGGAACCAGTGTAACAGTACCGAAGCTTCACTGGACTATTCCCCCATTCTTTAGGCAGGTATTAGAATCACAGAACATCAGAGATTAGAAAGGACCTTGAAAGATCATCCAGTCCAATCCCCCTGCCAGAGAGGTTGAGAGAAGATCCAATTCTACTAGTAATTATACCCAGACAAATTCACAGGTCTTGAAGGAGCAGTGGACAGAACCAGACCGGACAGAACCAGAGGGAAAGTTCAACAGGGTAGGTTTCGATCAGACTTTAGAACAGACACCAGGGAAAAAATTCTCCATGGAAAGAGTGGTCAGGCACTCAAATGGGCTGCCCAGGGTGGTGGTTGAGTCCCCACCCCTAGATGAGTTTAAAAGACGCTTAGATGTAGTGTTGAAGGATCCGGCTTAGGGATGAACTTGTAGAGTAGGGCTGATGGTTGGATTTGATGATCCCAAGGGTCTTTTTCACCCTGAATGATTCTGTGATTCTAAACCACAGTGATATTTGGTTAAAGTCAACTCACAGCAGCCTTTGAAGTCAATGTCCTTTCACAGCTCTGCCAGTGTGCTCCAGCCCATCCACACCAGCTACCACCCTTTTGCACAGCGAGTACTTCGAGCTGTACATCCTCTGCTCATTCCATCATCCTAACTTTATGCAAAGTCCAAACAGAAGCACAGAACATTAGAGGTTGAAAGGGACCTGGAAAGATCATCTAGACCAAGCTCCCCACCACAGCAGGATCACCCAGATTCAACTACAGGATCCAAAGTGTAGTGGGTGGTTATTACACACTGCCCTAGCAAGAGTTACACAAGGCACCACTTTCTCTGTGCAACTGGACCAGCAGACCGAGATGGATGCTAAGAGGAAAAGAGGCAAATAGAACATTTGTTTTGACAAAAGCAGAGACTTTTATTCAGCAAACATCCACTTCAAAGCCCTAATTTAGCAGAAGAGCTAGTGCTCTGCTTCCTACTTGTTTTGCTGGTTCCTGCGTGCAGTTCCATGAGGCAGCTTCCAGTTTATCCCTGAAGGCTCTTTTAAAAATAATCCAGTGAGAAGAAAACCACTGAACAGTCACCTAAAATGAACCTCCAGAGTCCTGACAAGCATCAGGCTGAGTTTTGCCCTCGCCATAGGCTGGGATGAGACCAAAGGAGAAGAAAGTTTTCCACCTTCTACACCATGTGTTGTGCGTTTAACTGGAAAAGGAGCCTGTGTTTTCAACACATGATATTCATAATCAGACCACATCAAACAGTTATAAATGCTCCTTCAGCCTAAACACACTTCAACATGCTTTTCACAAGAGAACTCAACTGCTGTGGCTTATCACAATATAAAAACCAGTAGCTCTGGTGGAGGGGGGTCCACAGAGCTGAAGCAGTTTGTACCATGCTGAAGGGGTCCCTCCAGCACAGAGGTCTGCAGAGCCAGCCACGTGCAAGCACAAGTGTGAACACAATGGGTGACCTTGTGTTCTCCCATCGGCGTTTGAGGACGTCCAAACACAGATGATGGATTTTGCAGCGCAGACTGTTAAGTGTCATGTCCTTTGACAGCAAGGCTTAGCCTCACCAATCAGTATCATGACCTGGCCAGAACAGGATGCTATATCCACTGTGGATTTACTGGTTTGCATTACTCAATAACACTGTGTGTTGAGAGCAGCACCATCCCCCTCTGACAGGGATGGGCTCAACTTTGGGGTCCCCAAGTCAATGGGAATGTAACTAAAACCCTCGTGTACAAGAGGCTGGACAAGAGCTCTCCAGCAACCCCTTCCCAACAAGGTTTGGGACTCAAGGTCCTCTTCAGATGAATCATCAATAGCTGCTTAACGAGTTTAGCCAAAGATGTTTCCTTGGCTAACCAACTATTTTGCAGCCTTCTCTTACCAGCCTAATTTAGCACACTTCAAAAGCTCCTGCCCTTCAGCGAGCAAGCAGCCCATGCCCATGGAAAGGGCCAGGCCGCTCAGATTTTATTGCCAGTTGCAGTTGTTTCCTTTTGAAGTGTTTTTGCCACTCCATTACAGCTACAAGAGCTCTAACCAAAGCAGTAAAAGGGCCTTTAACAGCACTTTTGGGATGCCCAGCATTCCACACTTGAGACTCTAGCTGGTGGAGCTGCTGCTGCAACACATCAGCTCATACTGGTGTGATCTCAGTCAGCATTGCCCTGCCACATAGCCAGACAAGAAAGACATCTAAGGGTACTGCTCTCAAACGTAATTACATCAGGAGCTGAAGCCCAAGACACTCAGAAGTGAGACACCTACATGTGCCTCTGACATTTCACGGAATCACAGAATGTTAGGGATTGGAGGGCACCTCAAAAGATCATCCAGTCCACAGCAGGATGCCCTAGATCAAGTCACACAGGGACACATCATCCCCTACAGCTTATGTTGAAGAAATTGTCAAGTAGCTCCTACAGTGCTGCATCAACATCCTATGATCCTCTGAAGGGTGACAGAGCACTGGAACAGGCTGCCCAGTGGGGTTGTGGAGTCTCCTTCTCTGGAGACATTTAAAACCCATCTGGACATGTTCCTGTGCGACTTGGTCTAGGTGATCCTGCTGTGTCAGGGGGATTGGACTAGATGATCTTTTGAGGTCTCTTCCAATCCCTAATGTTCTGTGATTCTGTGATCACATAACCAAGTGTGTGATAAACCAATTAAGATCAGAATTAATTAACAACACTCTTTTCCAACCTGCCTCAGTAATGGTCCCAAGAATTACAAGCCCCCAGGTTGATTTCCAGGGTGCATTTGACACTGGTCATTAGCCGAGGGTTCTGGGTGCTATAGATGACATCACACAAGTGCAAGGCTGTGGTGTTAGGCACAGCAGCACATACCTTGCCTCTCCCAAAACACCCACACCCTGCACACAAATTCCTCAGTTTGAAAATGATTCACTTTAATTACTGATCACACCAAAGGGTTTAGTAACAATTAAAATGACTCCACTGTCTTTTTCTTCTGGTTGAGGAACATGCTGGTGAGCTCAGGTCTGCACTTCTGTGTTCAAACACAGCAGTGAGTCCAGCAAGCCAAGACCAAAGAGTTTGCTGAGAAGCCAACTCATGGAACCCATCTGGGTTTTTCCTTTCACCCTTCCCTCCACACCAAGAGAGATTTAAGTGTCTCTTGTGGGATACTGGGGTATCACCTGTCTTTTAACTTTGCAGAGACCATGGCCAGGTGCTACTGAGCACTCCCATGTTAATACATCAAACAGCCAAGACAAAAAGGCATCTGGAAAGTTTCTCCCTGGGAGTAGATCACATTCAGGCAAGGACGCTCTGCAAATGGGAGCCAGTTGGTATCAGACTGTAAATGTGTTCAGCACTCATCATAAGAGTGGGGTCATTCCAGAGGGAATGGACCTGTGATTCATCCCTGTTTTACAGTTGATCTAGAAATTTTCCTAACAGGAAAAAAAACCTTAGCACCTCCCTGCTAAGGTTTTGTTTAACAACTATAGACAGACAGGTGAAAGAGCGTTAAGCTGCAAGATTTAGCTCAAATCTTTGTATTATTAAAAATCCTTATAGATTAAAAATTACCTGAGACCACAAGTAAATTCAGCAAGAAGTCAAGATGAAGCCCAGCAGTCCAGTCAGAGAAATCACGATGAAATTTGAAGCGTTCATGTCTGCTCTGGTTTTAGAGAGAGCTCCATAGGGGACAGATAGACTCGCTGCAGCCTGCCAGCAGCTCAGTTACCTGCTGTTCGAGCACAACCTACTGCGAGATCTCACTGGTGAATGAAGACCTCAGTGTGCTATCTGCTGCTCACAGGCAAAAATGGAGACTCCCAGAGTGCTGCTTCTTACCCAGGTCCCAAAACACAAAAGTCTTCAGGCACCAAGTGGGAGACTTGAGATGCCTGTTCGTTGATTATCCACATTCAGCGATGTTTTTTGAGGCAGGGTAGCCCAACTCAAGCATCATATTTCTGCTGTAGATGGTGATATCAAATTCCAGAGCTGCCAAACTGGCATCACTTATCAAGAGCATCAGAAAAACCCAACGCCAACCCAACCCTGATTAATAACCACATAAATCAGGGTCAAATACTTTTGACAGGGGGACAGATGTTTACGTTCTAATCTAAGTGAAGTTCTGTTCTTTCCATCACATGGACACCTGCTAATGACCCTGTCAAAAGCAGCTGTAAACCTGTTAAAGAGCAGCCAGCTACACAAGCTGAGGTGTGAGAAAAGTCATCCCAATTCCTATAACTATGGTTCCTAAAACAAACTTGAGATAAGCTCTAATCAAGGGTGTTTTTCCAGCAGTTGCTTTATGAAAATGAAGTTGGTTTTGTATGATGTTGAGGTTTTCTACATAAAAAAACCCAATTAGGATGAGAAGCTGTATGAGAACCACATCCTGGGGCTTGTTGGCTGCAAGGGCACAAACACACTTGTGCACACCCTAAGCTCCTCTGGCCAGCAGAGCTGTCTGCCACTTCTTTCCTAAACAGATGGCACTCTGGTGCATCACAGGTTTGCGTTTTCTAAAGACATCTGATTTACCTCAGGGGTACCCTGAAGAGCCAGACTGCCACAGAAACACAGACACATCTCACAAAGGTCATTCACGAGTAACATCTGCTATTGATTTAACCTGAAACTCCTAACTAATCACTATAAACAGTCACTTCATCATCTCTTCACCAAAAATTACTCCAGTGGAGTAGTCCCCTCTCATGCATAAAATACCTTCATTATTTGTCTCTTGATTACAGAGAAAAAGTCACTAGTTGTAGAATTATACTGGTCTCCTCAGAATCATGAGGACATCCCTCAAGTAGAACCACTACTAGAAAGTTTGAGTTCAGGACAGACAATGGGGAGCCTTTCCCACTTCCTTTTCCAACTCACTCATCGCAGAAACAACACAACCATTTGTCTATCTTCCAAGACTGTCTTCAGAACTGTGGCCACCATCACCAAAGGCAGGCAGAACCATTTGCAGGGCAGTGGCAGGCCTGTCACAAGGCAGACATCTGCTTTCATACTGCTGACCCAAGGACTGAGGTCTTGACCTGACACTGGCCTCAGCACCTCCCTTCCCAAGGGTCCAGGCAGAGTTCAGGGGATCACAGCAAAAGCTCTGTAGGGTTCCAAGTCACCCCAGTTCCCACAATTTTAAAAGGACAGCAGAGACCAGAGGTTGGAGGGAGCTCCTGCAGCAGCGGCTCCTCCAGGGAGGATGAGGGACTTTGTTTAGTGTTAGATAAGCCTCTTGCTTTGCAGATTGAAACAACTGACCTTTGGAGGAAGAAAAGAACATTTGCCACAACTAAACTTTCCCGGTGATCAAAGACACTTTCATGCATCTGAAACAACTCCACCTGCTTCACAGCTGGAGGGTGTGAAGCCTCCAAATGTGATTTCAGGAGCAAGGTGCTAACTTCTTAACAGCAGCTCTGCTGCATCAAGTCGATCTGACTGGAGTCTCAAGCAGGACTGATCATGACCACCAGCCCCATGGACTTAGTGGGACAGACAGATGCAGGTCTGACCTAGAGGTGCTTTTCTCATGCAGCCCCACATCAACACCCCTTCAATCAAGGAAATCAGGGCTACGGTTGGTCCCAAGGTGTAAAGGACCTTCAGTGTCACCTATTTAACCTCCAAGTTACCAAGTTCTTCCCTGAGAGAAGGAGCAGGGGGCTGAGGAAAGAAGAGCTAAATTAGTGTAAACAGGAATGCTTTCAGGCTGAAACTATTCAGGCCATTTCAGAGTTTTCCAAACAACCCCAAACCTTTTCCCAAGTGATTTTCCTCATGGTTAAGCAACACACACATTAATTAAAGCACTCATTTCACTCGGGTCAGGACTAGTTGAAGACCTTTTGGTCCTCAGAAGGAAAAAGAAAACTGGCAGTGTAAGCAATTCACTGGCTCCTCACTACCTGTTGCTGATAACTGCTCATAAACCAGCTGAGATTCACCTGTCTCAGGTCAATGTCTGCAGCTGCTGCACCGATCCTCACAAGGGTTTTCCTTCAGCCTTAGTGGTTCAGGTTATCAGACGGCACAGAGATTCTAATTCAGAGTCCTCCTGGTGGCAGATCCTGCTGTGCCCTGGGAGCCCTCAGCCCTTGCCAGGGGCTTCATTGTGCAAGTGCTGAAGAACATTTGATCTCATCCTCCCAACTACAAACACCAGCACAAGTCCACGCTCCAGCACTTAGGATTACTTCGAAACAACACAGCAGCCCATCATATTGATAGATTATTACAGGTCCTATACTCTACCTTCTCTGTAAAAGAGGGCAGGAAGGAAGCAAAACCTTCTGGCTGAGCTTATGTCACAACTGAAGCCCACTAGTATGCACCTATGGGTACTGAGAACACCCTGCCTCAAGGATCACTCTCTCTGTAGGGAAACTCATGCATTTTTGAAGTATAACATGGCAAAGCACAGCTGCATGATCATATACATCACCCACACACCCACCACTCACAGGCAGTTCTGCTCGAGGGCTTGTGCAGAGTCACTGTTTTCAAGGCAGCGAAACCCATATAAGAGAGAAGCAGCAGTGCATCTGTAGTGGTGTCTGTCAGCATCAGTGTGAAAACTCAGCCTGGGACAATTCTTTATGGTTAAGTGCACAATAAACAATCGGGTTTTAAAGCTTCAGGCATGTGAAAACACATTAATGTGCCTGCCTGAAGGATTCCAGAGACAACCATAAACATCGTGGACGTGATAAACTCGCTCAGGTCAGTAAACAAGCAAGGCAGTGATACATTCACTTGGGAAACTCTTGGTGGCTCCTTATCAGCTGCAGAGTCGTACATCTCACGTTTACAAACACAAAGACACTTCTGCATGTAAAGATGCAAACTCCCTACATTAAACCCACAGCTACCTGGAATTCCTGTGCAGCAAATCCCATGCTCTTGGGACAAGTTCTTAATTACACCCACAGTGCAGAGGTAGCCCGAAGCCAGCTCTGACCGTGGGCTCACGCACCAGTAAGCTGAACTTCACAGGAGCTGCTGCTTAAATTGTTATTTCTAATCCCTGCTCCCAGTGGGGATCTTGCCTTTGGCTTTCCATAGCCAGCGTCAGCTGCCTGCAGGCTGCTGGAGCTTCTGGCTGCAGGTAATGAGCTGCTGCTGTGCTCACAGCTCCCACTCAGCCAGGACATCATTAAAGTCTCCAAACTTTCTGCACTGGAGAAACATCATCATGCCCAACCACACTAGGGTTTTTGCCAACAGTCCCATTCCAGGTGCTGCCACCAAAAGGACCATACAACGCAATCACAGAAAGGTTTAGGCTGGAACAGACCTCTCAGATCACAGAATCACAGCCCATCAGGGATTGGAAGGGACCTTGAAAGATCATCCAGTCCAATTCCCCCCACCACAGCAGGATCATCTAGATCCAGTCACACAGGACCATATCCAGGTGGGTTTTAAACATGTCCAGAGAAGGAGACTCTACAACCTCCAGATCATCCAGCTGCAACCCCCTGCCATGGGCAGCAACACCTCTCACCAGACCAGGTTGCCCAGAGCCCCATCCAAGCTGGCCTTAACCACTTCCAGGGATGGAGCAGCCACATCCTCACTGGGTGAGGCACTCACTCCAGTACCTCACCATGAGGAATTATTCTCCAAATCATTCTATCTCTCACTAACCACAACGCAAACAGCCCTAGCAAAAACTTGTGTAAATACATCTCCCATCCAATTCCATTAAGTGCTCATTCACCTCAGTGAACTTTTTAATTTTAAATGCAATCCCTGAGCATCTCGCCACAGAGCATCTTCTCTGGGTGCCCGAGCAGCAGCCACACGAGAGGCTCTCAATGCTGGTGGGATGGGAGCTTGGTTGTCCCCGCTCCAGTGAAACAAAATCTGTGTGAGCAAAGCCAATAAACACACTCCACAAGCCACAAGTCAGTGCCAATATAGAAACCTCTCTTCTCTGCAAACCCCAGAATGGAATTTTATTACCTCCCAACTACCTGCATGAAATCCAACCGCTATCCCATCAGGAAGCGGAATGTAATCCTCTCTTCCCAGCAAGTGGAAGAGTTGCTGTTTTCTTTGGCAGCCACATCTGCTTCAGAAACTCATAGTAGGGAAACCACAGCTGGACTGGGGCAAAAAGGTGCCTTTTCAGAGCAGATCCAATGCGTGTGTGTGTGTGTGCAGCAAGGACGAGGTTCATTTCATCAGCACAGAAAGCCTCTGCAGTCTTCCAGCTTTCAAGAAATTACAGGCTTGATAACGGCAGCAATTTCTGATGTAGTCGCCCAGGAAACATCACATTGACACACAAGTGGCCTTGGAAACTCAGACCTGGGGAGGCAAGTGTGCTCCCACTCCTGAAACGTGGTTCCCCTGACAGTCACCAGCACACACGGGTGTCCTGTGCTGCTTTCATGCTGAAATGCTGATTCACCAGAGGGTGATGAGCTGGGCTAACTAATTCTAGCTACATTTACATATGGTGAGGGTAGGGCAGTGAACTGTCACCTTTTCTGTTGAAGTCAACATCAGAGAATCACAGAATATTAGGGATTAGAAGGGACCTCAAAAGATCATCCAGCCCAACATCCCTGCCACAGCTGGATCATCCACCACTTAATCAAAGTCCATAAGAACACAACAAGATGGGTCTTCAAGAGAAGGAGACTCCACAGCCTCCCTGGGCAGCCTGACCCAGTGTTCTAACTCTCACTGGGAAGAAGTTCCTTCTGATATTGATGTGGAACCTCCTCTGCTCCAACTGACACTCATTCCTCCTAGTCCTATCATCAGACGCCACTGAGCAGAGCCTGACTCTATCCTCTTGACATCCACCTTTCCCATATTTATAAATATTAATGAGGTCACCCCTCAGTCTCCTTTTTTCCAAGATAAAATATAGAATCATAAGGGATTGGAAGGGATCTCAAAAGATCATCCAGTCCAACCCCCCCTGCCACAGCAGAATCACCTAGACCAAGTCACACAGGAACACATCCAGGCAGGTCTTAAACATCTCCTCCAGAGGAGGAGACTCCACAACCCCCATGGGCAGACTGTTTCCTCACTGTGAGGAAGTTCAGCAAGTTCAGTTCACTTGAGGTACTGCATCCCAGTGACATTCATGTCCCCACAGCCACATGCTTCAACTCAGGGCAAAGGGGAGGGGATGAAATTGTGCCTGCTGAGGAAAAACACATTGGAGCAGAGAAATCTCTCCTTCCACAAAAAATACCACCCCCCCAGTCCCACGTAGCAGACACTGGACTATACACACTTCACAGCAAGAGGGAAAGGGGTTTGGATACGCACAGCCAGAGCCCGACGCCACCCAGGGCGTTTCCGAGCTGCTTTTTGTGCAGTTCCCGTCCTTGCTCAAGGCATACACTGAAATATAACAATTAGAAGGAAAAAAACACTAAATTAGAGCAGAATGATTTTTTTTTTCCCCCCTCACTGGGTTAGGCACTGGCTGCTGAAATGCCTGCTTGTCTCAGTCACGGGTATGGAAAGTTTCTGATTTAAAAAGAATTAATCTGTCTCCCACAGCCTGTAGTAATCAGAGCTCATCGCAGAGCTGTATCCTGCACTAGGAAAACCCCAGCACACATTTATCAAATTTTAACCGTGATTATTGTGTTTTATTGTTTCATAAACTCCCCAAATGTCGTGTCGTGATCCGTTTCATCCCGAGACTTTGCTTTCCCCTCTAGAAGCCATTACACATGCTCCGAGGAGAAGGCAGCCCAGCTGCACATGTAGGCAGCTACGGGGATTCTGTTTGCAATGAAAACTGCCTGCAATTGATTCTCACGGAGAGGGGCTCCGCAGGCACTCGGTGAGGCCAGAGCTACGCAGCAAGCGGCGCTTGCGAAGAGCCACGCGTTCTCCTGCAGGCAAAGAGGGGGCAGAAATACAATTAGCGCTCGCACAGCGATTCCAGGCTGATGGAAACCTGAGCCATCGGATGGCTCACTCAGATCTCACATGTTGGAGCTCTGTGGAAGAGCCCAGCAACCCACTGAAAGGTCCAGTTTGAAGAGGTCTCTAGCTGGCACCAAAGAGCATCTGTGTGTTGGAGCGGAGACAGAGAACCCAGTAAGCACTGCTGGTGCTTCTGCCTCCCTAAATCACAGCCCTGGTCCAAAGTGTCCTCAAAAGGAATACAATGACCCCCCAATATTCCAGAAAGACAGCACAGAACCATCATGAGCAGCCCAGCCCTGCCACTTGGAGCTCTTCAGACTCCATTTCACTCCTGTTCTCCCTCCCCTGCTACAGCAGCACCAGGTACCCAGAAGTTTCATTCGAGTCCCCAGGAGCTCCAGACCCTGTTGCCTACAGCAGTGGCCATGTCATGCACCAGTCTGTCCCCTCAGTTTGTTCTGGCATTAATGCCCCCACTTGGGATTTTCACAGCCTTCTGTGGTCCCTCTGTTCCCACCCACCCCTGTTCCATGGATTAAATTCATCCATCAATTCAAACTCTGTGTGATAAGGGGAAGCCATCTGCAAGGGGTTCGAGTCATCTGAATTTACCAGCCCAGTTACAAAGGTTCCACGTTTTCCATCTTTCCTTACTGGTTTTCTAGTCTCCACCGGAACAGAAGAGATAGTTCCAGCTGTCTGTGGATGCGTACAATTCCCCTAGGAGCTACTGAACCCATTTAACACTCTGCTCAAAAGGCAACACTACAGGCAATCCAGTAGCCTCATGCTGCTCAGCCTGATACAGGGACCCCATCAGGAGACAGGAGATCATGGAACCAGTCAATTTGAACCCTCAAGAGCATCATGTCCATCCATTAATCCCACTCTACCAGTTCACCACTAAACTGGATCTCCAAGCATCACATCTAAACGGTTTTTAAACACATCCAGGGATGGTGACTCAACCACTCCACTGGGCAGCCTGTTCCCATGTCTGACCCAGTTTTCATCACAACAGAATGAACATAAACAGTCACTGGGAACTGAGGTGGGTTCCAGGCAGGAGGTGCTTTCCGTCCCAGCAACAAGGCCTTGTGCCTGTGTGTGAGAGGTGTAAAGCAGCAAGGCTGTGTCTGACCATAACTCAGGGGAAGGATGGGAGATACTCATCACAGATGCTGGGCTGACAAAGCTGCCTCCCCCACTTACCACAGCCCCTGCTGCTCTGCAGAACAAGTGACTGACCACTGATCTCAAAGCTGTTAAAGAAGCCAACGCTTGGCTGCCGTGAACAGTAGGGTCCTCCTCTGTCCCTATCCACCAGGTTTAGGAACCCTGTCCCATAAGATCCTTAAAGGCCTAAAGCATCCAGCACAGAAGCTGGAAAAGCCAATCCATGAACTGCATTAAAACCCCATTTTCATGTCCCAAAGCAGAGGAGTCTACCAAGGGAGAGCCCCATCAGGGACATGCAGAGCCAGGATGATGCTGTTAGGCAAGAAACAGCCACTTGAGCTCCCGGCACCACCCCAAACACACTCCAGACACAGGGAGATCTGCTCCAGGGCTGAGCTGGCTCCTCTCGAGGAGCTTGGTCCATCAGAGCAGCCAGACTCAAAAGAATCCCCAAACCCCACACAATTGATTTTATGCATATTCTGGAGATTTCATGCATATTTCCTATCTTTCCTGGCGGCACAGCAGAGAGGAAAGGAGTCAGGTCCAGCTAAGCAGATGGAAAAAGTCTGTCTCCTGCAAGACAGCACCACTGAAAGAAAGTCCAAGCAGTCCTGCTGAAACTGTAGTAGCTAAGCCCATTTTGATCATCAACAACTGGATCTCCACCTCCCCAACCTTACAGAAACCAAACAAGTGCCCAAAGCTTCCTATTCAGTGCCAAAACCACCATCTACATCCAGGAAAAAGTGTCTCCATCACATCCCTCCTCACTATCAGCCACTCGCAACACATTCGATCCCACTTGTTATAAAGCCTGGAGGGTTCCACCGTTACCTGACAAATGCTGAAACAACAGGGTTTACAAGTGCAAGAAACACTTCTCCAACCCCACCACCGCCCCCACCTCCTTTCAAGCTTCTTTGAAACAGTTTGCTGGGACTTCTGCCAGGATCTGGTGGAAAGCCTTCACATCTGGGCTGTACAATTAAAACGTCAAAGGCAGAGATTATTTAGTGCATTAAGAGGAAACCTATAGGAAAGCTGCATTCAGCGCTGCGTTACGCCCAGCCCATCCTCTCGTTCAGCGTGAGCCAGCCTTTCAGATGCTGTTACAACCACTACAAGGATCTCGGCAGAGTTTAAGCTCTTTTTGTCACTTCACCTCCTTCCCACCCCAGATTTCTTCCTTCTGCTCCACCAGCAGTGTCTGGATCATCCCTCTACATGATGTGTGCCAGCACCAAAGGAGGCTGCTCTGTTCTCTGCTGGGTTAGCAGTTGGCCTAGTTTGTCAGGGTCTGAGGAAGCCTTCAGATGCTTCAATCACTCAAACCACATTTCTTGACCTCTCAGTAATGGTCTTACATCTGAGTTATTGCTGTGCAAAAGAAACATGGTGAAGTTATCCCATACAGCAGGATGCTGTTTGCAGAAGGATGCTACAGCAGACCGAGAGCATCGGGATGAGCTATCCCTACTGCTGGGACATCAGGAGCAACAGAGAAGTTCCTGCTTCAACTTGGTCTAGATGATCCTGCTCTACTCTAGCAGGGGGATTAGACTGGACGATCTTTTGAGGTCCCTCCAATCCCTAAAGATTCTATGATTCTCCAATGTAACTTGGTGACCTTTGAGTCAGAGAGCAAGAGCAAGATGGGCTGCTCCATTGGGTTGTCTGTGGCAGGGGTAGGGGAGGGCTTAACTGAAACTTAATAATAGTTTCCTGTATGTCAATGTTTAAAACAGCAGTTCAGCATTCTCAAATGGAATTTTTATCCAGCAATTCTGAGGAAAAGCAATAATTAAACGTTACACACCCTCCAGTTTCTACCAAAATGCAACCACAGAATGATTTGGGTTGAATGGATCTCAAAGATTATCCGGTTCCAACCCCCTGCCATTGGCAGAGACACCTCTCACTAGACCATGTTGCTCAAAGACCCATCATACCTGGCCTTGAACACCTCAGGGATGAAGCAGCCACAACACATAAATCACAGAACATTAGGGATTGGAAGAGACCTTGAAAGGTCATCCAGTCCAATCTCCCCACCACAGCAGGATCACCTAGATAGAGTTGCACAAGGAACACGTCCAGGCGGGTTTTAAATGTCTCCAGAGAAGGAGACTCCACAACCTCCCCGGGCAGCCCATTCCAGTGCTCTGTCACCCTCACCATGAAGAAGCTCCTTCTCATATTTACATGGAATCTCCTCTATTCCAGTGCACACCCATTGCTTATCCTACCATCAGAAGGCACTGAGAAGAGACTGGATCCATCCTCCTGCCTGAGTAACCTGGGAGTGAGTCCTATCACATTTCCTCCACAAAGCTTCTCCTGCAGAGTAGGTACTACAGAGCACTACTGGCCATGTAGGGACACAGCAGACACCACGTAGAATCCTCCAGTCCCCCATGAGAGCCACCAGCATGCTAGCCACCGCCCCACAGAGCAGCAACAGCCCGCCTTGTCACCATCACATAGCCACCACACCCCAAGCTCCCCACCACACGTTGCCACGATGCAAATAAACACCAAACAATTAAAAGAGTGTGCTCATTTCTCACGGATGGGGCTGCTCACTCCTGCATCTCATGTTTCCTGGTAGTTTGCCTCAGGCTGTGCAAATAGTCCCAAGTTGCACAGAGCCAAGGCCAGGTTTGGATAGCAGCGCCTTTACCAGGAACTAGAACTAATGGCTCCGCGATTCGATAATATAAACCAGAGCAAGGAGGAAATCTTTCTGGCAGAACTGAGCAGAACTGGAACCAAGAGGTCAGTCTGTTTAAGGAGTGGTACCACAACATGACCGAATACACAGCTAAACCGCCTGCAGGAATCAGGATCCTCTGGAGGATCCCTTCAAACAGAGACACTCCTCCAACTGGAGAAATCGCACACACACTCCTAATAAAAAACTTTCAGTCCTAATAAAAATCTTTCAATCCTAATAAATGATAAATAAATCTGTTAACAACAACCAAAACAAATATTGTCCAACCCAACAATGCTGAAACTGTAACCCACGGATTTAAAAGTGTATTTCCATTTCATTTCCATTTATGTTCCCATTAGGGGCTACCTTAAAATTACAACTGCATTGCTGCAGACCTGGGATTGACTCCTTCCAGTACCTGAAAGGGGTCTACGAAGCCTCCAGGGCAAGAGCTATTCAATAGGGCATGGAGCAAGAGAACAAGGGATCATGGTTTTAAGTTCAAAAAGGGTAGATTTAGGTTAGACTTCAGGATCTTTCCCTTTTCAGTTCTTGAATCTGAGGGTGATGGATCCTTGGAACAGGCTGGCTAGAGAGGTGGTAGAGGCTCCATCCTTGGAGACATTCAAGGTCTGGCTGCCTGGGGGTCTGGGCAATCTGGTCTGGTGAGTGATAGCCCTGCCTGTTGCAAGGGGGTTGGACTAGATGACCTTTGGAGTCCCCTTTCAACCTTATGTTTCTATCTCAGTGTGAAGTAAGGTCAGTAGATAGTAGAAGTGGACTCCTCTGACAATTCTTGCAAGAGGATGGGCTGGCTGACTACACCAGTGTCTTTAAACAACTTACTGCAAACATACATATTCCTGCCTGGTTTAGTCACCGTGGTTCCCTCCTGCTCTTTTGGGACAGCAGGTCCAGCAGAATGTCTCACAAGAGGGGATGAGGTGTGAGCTGGAGCTGCAGAGCAGCTTCCCTTCCCTGTCCATTTGTCTGTGGTATTTGAATCACAGCCTCTACCAGCCACCTTCCCCACAAAGTCATGTCTTGCCCAACGTGAAAGACATTTACGATGGAGATTTGCCTCCTTTTGGTTTTCATTAGTTGAAGCAAATCCATTTTGGGAGGGTGAGAAGACCACGAAGGAAATGACATGTCAAGATGTATAAACTGGTAAGGAAGACAAGAGAAGCAAAGAGGGCTCCTCCAACCAAAAATATCTGCAAACAAACAACTCCAGTTTGCTCTTCACCATTTCAGAGGGATTATTTATAGATGAGAGCTGAAAGCTCACATGTGAATAGAAATTAGGGTCTTAAACGATAACACATTAGTGATGCTCATACATCTAGACTGATCTCTAAATAAAGATGCAGGCAATGTGATCACCCCTGAAGTATTTTTACCTAGATGAGGTGGAAGAGGATGCTTCTGGCTGTAGCTCTCCAGCCAGTCAGAGCTGCCTATGATGGTTGGCACTGGAAAGCTTCAGCTCAGCTCCATTTTGTACCACTTACAGCTCTAACCAGCAAATCAGTTCGTGCTGCTTGGGAAAAAAGGTGGGGTGGGGGAAGAACATCCAGCATCATTTGCCTCTCTTCAGGCTACCAGAAGGGCCCTTTTTGCTGCAACAGTCCCACAGAGGTGTTCAGAACACGGACCTCCCGTTTTCCCTCCCTGGAAATGACAACCCCGATTAGGACTTGGCTGCACAAACCCGATGAAGCGAAACAAAAACATTTCACAGCCCGCAGCATTCCTGGCTCCCCATCAAAACGCTGGCAGCCGGGAGAGGAAATCAAAACCTCCTATCCCGGGCTAAGCCTCCGCGTCCCTTCATCTGCCTCCTTCTAGCTTTTGCACTTGAAGCCATCAGATAAGTACAAATTGCCTTTAGCAGGCATCGTTATTCAACAGCTCAGGTGTTAACTGCTGCATCACCCCCAGGCCTTGTCAGTGCGTCCTAACTTGAGTGGAAACAGCTTCAACCAGTGGCCTTGATCCCAGGGGTCCCCATCAGTCTCCCAGCTGAGAGCCATATTTCAGCTGGCCCAGTTCATTAGGCTGTTCCTCACTCCTTGGCAAGGGAACAGCCCCAGCAGATTAATGGCTTAAACACAGGGGCCCTTTTTACATTAAGCCAGGCTATTGCAAACTTCTCCCAAGCACTGAGGTTTAAGAGCAGAGACTTCAGCACTGACCATGCAGAACTGACATCTATCAGCAGTGACCTCCGAGTCCACCAGCCCCACAAGTTCCTGCTTCATCAGGATGAATGAACAGCAGAGCAGCAATTAGCAGATACAGTCTTGTGCTTGGGGGTTTTGGGGGTTCCTTTGCTTTCTGTTACACCCACCACCCCAGCCAGCACTTCATCCATAAAGGTTTATCTCCCCTACCCAAGTGCAGACACATCACAAAGGAAAAGAATCCCAAACACAGTGGCACTGTCACAGAGTTGGAAAGGCTGAAGGCAATTAGCACGATTATTAACTCTCCCTACCATTGCCTGGACAACCTCCTCAAATCCCAAAACTGGTTTGTTTTGGAATTACAAGCCAGTGGTCTGTCCGCTGTTCCTACGCAAAGCCCAAACTGCACCAGGAACTACAGCCGAGCTCAGGCTCTGCTCTCCATCAGCTGAATGAAACTGAGACCTGGGGAGCATCCACCTCCAGAGAGTTTTTCAACTACTCAGATAAACGATCCATTCTGTAAGTGGTGGCTCACAGGGGTCTCCAGTGAAACCAGTTTCTCAGGAAGGTTGGGGAACACAGACAGGTTCCATGGCTGCTCCAGAGCTAAAGCAACACTTCACACAAGCAAAGCACTTAAAAAAAATAAACCCCTAAACACCCAACCAGGAAGATGCAGAACTCTTCAAAGCATCCAGTGGTTTAACACATTGAAGCTGGGCCACTTCACACTTCCACTCAGGGCTCCTCCTGAAGGATGTTTCTGACACTCACCACTTACAGCCTGGTCTGCAAACGGCAGACACTCAGCTCCAGAGGATGGCAGTTGAAACAGACTTCAAGATAACACACTTGTGTCCCCAGACAGACCAAAAAAGCCTCTGGTGGGGCAGTTCATCACCTTCTACAACAGAGAGGGCACAAAGAACCTTCCTACAGTCTGACACCTCCAATGTAAAGGTCTGCTCAAACAGCACCCAGGCTGCTTCAACAGCCACCACAGAGCTGAACACACACAAGCTCCTCCACACACACCTCTGCTTTCCTGCCTGCTCACAGTGAGCAACACCTCAGGTCATCCCAGTCTTCTCTCTGCACCCTAAAATGCAGAGGAATTCAGATACCCTGAAGACCTCAGTCCATCTCATTCCCAGGGCAAAAGGCAGTCCCAGTTAACACCAGCACAAGCACACATTTGCAGATTGCTTCTGCTCAAGAACTGAAACAACAAATGGCACAGGACTCACCTCAGCCTCCAGGAAAACTCCAGTCTGGAACACGCCACAAAAGCACAGTAGACCGAGCTCTCTGAGCCTGGACTTTTCTGGAAGGGCAGGAGAAACCCCTCAAATACACCTGGGGGAAGGGTGGAGCCCGAGGAGCAGCAGCTGTGCCCGATCACCAGTGAAACAGGTGATGGCACCAGCTGTGCCAGAGCTGTGGGTGCAGAGGACTGAGCACCCTCCAAGCCATGCTGCCCTTTGCAAGAAGGGGAGCAGCCCTGTTGCCTTTTCTGTCCCCGTCCAGGAGATAGTTAGAGGGAAAGGTGCTTCTGCTGTCCCAGCTGCCTCCTTGGGAAGGGCGGCAGCAGCCAGCTCTGGGGTCATCTGTGGGGGCAGAGGGCACATGAGAAAGGATGAGAGAAGAGTCAGGCAATACAGTCCCCACCCCACGTTACATTTTACAGCCTGCAGATGTTGCCTCTGGGGCTGCAGGCGAGGTGGTAGGTCCTCACCCCAATCCTTCCAGGGTCACAACCCGGAGCAGCTCAGCTCCGCTGTTTCCCAGTCTGTTCCCAATCATGGTCAGCACTGCTGTTCTTTCACTGTGAAAAGCACTGTACAGTCAAGAAATGTTGTTTGTTAAACAGTTTTAAAAACTGCATTTGGATGCTTTTAAAAAGTGCATAAAAAGCCTCAACAGAAGTAAATTCTAGAGCCAAGAAAAGAGCAAACCCTTTCAGCTTTTGGTGGCAAAGCCCAAACCCCTCGGGGCATCTGTGCCAGGTTTGCCATCACCAGTTCATTCCAGTGGCTCTGTGGAGGATTCCTGCCAACAGCTCTGAGCTGGCTGTGTAGAGCGGCTGAAATTCAGGGTAGTGATGGATTCAGGGTAGTGATGAGCTGTAGAAACCTGGCAGCGGTACAGCCAGAGGGAATCCCCAGCTGCAGCAGGCAAACCTTCCCACGTCAGGTATCAAATAAATCTTCAAGAAAAAACAGTTCAACAGACGGTTGGGTTCAGGTAACACGTCGTTAGCAGCTTAAACCAAATCGGGACGGAGCCACCCAACTTCTCCCACTCCCCACAATAAAACCCCCCAGGGACAAACTCTTGGAACACAACTGCCAGTCTGAACCAGTGGGAAGCAACGAGGAGCTGAGGCTTAGCATAAGCAAAGCCCGGAGTAAGACCCAGGGAAAGAGGATGGGTGTTAGGCACGGAGAAGGAACGCGCTTGTTACTCCCTGCTTCTCTGTTTCCACTGCGTTTTGCTTTGCCACCTAACGAGCACTAGAGCATTTGCACACACACATATAGAAGAGTATATAACCCCCTTATTCCTTATAATCACCATGATTAGCTGAACAAGAGGGGGCTGGGCATGTCCACTGACCTGCTGTGCTGGGAGGGATGGAGAAGGGGTGCTTCTGGCTGCACAGCCCCACAGCAGCTCAAAAACCCTGATGTTTGGGGGTTGCTAAATCCCATGTCCCCACTTTAACAAAGCCCAGCCTCCCATTCTCTGCTGTTTTGTGTGTTTAAAAGCTGGGAAGCCTGGCTTTTATCAAAGGCCTGAATGTGCCTTTGTGTCACTACAAGCAAGGGGAACCAAACCAGGGGGGTGATTGTGCTGCGGCTCCTCCAGATACTCCAGACCTCGTGTGTCTGATCATCTCCAGCACTGCTGTCTGCCCCCAGCACTGGGGCACGACCGAGCGCCTGCGGATGCTGCGGGGCACCGATGCTCTCTGACCTCATGGCTGTGTGAAGAAATAGCTTAAAGGCTGTGAATCTTTTCACTCTGAAAATGAAACAAGGTTCCTTCAAGCCTGCCTTCATACACATTAAAGTAACCCTCAAGGAGCTGAAATGCAGGGCTGTTATCCTTCAAGTCAACGTGGTCTGCAAAAGCTCCTGAGCTGGATCCAAACACCCCTTCCTGGGACTTTAATGAAATCTTTGAATTGAGAGAAGACCTTTATACAGTCGTGATGTGGGTCCAGAAAATCAAATTTAAAACCAGAAAGGAAATGCAAGAGAAATGAAAAGCACAAACAAGTTCTGGCTGGGGTCAGGGCATCTCACAGCATCACAGATTCATGAATTCAGGTTGGGAAAGGCCCTTGGGATTATTGAGCTCAACCACCAACCCTACTCTACAAGTTCACCCCTAAACCAGATCCCTCCCTACTCTACGAGTTCACCCTTAAACCAGATCCCTCCCTACTCTACAAGTTCACCCCTAAACCAGATCCCTCCTACTCTACGAGTTCATGCTTAAACCACATCCCCCCCTACTCTACAAGTTCACCCCTAAACCAGATCCCCCAACACCACATCCAAGCGTCTTTCAAACCCATTCAGGATGGTGACTCAACCTGCTCTGCCAACATGGAATCAATATGCACCCAAGGCAGACTCCAATAATGAGGATGATCCCTGAATCAAGCCCTTCAGGACGTAGTTGTTGTTTAGGCTGCAAAGTTTACAACCCAAATTTAAAGGAGCAAACAAGGACAGAAGTCCCTGCATCCATGACACAGAGGAGCATCACCACCCACACAAACCCAACAGCATTATTCTCCCTCTAATCCCTCTCCAATCGATAACCAGCTGTTTTCAGACAAGCCAGCAACAGCTGCCAGTAGCCAAAAAGCAAGGCTGTCTCTTCAGAAAGAGGACATACATTCCTCACAGGCCCCTATCTGGATCCATCTTTGCCATCGGGCATGCCCTCAAGTCCCCCCGGCACGGTGCGGGAGGCTCTTGACAGAGTCCCCACGCAACACGGTTGAACATATTTAAATGTTTGCACAATAGGGCCCCAGAAGCATCATTGTTTGGTCGTAGTTGCTGCCAAAGCTTCCAAAAATATGAAGCAGATCGTATCAATACCAACTGTTCTCATCTCCCAGACAGATCTTCTGGGGGAAAAAAAAAAGAGAAAGGGAAAAAATCTGTTCATCTCATCTAAGCTCCTCAGTCTCTCCTAGCAGTGAAGCAGCACAAACTTGCTCAATCCTCCCGCACCAAGTGCTGGAGCAGCACCAATGGAGACAGCACAAAATGGGGAGAAACCTAGACAAACTCAAGTCAGAGAGAAGCATTTCCAGATGTCCTGTGCTGATAGACCTCATCTCTACTTGTGCTTTTTTTTTAGGAGTCTGACCACAAGGATGCAGATGGTTGAGAGCTCCATCAAACCTTTGTAAATCCTTCCTTCTCCATGTCATTCCCGCTGTACTCAGCACTGGTGAGGCCGCACCCTGAGTACTGGGTCCAGGCTTGGGCACCTCCAGTACAAGGGAGACATCAAGGTGCTGGAGTGAGTGCAGAGGAGGGCAGTGAAGCTGGGGGAGGGCCTGGAGAATAAAGAGAAATTGAGAGAGTTGGGGCTGTTTAGTTTGAGGAAGAGGAGGCTGAGGGGAGACTTCATAGCTCTCTACAACTATCTGAGAGGACACTGTGGAGATGTTGGTGCTGGTTTCTTCTCACAGGTCATGAGCTACAGAACCAGAGGAAAGGGCTTCAAGCTTCAACAGGGGAGGTTTAGACTAGACATCCAGAAGAAACCCTTCACTGAGACAGTGGTCAAGCACTCGAATGGGCTTCCCAGGAAGGTGATTGAGTCGCCATCCCTGGATGTGTTTAAAGATCGTTTGGATGAGGTGCTGAGGGATCTGGTTTGAGGGAGAACTTGTAAGGTAAGGTAGGGGGTTGGACTCAATGATCCCAGGGGTCCTTTCCAACCAGAAGGATCCTGTGATTCTGTGATTGACATTAATGGTCCTACACCAATGAGGACCTTCTGGTGAACAAAGTTCTTGTGCTGTTGGAAGCCACTGCCCCTGCCATGGGTCACTCAGAGAGGGTTAAAAAGTCATTTCTGATACACCACCACCCCCAGGTAAAGGCTGTTTTGTCTTGGCCCTCAAGTCTTGCCGTGACTGCAATAATTCTGAAAAAACAAACCAGGAAGGGCGGTTGCTGTTCAGCAGAGGCCAAGTTCTCCTCATGCCTTCAACAAATAATCATATAAACAGACCAAACCTAGAAGGGTGCCAGGAACACAAACAGCAGCTTCAGATGCAACCCACACAGCCCCAAATCCCCACCCCAACTAAGATCTACAGAATCACAGAACAATCCTGGTTGGAGAGGACCTCCTAGATCACCAAGTCCAGCCACAACCACAACAAGAAGAAAGCTAAATACCTGGTTGATACCCAAACACATACTAACCCTCCCCATGCCTGTCAGGACACCAGGGCGTGAAGCACCATGGCTACACGTTTCTTGAACACCTCCAGGGATGGGGACTCAACCCCCTCCCTGGGAAGGCCCTTCCAGTGCCCAACCACTCTTTCTGTCAAGAATTTCCTCCTAAGATCCAATGCAAACCTCCCCTGCCTCAACTTCTGACCATTTACCCTGGTTCTGTCATCAGTTACTGGGGACAAGAGGCCAACACTCACCTTTCTACAGCCTCCTTTCAGGTAGTTGTAGAGGGCAATGAGGTTGCCCCTCAGCCTCCTCTTCTCCAAACTCAACTTGCCCAGCTCCCTCAGCTTCTCCTCATACAACTTGTTCTCTAAATCCCTCACAAGTTGTGTGGCTCTGCTCTGGACACGTCCCAGCATCTCAATGTCTCTCCTGTGATGAGGGGCCTAGAACTGAACTCAGTACGCGAGGTGAGGCCTCACAAGGGCCTAGTACAAGGGCACCATAACCTCCCCTCTCCACCAGGATTCGGTGCGGCCTGCAAGACGAGCAGGACTCCTTTCACCTCCCCATCTCCAGTTTGTAGCAAAAGGTGGACTTCTGGCACCAGATTCACACCTGACCCGGCAACAGACTCCCTGGAGGCCCCTCATGGCAGACAGCCCACTGTGGACACACTGCTGCCCTCCTAGGTCACGCCCCAACAAGCCGACGAGCCCTGCAGGGTGGCCACGGGGACAGGCAGGAGCTGCCGTCCCCTGCGTGTCCAGCGGCTCTTTGTCCGGCTCGATCCAACTCGTCTGCCGCGGACTCGAAACCCTGGAAGCACATCGTGTGCCGGGCCTGGCACCGGCTTTTCTGATGGTGACAAAGGCGGAGCAGGTGGAGGCTGCATGAGGCCACTAACCCGTCTGGGGGGGCTCGTGAACGCAGACAGCTGCGCCCCCCACGCTGCAAAGCCCCGGCCTGCGGGGACAATCGCCTTCCCCTGGGGCTTAACAGCAGGGTCAGAGCTGGGAAGTGGCCTCCTGCGAAGCAGAGGGACACGCGGCCTTTTTACTGTCTGCTTCATCGCTGCAGGACAGGTGAGAGTGAAGAAAGGGTCAGCAACTGGATCGGCCTCCTCGTGCTGCTGCTTGTCTCAGTGAGTCACCGCGAGGACCCGTCAGCCACAGGTACCTGGTGCACGTCAGTGGGGAAGGCAGGTCAGTGGTTTGTGCACAACCAACAACAACCCCAGCCAGCTACAGCCGCCACATCTCTGCCACCTCACCCAGCACCTCAAGGCACCCCAGGGCCACCACTGCAGCAGTGCTGTCTCCAGACTCCTCACAACCATGGATGGCCAAACCCACAGCCAAACCCTCCACACTGGCTGCTTTTAAAACAGCTCTTTGTGGTTTCCTATGGCCACGCTGGCTGTAAGAAAAGTGAAGGTGAGGGAGCAACCGGTTGCATGGCTGCAGGGGAACTGCTACCCTGTCAATGGAACTGGAGATGAACCTCCTGGTGTCACATCACCTCTGACCATTTCCCCTGGTTCTGCCATCAGCTACTAGAGAGAAGAGGGTGACACCCTCCTCTCTACAACCTCCTTTCAGGTAGTTGTAGAGGGCTGGTCTGGGTGCGAGGGCTCTGTGTATCAGATGTGATAAGTTAAATCATTTCTCTGCTGATCTAGACAGCAATAAGGGTGAAACCTGGCCCACACTCAGCAGCTACTCAGGACTGGAGCAAAGTAGGACTTTCAAGCTGTAACATCCCCACTCAGCTGGGTCATTGCAGCTTCACTACAAAACCCTCCAGGAAACACAAGTCCCTCCTCACCAGCAGCCAAACAGAACAGCTCCCTCACACAAGCTTCCCAAGAGGGTCTGTTATGGTTAAACACATCTTTTCCCCAACTCAGCAGGTGGGACTCACTCTCATTCTTTGTCCTCACTGACTACATTTAACAAGAGCTGGAAGGGACTGCTCAGAAATCCGTAACACACTCCAAAGGCTACTGGCAGATTTGTCCCTTGGGGTTTAATTCCAGCCTTTAGTGGAGTGACGCAAGTAGTGGAGATATATTTGGATGCTTTGAAGTGCTGCCCCCACAACACTACAGAGTCAAAATCAGGTCTCAGAGCAACCAAACAGGAGCAAACAAGCAGCACCATGGTAGGAGCAATGTTTCTGGTCTTTGAAAGGCACATCAGGAGGTACCAGCACATTTAGGGACCACAGTCAGGGGCTATTGACTCAGTAGGTGCCATGCCAAGTGCAGTCTATTCTCAATGATCAGTTCTTCAGAGCTGAGTAGATGCTCCCTGAGGGTGGTATCAACCCATCGTTTGAATAAGAAAGAGGAGGGCACAAAGTGGAAGGTGGTGGAAAACAGAAGGGAGGTGGTGGAAAACAGAAGGAAGGTGGTGAGCTGGTCTATGAGCATCAAACCTGCCTGCCTCAGAGCCTCCTCTCGGGAAAGGCAGCACAAGAGGCTGGCAGCAACAAGTATCAGCGCCGAGATAAATGACTTCATGTGTCGAGACAGATAAAGTTACGCGGAGCCGCTCGCGAAGGATATGGCCATCAGGTTTATTTTTGTAGTTTTCATTACACTCCAAATAACTTTGGCAGACTTAGGAAAAATAAATTCTCAGAGCCTTCTCCCATTGATGTCACCAGTTTTAATTAATTTTTGCTGAAGTGCTCTAAAGATGCTGCTGGGAAAGGGCTGGTTCCTGGGGTACTGCTCTGGCTCTTTGTGTTCAGACACTGGAGCTGCACTAGTGCCACCAGGATAAATACTGCCATGGGCTCACTGGGAGATGGCTCCAGCCCATTTTCCCGTGCCAGTGGTTTTGAGGCCAGACTGCCTTTTAGCTCAAGCCTCTGACTCTGTGTCAGAGGTGCTGCCAGCTCTGCGAATAAGACTGGTACCATGTAATTTTCTGCCTCTGAAAGTCCTGGCCACATGCAGCATTTAGAGTCACCTCGGCAGGACATTAAATGTCGCTGCTGGTGACACAGCACGGGTCTGGTAGGGTGTTGTTTCATAGAATCATTAGGGATTGGGTTTGAGTGTTGAACAGAGGATGTGCCGAGAGCGATCCCCAAACTCACAAACTCAAACCTGCCCTTTGCTCCACACCTGGCTGCTGCCTGCTGCTCCCTCCACCACCACAGTCTCCTCAACACGAGTGCCAGCATCATACAATCACAGAATATTAGGGGTTGGAAAGAACCTTGACAAGATCATCTTGCCCAACCCCCTAGACCACCTCAAGCAGGTCCCACAGGAACATGTCTGGGGTGGGTTTGAAAGTCTCCAGAGCAGGAGACTTCACAACCTCTCTGGGCAGCCTGTGCCTGTGCTCTGTCACCCTCACAGTGAAAAAGTTGTTCCTTGTGTTTACACAGAAGCTGCTCTGCTCCAGCTTTGCAATAGAGGAAAGCAAGTCAATCTGAACAGAGGTGTCCCTGATGCTGCCACCACAGACCTGACTGCTGCTGCAGTGCCAGCAACCCTCTCCCAGTGCACAGCAACCCACAGGGCCATGAGAAAGTCATTCCCCTTCTTTAAAGAGGAATTTGGAGCTTGGTCCCCGTTGCTGGCTGGCACCCTGCAGCACACAACACACAAGAATCACATGGCTGGAGGAGATGCCAAACCAAGCAAGACTCCATCGCCTCCATCTGTGTCCAGCTATTGCAACCCCTCAAGACAACAATCCCTTGACCTCCAGGCTTCCATCACCACAGAGTGCTGAAGCCATGAAACAAGTCCCTAAGCAGAGCTTCAAAATTTCCAAGGATGGATGGGAACCCACCACATGCTCTGTGAGGCTGCTTTCTGGGACTCTCTAGTAAGAAGATGGAAGGTGTCCCTGCCCACCCCAGGTAGCTCCCAGGAGAAGGCGGCTGCTGGCTCCCGCACATGTGGCATGCAGACACGGCTCCAGATGTCTTCGGGGCCTTCCACAAATATCCAAAAGGGACTGGGGAATGGTCGCCAGGAAGGAGCTGATGGAAGGTAGCCAGCAGTAATTTCTATGCTCAAAGAGCCCTTTTCCAAAAGCTGCTGAGGGCTGCCATGAGATCGTATGTTTGAAGGGGTGAGATTCGAAGACACGTTTGGCAGAGAGCAAGTTCCTGCATTTAAATGGCACCATTTGTCAAAAGTCTTCCCCAGCCAGTTGTTCTTCATTATTTAGATGCTTTAACGTTTGGCTTCTCGTTCATTTTTTCTTCTTTAAGCCCTGGCACAGGTTTTTTTCTGTACAGGAGAGAATCCTGATTGTGTTTAGGGCAAAAAATTCCTGTTTATACTAATAGTGTCATTACGGGCTGCCCAGGGGGGTTGTGGAGTCTCTTTCTCTGGAGACATTTAAAACCCACCTGGACATGTTCTTGTGTGGCTTGGTCTAGGTGATCCTGCTGTGGCAGGGGGATTGGACTGGATGATCTACTGAGCTCCTTTCCAATCCCTAGTGTTCTCTGATTCTGTGATACAGTCTGTGATACAGACTGAGAAAGTAAACCCTGCTGAGGTGCTGGGCAACGTGTAGGAAACCAGGACAAGAGCATTTAGGAAGCATCTTAAAGCCTGAAGATGTTGTGAAGCTCTTTTTCTAAATCATAAAAATTAGCTAAAAATAGTGAAGTTTTAGGGTTTGAATAGGAAGAAAAGCATCTCTTGAGGTGACAGCAAGATGCTTCAGCTCAGTAGAGCATCAGAGCATCACGTCTCAAAGAGCTATGAGACACTAAGGAAAGAAGAGGTCACTACCACTAAATTAAAAAATAAGTACTGATGTTTATTTAATATGTTTCCCTATCTATTTAATTATTCTGAAGAACTCAGAATGGTTTAGGTTAGAAGAGACCTTAGAGATAAAATCATGAGGTTGTGGAGTCTCCTTCTCTGGAGATGTTCAAAACCCACCTGCACATGTTCCTGTGTGACTTGGTCTGGGTGATCCTGCTCTGGCAGGGGAATTGGACTGGATGATCTTTCAAGGTCCCTTCCAGTCCCTAATGTTCTGTGATTCTGTGGTTGAATCATAGAATCACAAAAGGTTGGAAGAGACCTCCAAGCTCATCAAGTCCCAGACTCAAGGCTCAGAATTATGGCAGTAAAGACCCAGAAAGTAGAGATGTAAAGAGAAGGTGGTAAGGGAGAGCTGCTATAGCACAGGAGTGGAAACAAAGAGCCAGGGCTAGCAGAGCTCAGCACGCCCCATTTGGCCTGCTGGAAAACATCTGCCCCACTGCAAAGCAAGCAGAGCCCTCTCCTCCTTGATCTCCAGCAATTAGGAAAATTCTGCTGTGCTAATTACCTGGGGAGACAAGGGGTGGGGAGAAAGCAGAAGGTGACACTTGAGGACAACAACCACACCAGTGATAAAGCAGGTATTTCCAATGGAACCACAAAAAGCCACCCTGCCAGACTTCCACCAACAGCTGGAGAAGCTGATCCCTCTGTATAAAGCTGGGAGAAGGGCATTTAAAAGCACAAGACTGCAACAAAACTGTATAAATAATGATCACAGCAAGAGACCCTCGGAGCTGGTGGGAGCGCAGAGGTAGGGAGGACTGTTGGTTCTCCCAGTACACATGGTTTGAATTGCTGGGAAGTGGAGCAATCCCCCGTCCTGCAGGCGGGAGGGGAGGGGAAGGGAGGGAGGACCACGGCCCTGCTGCCAAGCTGGGATTGGGAAATATTTGTCACATATTAACTGGAACATCAGCTCACTGCACCGAGCGTTTAACACCCTTTCGTAGCGCATCCCTACGTTCAGAAGAGCACGTGACACCGCCTCAGCGTGAACGCGGGATGCAGGCAGGGATATGCAGCATCCAGCAGCCAGGGGGGTTGGAGCGTGGAGCCCGTGGGGTGCTGGCAAGTGGGAAAGCACGTGGTGCTTAGGTGGAGACACGCAGCACAACGGCAGCCCAGAGAGGTGGAGAGTTTCACAGAATCACGGAACAGCAGGGAGTGGAAGGGACCTTGAAAGATCACCTAGTCCTCCTGCACAGCACCCTCAGCCTCCAATACACCAACAACCAGCTGCCTGTTAGAGTGTTTTCTGTGGGCTGGGCCTTGCTGTAAGTCTAGTTTTTTAGTGGGAACACAGAATAATCACGGAGCACTGGAACAGACTCCCCAGGGGGGTCGTGGAGTCTCCTTCTCTGGGGACTTTCAAGGCCGCCTGGATGTGTTCCTCTGTGATCTGTGTTAGATAGTTTTGTCCTGCTGCGGCAGGGGGGTTGGACTCGATGATCTCTTGGGTCCTTTCCAACCCCTAACATCCTATGATCCTATGATTAGGGATTGGAAGGGACCTTGAGAGATCATCCAGTCGAATCCCCTGCTACAGCAGGATCACCCAGACCAAGTCACACAGGAACACATCCAGGCAGGTCTTAAACATCTCCAGAGGAGACTCCACAACCTCCCTGGGCAGCCTGTTCCAGTGCTCTGTCTCCCTCACCATGAAGAAATTCCTTCTCAGGTTGATGTGGAACCTCCTATGTTCCAGCTTACAACCATTGCCCCTAGTCCTATCACTAGATGACACTGAGCAGAGCCTGGATCCATCCTCCTGACACCCACCCCTCACATATTTATAGACATTAATGAGGTCACCCCTCAGTCTGCTCTTCTCCAAGCTAAAGAGACCCAGCTCCCTCAGCCTCTCCTCATCAGGGAGGTGCTCCACCTCCTTCACCATCCTCATTGCCCTACGCTGGACTCCCCCCAGCAGCTCCACATCCCTCTTGAGCTGAGGGGCCCAGAACTGGACACAACATTCCAGATGTGGTCTCACCAGGGCAGAGTAGAGGGCCAGAAGAATCATAGAATAGTTTAGGCTGGAAGGGACCTTGAAGATCATTCACTACCAACCACCTTGCCATGGGCAGCTACACCTCTCTCCCACCAAACCAGGCTGCCCAGAGTCCCATCCAACCTGGCCTTTAACACTTCCAGGGATGAGGCATTCACAACCCTCTTGGGCAACCTGTTTCAATGCTTCATCAGCTGCATGGTGAAGAACTTCTTCCTAATATCCAGTCTAAATCCACCCACTTTCAGTTTCTGGGCTTTGCCCCTTGTCCTGTCACTACAGGTGCTTATAAAAACCTTCCTCCAGCTTTCCTGTAGCCCTCTTCATGTACTGGAAGGTCACCAACCAGCACCTTCAGCTCTTGAGGGATCTCAGAGGCCCTGAAGGAGCAAATGCCATCTCGAACAAAAGCCTTTTGCATTTCAGGATTCAAAAGTTGGAGCTTAAACGTCCAAGAGGGAAAAATAAAAGACTCCTCAAAGAAGAGAGAATGAAAAGGCAGCCAGAGGCCACAACAACCAAAGAACGAAGCGTTGGCAAGCGTGACAACTCAGACTTGCTTTCAACCCACCTCCACCGGCTCGAGAGCTGGAGGCTGTCCCAGATGCCACACGAGCAAGTGTCGCTGCACCTGCCGGGTTCCATCTCGCAGTGAAGGCTGTGTGGGATCCAGCCAGAGAAAGAGGCTGCATGAGGGGACAAGGGGCCTCTCTGCAGAGTATGACGGGCCTGGCTCCGGGAATGACAATAAGATTGAGCTGCTCCTCACACTGAGCCAACAGATGGGGACAGCCTGTCCCGGGCCAGCAGCACGCAACCGCTGCGGCCCCCGTCCCAGATAGCTGGAGGGGATGAAAAGCCACTGTTCCTTGCTGGAGTGGGGTCAGCAGTGCAACACTGCAGCATCTCGTGGCCTAACCAGCACCTGGTCCAGCTCTGCCTGCACCCCAAGGATGCCTTTGTCTTCCTCAGCCACAGAGAGACCCAAACCATGGAGGAGCCAAAGCAACGCAGAGTTGTTGTCGCCAACCCCTCACTGCTCTGGTGGAATAAGTAAAGGAAACCAGCTTAGCTCAGAGCAGCACACAGACGCTGGGAGCAGCTGTGGAGACACCTCTTGGCAGCATCCTCAGCATCAGGGCAGAGTAGTAAATTTTTTAAGCTGTTTTCCAAAAATTATGATTCTTTTTCTTGATGTCCCCATGGCCTTGGTGAAACATCTGGGCCCTCTCTGCTGGCCACTGGCCACTACTGGCCACCAGTCCCAACCCCACTGCTCATCCGCTGGCTCCCCACAGCCCTGCCTGCCCCCAAAATAAGTCAACACAAATACAAAACTACGTAGGATAAGGCTCAACCCAGCTGATCCCTGTAGCCAAATAGGTGACTTCCTGCAGAGCAGAAAACACCACAGGTCAGTCTGGGGAGGCATCTTTGGGGGAAGGGTTGGGTTTTGGGGGGGAAGGATGTGCTTGGGGGTTTTTGTGTTTTACTAGCACTAATTTAGGGCTTCTCTGCAGTCAGGATAGCTCGAACCTCATTTGACTTGCAAGTGGATCCCAATCATCTCACCCTAAACCGCTATATCAAAGTAGTCCCCCAAAACCAACCCCTGCATCCCCCATCCTCAACGAACCCCCACATTGAGTCACTTCAAGGAGAAACGGGTTTTGTTCCAAACAAGTCCAGCTCACTGGACAAGCTCTGAGCACTGTTAGCTCCTGCCACTGCCCAAAAGGGCACTGAGGGAAGGACCACACCAGGACCACACTAGCACCACGGTGCAGCCACCAGCAGCAGCAGCAGCAACTCCTCGGGCTTGAAATCCACTGCTCAGAAGGAGACACTCTGAGGCTTAGCAGGAGCTTTCTGGAGGAGGAAAGTCTCCCAGCCCAGGTGCTGCAGATACCCACCAGCTTCCAGCTGCCCCCACCAAGCAGGAGTGAGGCTGCAGGATCTCCCCTTCCCCTCCACGGGAGGATTTTGTTTTCTCCAGAAGCTGCTTTTCCAGTGCCCAGAGGCAACCTGAAGCTAAGCTGCTAGTTCACAGGCTGGTGCAGCACTGCAGCAAGCACCAGGGAGGGCCACGGGCTCTCAGGAGGTTTCCAGCTCCTTGACTGCAAACAAGAAGGCAATTCAGCCTTCTTGAGCAGAAGGGGGAAAAAAGGAAACACACTTAAAGGCTCCTTTGATTTGCTCAAGAAAGGCTGAAAGGCTCAACCTCATCCCAGCAGCACATCCTCACCTCATCACACTCAGCTCCCAGTAGGTTTTAGCCAGGAGCCACCACCAAGGCCACGCTTCCTGCCCACCAGGAAATCACTTCTCCTTGCCCGGGCTCACAAATTGCTCTGACACCGGCTCCTAATGACTGTAACAAATATTTCAGCAGCACGTGGGAAAACCCTCCCCCCGCCATCTCTCCAACACAACAACCAACAAAGCCAGTGACCCGGAACAGAACTGGGACTTTCCTGGCCACAAAGGAGCCTCTTCAGTCCCAATTGCTTTCCTCAGCGCAGAGGCAAAGCCTCTTGTCCCCTGAGCACCCCAGTCACGCTCCAGTTGCACAGACCACAGCGAGATGCTGCCCACGGGGCCCCGAGAGGCTGCCGGGCTCAGTGGGGTCTGCACTTCAGAAGGGGGAAATTAATTTGACCTGAAAATGAGCTTCATTTGTGCTTCAGCTGATGGGGTTTGGTTGCAAGCAGCGGGATGCAGAGGACACCGCAGGAGCCTGCCAGTGGGAAACCAGCGAGTAAAGCTGGAGCAGCAGCAGTTAGGAGTGTCTGGTTTTGTGCTGGGAGTATGGAGTGACGCTGTGTGTGCTGGTGGGGCTGGCATCCAGGGTGCCAGGAACACCCACAGCTGCCGGCTGTGAGACGACATCTAGCATCAGGTGGGTTTTTTTGACTTTAAACCAGATTTGAACTAGCTGCCGCTTGCAAGGCTTCGTAACAAGCCTGTGCACTAGCCCCTGCATCGGAGGGCAGCACGGCTTCCACCCCTCTTCTGGTGCTTCTGAGGGAAGAGAAGAGAGGAGAGGAAAAGAAGGCAAAAGAGAGAATAGGAGAGGAAAGAGAAGAAGAAAGACAAGAGAGAAGAGAGAGAAGAGAAAGGAGGGAAGAGAGAAGAGAGAAAAGAGAAAGGAGAAAAGAGAGAAGAGAAAGTGGAGAAAAGAGAAAAGAGAGAAGAGAAAGGAGAGAAGAGGGAAGAGAGGGAGAGGGAGAGGGAGAGGGAGAGGAGAGGAGAGGAGAGGAGAGGAGAGGAAGGGGAAGAGGAAGGGGAAGGAGGAGAAGGGGAAAAGACAGAAGGAAGAAGGAAAAAAAGAAAATAGAAAAAAAAAGGAAAAAGAAAAAGGCTTGAAGGGCCTCATCCCAAAGTCATCCCAGTGGCTGGGTATGAAGATGGGGGCACTTAGCAGAACGTTTCTAGAAATGAGATCCCTTTGCAAATGAATCGAAGCTGTTTATTGTTTCCAAGGAGCTTGAACTTCCACAGAAGAACAGGAAGTTTTGACAGTTTAAGAAGTTCATTAAACTCTGGGAGGAAATTTAAACAGTCAGCGACAGCTTTGGTGCTGCAAAGGCAGCAGAAGTCACTTCGCTCCTCACAGGCAGCGAGGCTGCAGCTTTTAATTATCACACTTGCATTAAGTCCCAGCGATCCTGTTACTACTTCTAAATTGTTTTGGCCTCACACCCAGGGCTCACAACCGAGTGGAGTGATTGACTCTTCTATTCTTATAGCCAACCGCTGCCTTTGTCCAAACCTCAAACTCCTTGATCTGTAAACAGGCCAAAGCAAGGCAAAGGGAGAAGAGTCTCCAGCACAGTGGAGAGCTTCAGTCTGGAAAACACCCCTCCACCCCCCAGATTCAGCTTCTTTTACATAAAACAAGAGAGGAGGAGCTCAGCAGCATCAGTCCAGCTCCTGGTAGTTTGGTGTTGGCTGTGCTGGTCCGTTTGCACCTACCTGGGGGGCACATGCAGTCTGCTGGAGCTTCTCTTGCTGTCCTCAGCTTTGCTAGTCCTTCACCCAGTCTCTGTTAGGAGGAGGAATAAAAACAGCCATTAAATGTGGGCAACAGCCCAACTACCCTGCACAGGCCCTTCCAGAGAGAGGTGATGGTTCACCCCGGTGCATTCAGCCTCTTTGGATGATTCCCCCACGCTGTCATGGCACACAAAGTATCAGGTATTTCTTAGCAAGAGAAGAGTCCACATCCCCAAGTGCCTTGAGCCAAACATCATGGGCTGGATTCATCCTGGATAGATATTACAGCATCATCCTGGTGTGTGGGGCTGCAGGAGCAGTGCTGGGGGGAGAGTGTCCCTTTGCCCTGCAACAGCCCCAACAGCAGGGTAAAACTCCTCAGAAGATCACAGAACGTTAGGGATTGGAGGGGACCTTGAAAGATCATCCAGTCCAATCCCCCTGACACAGCAAGATCACCTAGATCCAGTCACACAGGAACACATCCAGATGGGTTTTAAATGTCTCCAGAGAAGGAGACTCCACAACCCCCCTGGGCAGCCCCTTCCAGTGCTCTGTCACCCTCACTGGGAAGGAGTTCCTTCTCATATTGATGTGGAACCTCCTCTGTTCCAGCTCACACATATTGCCCCTCGTCCTATCACTAGAAGACACTGAGCAGAGCCTGGCTCCATCTTCCTGACACCCACCTTTTCCACATTTATAAATATTATAAAGAAGCCCCGCTGCAACCAACAGCCAAGTGGCTTTCAAACATCCCAGAGGTCACATAACAGGGTGATGCTTGAATGACAGAGGCGACCAAATTTGGCTGATTCTATACCTAAAATTCAGCGAGTATGAGAGGTTTCTTTAGGAGTGAAGCACAGCAGGGAAGTCATCAAGCAAGACCAGGGTACTCCTTTGCTCCTGGATGCACCCAGTGCTCAGTGCCTACACCCCCAAGGTGAAAAACTCACCCAGTGGGACAGCTAGAACAGAATGAAAGTTCACCAAGGCAAAGCAGTGTCTACGTGGCATATTGCAGGCAGACGTGAGCGCGCTCTGCCTGCTCCCCAAGCCAACCAAAATGTTGGTGCCTGCCTTCAGGACTCTGCCAAGCCCAAGGTAATAAGCCCTGATGACAGGTAGGTTATTTCAGCTCAGACTTAGCGCTTCGTGGCTGGGAAGGTCTCACCAGCACCCACAGTTCTTGCTCTCTCAGCCACTCAGGAATGCTCTGTCTCACCTAAAGTATTTACCAAGAGAGAAACCAATAATCTGATAACTGCAGTCCCTACATTTTCAGAAAACTCAAAGCATTTACAGAGTTCTGGGTGTTCAGACTTGAATTTTCACAGTCTGTGCTCAAACATTAGAGCAGTGGGACTATTCAGGACTTAGACTACTCGTGAATGGGGTTCTCTCCTTTTTGTTCAGGGGATTAAGGGCTTTATGTGGTGGTGAAATCCTGTGCCTCCCTCTCTAGCTTCTCAGATGTGATGCTAAGAGGTCCTGGAAGTACCAACATGGTTCCATAGCACCTGACAGAGAAGTTGTCCTGTGGGACACAGAGTCACAGAACATCAGGGATTGGAAGAGACCTTGAAGGATCATCTAGTCCAATCCCCCAGCCACAGCAGGATCACCTAGACCCATCCAGCTGCCTTCTGCAGTACACAGGCTGGCCTTGATAGAAGTGGTGAGAAAACATCTAAAGAGGCTCTTCTGGCAGCCACTTGCAGTTTGAATGTTACAGGCGCGCTCAGTTTTTATCTGTTTACTTTTACAGTCATTTGGATGATGAAGATGCTCGAGGAAATGGAAATAAGCCCTTCCACCCTCTTAGTTCAGCAGAGGAGAGCTGAGTCCTGGAGTGAGTCCTCTGTTCCACCACTGAATTGTTCTTGTCATGAAGCTGATTAATCTGGACACTCTCTGCCTACTGCAGACAATAAATCCTTTGTGAACAAAACGGTCCAGCTTTGTTTACAACAACTGGATGCCTCTATAATCCTCCTGTTCTCCCTCCAGTACAAAAACTAACGCGGTTCACGCTGGGGCTTTTGATGTAGAGGAGGTGGAGGTGCTGCCATGTTCGGACCACTCTGTTGGAGGTGGTTTGGGAGGGCAGAGCAGGACCCTGCAGCCCATCTGGCTACAGGACCAGCGAAGCGAAGGGCAAAGCTCTACCTTATTAAAATCCTCAAGTTGGGCAGATGCCTGTCTCAGAGCCAGGATCTAAATCCTCGCTGTTCTAACTGACTTTTACTGCCTTAACTACACACTCACCCTTCCTTTATTATCTCCCGTCCTCTTTTCCCTGCCAAACATTTGAACAACACTGCGAAGGAGCAGAGGCAGCACGCTGGCTGCCGGGTTTGCAGCTCTGCCATAAATTACACCAGCAGACCCCTGGGCTGGTGGATGGAGTCCCGCTTTTGGGGAGCGACAGAGAACAAAGTCCGCGGGGTCATGCACAGCGAGAGCACGGGGCTTTGGTTTCACTTCTGAAACACTGTGCTGAACTTCAAAGGAGGACCAACACAGGATTTAGCAACAAAAAAAAAGTGACCCCAGGCATCACTTGATGTTCCTGGTGATGGAAAGACTCTCCAGAAGCTCCGAAGCACAGAAGGAATCTGCCCGGCGAGCGCGTGGGCTTATGTAACGGAGAGGAGTTCGGTCAAGGAGCAGACACTTCTGGAAACTTTAACGACATAAATGCTAAACTCGTTAAAAAGCTGCTCTTAACAGGTAGCTCAGGGGCTACTGTCGTGTTCCTCGAATCTGTCACTCGTTTCAGAATTTGCTTCCAAGCATGGTCACTCGAAACTTTTCAACAAGCCTTTTATGGGGGGAGGCAGTTATGGGGTTTTGCTTTATTTCCCCCTGTACAGCCTCGGCCAGAGCGTTCCCAGCACAAAGCGAGCTTTCCGCACTTAACTGAGTCTCAGCAAGAGGCTGCACATGCTCTTGGGCAGTGCCGTGGAAACCCGCCCCGGCGCTGCCCACGTCTGTGGGGTAATTGGGACAGAACCGCTACCGCCACTGGCAGGCTCGTTCCTGCTTGACTGGGTTTTGCTGATGACGCCTCACGGGGACCCCTCTGCTCCGGCACTCGGGGCTTTCACAACGAAACACCTTTGTTAACAAGTCCCCTTCCCGGGGGAGCATCAGCGCGAGTTTCCAGGAGAAGGGACGCGCTGCGGCAGTGCCAGCATTACCCTCGCTGTAACTCCGCGGCGAGGAGTTGGCCCCACAGCCCCGCTGAGACCCCCAGCACTGCTCACGCCTGGAGGGCACCGCACACCACCACGGACTTGTACGACGGAGTTTTCACGGCTGTCACGACCTTAATGCAGCGCCGTGTTCTGCACCCCAGTCGGGCCATTAATAAAATCCCAGTGTAAAACCTCCCCCAGATGTCCGAATCGATCACTCAGCAGCCCCGTAAGCCGCGCTGAATCCTGCTGCACTTTAGGAGCTACTGTTTATACAAACCCAGCAGAGCAACGGCGGGATCTTCATGTTGCCTGTGAGTGATGGGAGCCCTCCCTGCCTTGCAACTTGCCTGTAAAAAGCCCCAAATTTAAACACAGGAGTCTATGGGAAAACATAAACCTGGGCAAAGTGCAACTTCTCCTGGCCATTTGGGTTTAGCTGTGGGAGCAGAAGTAGGGTTTGGTTATGAAGAGGGTTTGGTTCATTTAGGGAGTAGGTTTTGGTTCAGTTACGGAGAAGAGCATCACTGCAGGTGATTGTTCTCTAAGTAGGAGAAACCTTTCAGCACAAAAATCTGTACTGAATAGTTTCAGAAAATGCTGGGACTGAAAGTGAAGCCCCCAGTTGCTAGGTCTCCACCCGCCGTAAATCAGTTCAGCGCTGCTGGACCACACGATCCTCTGTGATAGACAGCCCAGATAACAGGGATCATGTTCATAAATTTCTAACAAGGAAATTATAGTCCATTACATCCCAAGATAAATAGCATTTAAGTGCTCGGGTTACCTTTGCCCGTGAATAGAATGAGGGGAAAAGCCGCCTGCTCTCAGACACGGAACTTCCCTCCCCACCTGGGTCATTTCCTAACCCTGAAGGGCTCTGCTGCGTCTCGCCCAGCGCCCTCAGTAGTGGGAACGGCCATAAACGGGGGAAAAGTTTCCTAAGAGGCAGAACTTTCGGCAAAAGGGGATGAGAAGCCGTTGACACACGGAGCCGGAGCTGTTGGTGGAGCGGGGAGACGATGCGGGAAGTGGGGAGATACTGCAGGGCAAGGGGATGCTGCAGGGCCACTCACCTCACGGAAAAGCTGTTCCACGCGGGGCTGCAACGCGTCCAGCAGCGGCCCGGGGCTGCCCCGTTCCTCCAGCGCGGCCAACCGGCCCTGCAGCTCCGCCGTCTTGGCTCCCAGCAGCAGGCAGACGGCCACGGCGGTGAGGGAGAGGAGGAGGCAGAGCGCGGAGGTGGCGGTACCGGCGGTACCGGCTGCGGAGCCACTGCCGGCGCCGCTGCTGCTGCCCGCGCTCATCGCTCCGCTGCGCGGGGTCCCGCCGC
>VXBP01003389.1:615875-694689 GCA_013400115.1 Rhinopomastus cyanomelas | reverse complement strand
GCCCCGCATCCAGCGCCCGCCCCGTGCGCTGCGCGCCCCGCCGCGGGACTAGCGCCGGCAGCTGCGGAGCGGCCGCTCGTCTCCTCCGTTCGCCCCGCCAGCCCCGGGTCTTAAACGGAGGAAGCGGGAGGGGGGTGGCAGCTCCCCCGCGCTGGGGAAGGGGGGATGCTCCGATGCGGGATTACGCGGAGCAGATCCCACCCCCGCTGCCCGGCCCCCCGCGGAGTCCGGTCTCCCCTCCTATCCCTCCCTCAACCCCCCTCTCGGGGTCCCGGCGGTGCGGGGCAGGGCGAGAGGGGTGCGGGGTGCTTGGCTGGGTCGGGCGCCCTCCAGTGGGGTTGAACCAGGACCCTCCCGGCTCTGCCCAGTCCCGGGCCAGCGGGTACTGGGCTCCGTTTCGGCGGCAGCGGCGAACTGCGAGGGGGAGAAACGATGTTCGTAAAACAGCACCGCGCAAGGCCAAGCTCTGCCGAACATCCCTGTCTTTCGCTCGCTTTTACAGACTCCTAACCCCTTCCTCATATCCACGGAGGCTGTGGCTGCTCCGTCCCTGGAAGTGTTCAAGGCCAGGTTGGATGGGGCTCTGGACAGCCTGGTCTGGTGAGTTAGGTTGGAACCAACTCTCCTTAAGGTCCCTTCTGAACCTGCCTGTTATTCACTGCTGTTTCCTGTTTCTCACATGCCTGAGGGATAAAGATGAAAACTCCAGGGTTTTCTGTACAACCTCTTCCCCTTCCTCCCCTCTCCTAGGAGCCTGATCAGACTCAAGGTACAAGACCAAGTGTGGGCAAGTCCAGGGAAAGGCAAAAAGCCACTTTGCACTAAACTGCTACAGCTGCAGGGACACTGGATTTGTGTCCCTTCCAACTCCTTTAGTAGATGCTGCAGGGCCTGCACAAATGTTTACTGTTAACTCTAAGTTTACTGGGAAAAGTGAATTTTGTAATAGATAGGTATTTTCTCCTAGCACACACTGCCTTTACCAAGTGCACGGGGTTTTACTAACTACATTAACAAAGGCTAAGAGCACTGCTGTTCCCCCTCTCATTTTGATGGAACTGTTTTATAGTTACAGTTTTACAGTTACAGCAGTGTATAAACTCTCCCCCCCCATCTGCCTTTGATTTGCATTGTGTAGCTGATACGCTGAGCCCAGCCCTTGCCTGCCTCTGAAGGTGCTGAATGGGAAGCTCTGTGGGGAGGGACAAGGAATTCACCCCCCTGCCCTCCTCAGTCCAACAGATTTGAGCTGGATGGTACTGTTTTGTGTCACACAGAGAAGAAACAATGATGTGAACATCAACAACCTAGGAAGGGTATAATCAAGCACAGGAGGTGGCACTGGTCACACGAGATAAGCTTCCCCAACCAAGACAGAGATAGGGATGTCTGGAGCCTCTTGCAAATGAAGCCTCTTCCACATCAGTGGAACCAGGACACCAGTTCAAAGCCTTACTGTGCCCCAGGACCTACTCCCAGCAAGCACAGCACCCAAGTTAGGCTTCTGCAGAGATTAAACAATTCACTTCCTTCCTTAAGAAAGTCAGCACTGAAAGAAACAGCTCAAGCTTCATCACAACATCTACACTGACAGCCTGAATAAACCCTACCTGTGAGTCAAATGGATTGGAAGGCCAAAAAATACAAACTCGGAGCATCAACTCTGCATCTGAGTGTAGGAGTCACAAATGAGAACCCTTCCTCCTCTTTCCCATGTTAGTCTGCTGGCAGAGCTCCTCGGTTGCCAAGGCTACTTAACAGAAACTAGAACTCCAGTTCGACAGCAATATGAAGACTTCAGAATGATCTTGGTACTACGCTGCTACTATCTGGAAAAAAAGGCTTAAAAACAACACAACTCTGTGGCAGTAAGGGTCTCTCCTCATTTTTCTCCCAGGGCAGCACAGCCCTTCTACAAATTTCCATCATGAAAACGCTGATCTTCAATGAGTCAGAACAATACTGGAAATAAGAAATGTTACTTCTCAGGCCTTAGAAAAAAAAATCTATATATAAATACTTCATGCTGTAGCATTAAGTTTCAAGAGCATATTAAGTTTCTAGAGATGAATCCACCCACCAGTGTGATGCAGGGAACAGACATCTGGGGAAATGTCCTACCAGACTTAGATTACACAGTCTCCAGACAGGTTTCACAACGCCACCACAAAGCTTCATGCAGTTCTATTAGCCTCTGCCCCTCAGATCCTTTCCTTAGGACTAGGAACAAGCAGCTCCTCCCCTAGGTCAGATGCTTAACTAGCCCCGCCTGCAGAAGATGCAGGGGGGTACAGGTTCAAGGAGGAGAGAGTTTTCAAAAATGAAAATTACCTTTATTTTTTACTTTGATACCCAGAGGACTACAACTGCTGAACAAGGGAAACGGAACAGTTATACAAAACATTTGGAAGTATTTACAGACTTAACTGTACAAAATAATTTAAAGTTTACAAAAAGCTTCATGCAGCCTCTGCTGACTGACACAGTCTAGGAAATCTCCTTGAAGAAGCATAAAAGATCTTTTAATGTTACGTTATTTATTTGTTTAATGGTTCGAAAAAAGGATGCTGTAAGGCTTCATCTAGAGTGATCCTTTTGGCTGGGTCATACTCCAGCATCCGGCGAACAAGGTCAAACAGACGTTGATGATCTGTGTCCTGGGAATGCATGAACTCCTAAAAATAAATCGAAAAAAAAGTGAAAGGAAGGATTTTAGAGAGACCTTTCATAACTGCAAGTCAAAAACCACCACCAAAATGCTGGTGTCCTACCTTCAGAGGCTTGCAGCGTCTCCTGACGTATCGCCCGGCAGAGCTGTGTTCATCCCAGTCCAGTTGGTCATGGTGAAAGTAATGCTTCCTGCACAGCCAAGGAAAGAATGTTACAACACACTCATGCAGAGGGAAGATGCTTTTCCAAGACAGCATGGAAGTGGTGAAACACTACAGAAGTGCTCCACACACCACTCTGTCTGGGAACTAACATCTCAGAGATCATACTGGTTCACAGACACCTGCTGCTTTGATATTAGCATTGGCACAGTAACTACAAAACAAGTCCTTCAGTAATCCCCATCAAAGCAGCCACTGAAAACATCTTCCATTCCTGTCATTTAACGAGGTGGGTGCTTTCACTGGTTCCAAGAGAACTACTTGGTGTCATCTGCTAGTAGCAGGCACCTCGTCCATCTTTCAGCTCTTAAAACCATTACTCGTGGAATCTGCAGTAAACAGCAGCTATGTGAGAGAACCAGGTATTTCCAAACATCACTGCAAATGCACAAGACTAATGCAGAGTTCTGACAAATCCTGTCCTCAGCACCACTTTAACCGAGCAGCAGCGTCGCACTTCTGAAATGCCACTGGCATCCACTCCAATTGCAGTTTCCCATGTTTTTCCCCTGTGTTTCAAAATCAGCTGGACAACTGCAATAAATGCAACACATTACACAACCCACAGCTAATGGAACTCCGCTAGAACATGAACTATGGGATTATCTAGACAATTTATTTCGGCAAGACAGTAGACGATCAAATCTCACATGCTTTGGATTTTGGACCTAAGAGAGTCAGCGGAGAAACCTAGTGCTAACTGCTTCTACTTGCAATGGAGATGGGAAACTTCTGCTGCAAGTAACAGGTACCTTTTCAAGGAGGCAAGAAAGTTCACTGAAACATGTGTCTGAGGGAGATGAAGGGACAACGGATGAGGCTAGCAGCTGCAACAGCAAGAGAGGACCCTCCATCATCTAATGAGAGCAGTCACTGTACTCTCTCAGTTTACAATAGGACAAGGAGGTTCCACATAAATATGAGAAGGAACCCAGCCTGGCTATGTTTCTGTGCAACTTGATTTAGGGGATCCTGCTGTGGCAGGGGGATTCATAGAATCATTAAGGATTGGACTACGTGATCTTCTGCAGTCCCTTCCAAACCCTAATGGTCTGTGATTTATGGAAAAAATGGGTGTCTAAGACTTAAGAGCACTCACAGGCAGTGACTACTCAGGAGGTGGCAACTCACAAGAGGACTGTTGGCAACTACTGAATTCACCTACATCTGACAATTTCTTGCACCAGACTGATGGTAACAAGTGTGGAAGCATCTTCTTCCAAAGCTGACAGCTAACAATAGCAACTACATTTTACATCTTAAGAGGGTAATATTAGGCAACTTACTATTTAATTAACCTACCTGGATTTCTTGATCATGTGAGTCGGCAGAGGCCCTAGAATTCTTTCCATCATTGCCAGGTGTTCCTTGCTGTCATGTGTCTGTGCAGAAAAAGCAATGGACACACTCAGCATATGCTTCTGCTCTCAGCCACCTGGGACCACCACTCATCTACACGCAAGGCTGTCTGCTAGACTACCATCACAGCATCTTTATACACTAACACCATCTATTATTAAAATCAGGCTATGCAATGCAGCTTGTTACTTGGCACTTGCCAAGTCTTCTTGAAATTCAAGCAAAACTTATGTACGTACCTGAAACACAGTAAATCCCAGGTAATACTCAATGAGAATGCAACCAATACTCCACACATCACAGGGTTGTGACCATCCCAGTGCTATAAAACAGGAGAGGTTTGTGTTTTACTTATTAATGTGTTCTCTAAACCTGTAATCTGCAAAGCAACACCCAGTTTCCACTGTCGCCCATCCCACCGCTCCACACCTCTCTCCAAACTCTGGAGGAGAAAGTAGGAAAGAAACACACCTGGACTTGAGGTTTTAGAATACTTCTTTTACTGTTTATTCTCAAGAATTCTAACACCACCACTTATCTATGAGAGGTGGCTGAATTATCAGAGCCATGAGCAACTACTCCAGTTTATGAAGACATCTGAATAAAGTGTAACTAAGCATAACAAGGTTCAAAAGTCTTTACTCACCCAAAATAACTTCAGGAGCTCTATAATGCCTTGTAGACACTAATGTGCTGTGATGTTCATCATCAAAAGTTGCACTCCCAAAATCCACAACTTTGATGTCTGTGTTTTTCAGAGTACGTTCATCTCGCTTCTGCAAGGAAATCAAAATGCTGTTAGTGTTTTTTCAAAGCAAGCTCAGGGAAAGGGAAAAAATGATATTACCTTCACTTATCTGCAAAACAACAGGTAACACAGAATGCTAAAAATTAGACCAAATCTTTCCAAAGACATCAATTCCTGTTCAACTCAAACTCCAAAAGAAAGTGATTTCACCCCAAACATTCACACGATGGAGTAAAGCCCTTTCCCACAGAGCTCCTTTCCCCTTTTGTTTCCCCAAAACATAGTTGTCACCTATGTGTTGGCTATTTTTTCTGTCTCTTGGTGCCTACAATCCTCTGCATGATTTTAGCTCTAAAAGTATTGAACATCAAGCCTGACACACAAATGAGAAGCAGTGAAGTCCACACTGCTTCCTCATCTCTAGCAGGTTTTTATACTTTGAAAGAGCAGCAACCTAAAACAAGCACTTCTGCCTGTGCTAGAAGTGATTTGGGCAGACAAGTTCTTATCCCAATGCTGTTTTGTTAAATTTACCACCACCAAGAGATGAAAATCACATGGTGATGACGAACAGAAAATTCATCTTTGCTCCCAGCCAAGGACTGCAAAACCAACAGTCACCTCTGACTCCAGAGTAATCAGCTGGAGAGCAAGATGTGATGTTCCTCCCAAAACACAGGAATGCTTTAAAGAAAGGGATTCAAACAGCTTCAGAAGGAGAATCCCATCTAAACTCCAAGCCATTAAAGCAATGCTTCCTACGAAATGCCAGAACTTCATTAAAGTGCAAAGAACTTCAACAGCACCCAGGTGAAACAGTTCAGCATCAATCAAAATGAAACTACTGACTTAGCAGAAAGTCTGTGCCATCTCAAAGAGCACAAGAACATTTCTAGGAAAGATAACTATGGCTTGACCTTTTCACATCTACTTTTAAGTTTAGATGAAGACAGAAGTAGCCTGATTCAAGAGGAGAAACAAAGAACAAACTTACCATTTTGGCATTGTACTTCACTATGTAATCAGACTCCACAAACAAAATATTCTCAGGCTTTAAATCGGTATGGGTCAGTTTATTATGGTGTAAAACTACAAGGGAAAAAAAGAACAGCATTCTGTAAGTAATACAATCATTTCCTAGAGGAAAAAAAACACCACCCCACAATGTATTTGGGAAGAGCACTGGGATTTACTCACAGTTTATAGACTGGCAGATTTGATAAGCCATATTTCTAATGTCATTAATATGAAAAGGCAAAAAGCTGTTTTCCTTAATAAAGTCATAAGTACTAAGTCCCAGTAGCTCAAAAACGATGCAAACGTGCCCATGATGATCAAACCATTCCAGCATCTGCACACAGCGGCTTAGGGAAGGAAAAAAAAAAAAGGAAAAATTACTCCATAAATGGACTTTTATCTTCTGCACATCCTTAGTAAACTGAGTACTTTCATACTTACAAGTTGCTGCTTGGATCCATATTGTTTAAGTGTTCCAACACCTGTATTTCTGAACGGGCTGCCTCCCGGTATCTACCAACATTTTTCACAATTTTAACTGCTACATGCATTCCTCTCCTTGAGAACAAAGAAAAGCATCACAAACTGAATCAATTGTTAAACATCTAGAGCCCCAGAGCAATTCCACTTTAATAAACACTGCAAGACTGAAGGTCATAGGGAATTATGAGTTGGATTAGGGAAGTCTGACTTAAGCACACTGAACTTAACCTGAACTGTTCTAATAAAAAACTGTAATATTGGTTCTTCCTTTATCCAACCAGTACCAACTACTTTATCTACTTCCCAGTCTTATGTCATCTAAAGTAGAATAAATTCCAGGAATCCACCTGTAAAAATAATTAGCCAAGTTCTCATTTGAAGAGCAACAATTTGACATTCTTTCCTGCAACTTGCACTGCTTGTTCCAGGCCTTCTCCATTGCTCCTATGGAATCAGCAGAACTGAGTAACTTCTGGAGCTCAGATTCTGAGTATTTCATACTAGTTAAAACTGACTCAGTGTAGCATTCCGACTTCAAGGAAATAACCTATTAGTTAAATTGAAGGTGTAGTTCATTCTGTCCCATTCACTTTGAAACAATTTTTAATTGTCTCTGTAGAGCTACTTCTGAGTAGTGACTTGAGAATACTGTCTGGCCTCACAGCATCATCTCAAGCTCCTGAATAGACTTTAACTTGTGAAATAACAGAACAAACCAGAGATACAGGAACAAATACCAGAACCGTGTTACAGAACTGCAAATATGAAGCATATAACTAAAATAACTCAAGTTTTACTGTTTTTAAATCCTTAGCACATTCCAAATTAGAGGAAATCCAGGAATCCTCCACTAAACGCGCCATCATGCAGAAGTGACCGTCCCATCAAAAAGGGACTGGACAGTGGATTCACGTGCATCCAGAAAATCTTCAAAGGATCATTCTGATTATGGAGACTGACTAAAGACTTCTACAGCTCCACCAGTGAAAGCAGTTGCTAGGAACTAAGAACTAAAACCACCTTCTCAGCTTCTCACTGCATTATCCAGTCACCCAAATCAATTCCATACCCTTCACATACCCTCACACTTCTTAGTTATCACAAGAGCCCCTGTAGAACAGAAAAACATAATGAAGCAAAACACCTACTTAGTAACTAGTAATTTGGATCATGTGGTTATACAGCCAGTACAGGGAAAAAAGCTATAAAAAGGTTTTTGTAAGAAACTCTCCAGTGACATGTTTCCCAAGAGAGACATGGCCAAAGATATTTACAGCTAAAGACCAAGGCTCGAAAGCTTAGAGGAAAACCCAAAGTATAAAACAAATACTATCCAAGGGCCTTTCACAGAGCTATGGAAGAAACAAACATTTATAGCATTGGAAAATATGACTCAAGAACCTTAAGAACAGTCAGGGATAGATGTGGCATCACCTGAAAATCCTTAAAAGCTTTAAACTAGAAATAAGCTTTGCAAGGTAGCTCTCAAAACCAGTATAATTTCTTTCTAAAAGATACTGCAACACTTCATTTGAACTACAACTGTCTTATAAATGTTCCTGAACTTTAATTCCCGAGCTAATCAGCTTCTTTAGTCACTAGATCTGCTTAGAAAGATAACCACTACTTACATGTCATGATCTATGCACTCCACTACTTTTCCAAAAGCTCCTTCTCCTAAAGTCGCAACAATTTCATCTAAAAAGAACAAACACAAGTTAGAATTTTAAAAATACTTACACAACTATGAACATTATTAATGTAGATTTTAAAAAGTGCCATTACAAAAGCATAGTTACTTTAAATCTCAGCATCTGAATGCATTATTTTATGGGACATGAAAACAGTTAGCCAAAAAAGCTATCTCTTGTTCTAATCTCCAGATTCATTTACTAATTGGAATTTTTTGAACACAGTATTTAAATTCTACAGAAAAGAAGATATGCAAAAAAACAAAAAAGCACAAAAAAAAACAGAACAAAAAGAGCAATGAAGATTCCTTTAGCCCCCCTCCTCTGACATACTATTCTAAACAGACTTTTTTCTGAAAAGTTTTTAAAAAGTGTTGAAAAATGTTCTATACATCTTGCTCTTAGAACGTCTCCACTTTCACAGATCAGGTGACCCTCCTCATCATCCTCTACACTCCTGGATCTTTTCCTTCGGTGACTCTTCTGGAAACGGCACCAAGATCGTCCAGCCAATCAATATATGAGTGAATTCAGGGCAGAATACGCAATTCATTCAGCGGGGAGATATTCAGGCATTCAGTTACACACGAGGCCACGAACAGTTGGCAGGAGCAATTTCAAATTCAGTCCCCAGAAATTCACAGGGCACAGTTTATGTTACAGAAGAAAAACATGGCAAGGAACAGATTTTCAGATAAATACTTAAAGTGATAAAGCAACAGAAAAAAACAATACAATTTTTCTTCTCAAACAGTGGTTTAACTGAAGACACATTAAGAATGCAACATCACTACTGCTAATACTTTGCTAGCAAATAGCAAAAAACCAGCATTTATTTACATATCTAAGCTCACAGTCAGGTGAAATGTCTCTGGTTTTAAGAACATGTACTGCATATAACCTAAAGGCATTAAAAAAAAAAAAACCAAGAAATTTTACTTCCCTCGTGTGCAGAGGGAAGAAAAATTATTATCAAGTCCTTAATTTGTGTCTCATACAACCTGCTGTTTTCTACTGCAGAAATGTCACATAAACCACCTGAACATGAAGATGCTTCAGTGGGCATCAAGTCAGTACTGAGAACTTCAGAGAGCACGCCTGCAAAGGAGGCAAGCAGCAGCCCTGTCCCACCATCATTACGGCATTAACTGCCATCAGCCAGGCATGTGGCTTGTCCAAGTTTTCTGGAACTTTTTTGATGCAGACCTGTAGTGCTTGTGCTGAACAATTTACCAGACAGGCACGTTCCCTAGTTCCAATCAAGCTTAAACACGGATCACTCCCATTATTCTGCACTCTAAACAGTGACAACTCTATTCTGAAATACCAGTTAGCTGTTTTCAGTTCAAGATGACATTTTTCAGACTAATCCTAGTGATTTTTAACTACCTACATTCCCATCATACACCTAGTACTAATGATAATCCCACCCCCACCCAACACTGATACAAAACCTACAAATCCTTTTTTTTAAACAATACAGAATTTCTTTAAGTCCTGTGACCAGGAACTGCAGTTCTAGCACTCACTTAAGAAGTCTATTACCACTAATTCATTAATAATAAAGTTAAAAGTTACTCATACCGAATGCGATTGGTGACTGGAGCAATGATGTCTCTTATGCTTCCTTTTATGACTACTTTTCCTGCTCCGACCAGAGGATTTGCTATAGTGATGATGGTGACTCTTTTCATAGTCTCTGTGATAATGCCTGTGGTCATATACTTCACAGAAGTCATTTCTGTACTCCTCAACATATCTCCGGTCATGATGGTCTCTTTCATTTATGGCTCTATCGTCCAAATAATGACTGAAAATATATTTAAGTGAATGTTCTCCACTTCAAAAACTTGAGGTTCCAACAAGACAAGTGACTTGAGCTGAGTTACATAGCATCTGTCTTTACATCAAAAATGTTTCCTAATGAACTCCCTCCCCAGAAAATAGTGGAGCTCTTGAAGTTACTTTATTAGGAATCTAACAACATTATTAATCTCAAATATACAGCAGGCATCCACAGGAACAACGTATCATCTGTCCACAGTTTGCACAGTAAATAAGAAACTCTCACTCAAGAAGGAGAAACGCTTCCTAAAAGATACTGAGCGACTCAATTACAGCCTCCAAAGTCACATGAAAAACCACTCTTGATACAGCGATAATCCCCTTCTACGCTTTCAAAGCTCAAATTGTTAAAATAGAAAAGTAAAACCTGGAGTCTGAGAGAAGTAGCAGTGTTCTTAGTGTTCTGCATTAAACAATAAAACCCTCAGAGTATCTGGATCCAGGATCTTTAACAAAGCTGCTGGGACAAAGAGCCTCACACCTATCCTGGTCAGCATTTTATAAGCCATGAGTAGGAGCTCTCAGGAGAATTCCATAGGATCTTCAAGGCAAAAAACAGTGAAAGCCATGTGGGAGAAAAGCAAATTGCCTCCAAATTAGCACGAAAAACTCTTACTTACCATCGTATTAAATGATCAAACAAACCTTTTCTTCCTTTTGTTCACATTAAGTAAATATAAAAATGTACATTTGCTGTTAAAGTAGTAAGTATTCAAAATCAATACTTAGTTATCAATAGTGAAGGAAACTAGTGCCATTTAACTGTTTTTATTAAAGCATTCTGATGTAATAGCTCAGGCACTGTGTTAACAAAACCAACCATCTCTTAAGCTTAAGTGAGCCAAAATTTAAGGAACTGCCCACTTCAGGCACTGAAAATATCTTATCCTGAAAATGTATGTATTTCAGTAATGAGAAGAAACACTAGTATTACTGAATTTAGAGTCTTATACCTTTCTGAAATGTGACTTGACTTAAAGTACTTGCTATCTTGTCCACTGCTGTGGGACCTCTTCCTACGTTTACGGCTGCTGCTGTGCATTCTTTGATCCCAGCTCTTTCTGTCGTCCCATTCAGGGCAATGAGATTGTTTTGAATGCCGCATCTCCCTCTGGAAAACAAAAATCAACAAAAGCATTACAGTGGTATCCGTGGATCTAAGTCTGCTGCTGTAGTTTTATCAAATATGACAGAAGGAGGCCTGGACTCTATGGCCTATGAAGGCCCCTTCCAACCTTAAACTGTGTAAACTACGTGTAGAAAGAACCATTTCCTCTAATTATTTTTCCTTAGCTTGCCCCACAAATTGTTTTGGCTTGGCAAGTAGAGAGCTTTTTCATCCTAACACTGTAACACTGTTATGAAACACAAATCAAGTTTAAATAGGCCAACTCATCTTCACTTAATAGCTTCAAATATGTCATTAAAGCCTGTTTTAAATGAACTCTCAAGTGACTAAACACAATCATTTCCTCAAAGAGTCTTCTGTTGGAGAGAGACTTTAATATTCCCACATCCTCTGATAAAACCTTAATTTAGTTNACCTGTCACCACAGAGCTCAAGGCTAGACCATGGCACCAAGTGCCACGTCCAATCCTGCCTTGAACAGCTCCAGAGTTTATCCTCTGATAAAACCTTAATTTAGTCCCTCATTCTGTACTGCATGTAAGTTACTATGTGAAAGTATGTACAATCAGTCTAAAGACAGCACTAGGTACAAATTCCTAATAAACAGAATATTTTAAACAATTGCAGTGAATTGTGATGTATTACCACGTAATTCTGTAGTACTATAAGCCAAGCCACAAGTTTTGAACCCTATTAATGTGCAAATATGTGGGTATTTTACAACTCAGCTGACTTGAAAACCCACCAGCTTCAGCTGCTGGATGTTATATGCAGGAATCTGTATTCAAACCAGTAAACACTCATCTGGAGAAAAAAATGGAATTAAGTCAGGCCTGTAAAAGTATAAGAAAAACGACTCTTTATTTGTTTACTCCACTTCTGCAGAATTTTTTTAAAATGCGAGATTACATATCTATGTTAGCATGTTCTGAGGAATGAACTAACAAAGGACAGGAAAAAATTTCCATAGTAAGCACTGACAGCAAGAAAAGTAGCTCAGAAACAAAGACAGCACTGAAAAAACAATCATGACTCTGTAAATTTATTCAGAACACTGCTGGTTTTCTCTGCACTATATGGAACATTTAGGAAGACAGTTCCAGACCAGACTTGCCATTTACATGTTCTGAAAAAGCCGTTTTCTGATACTTTTGTATTTTTAACAGGCTAGCAGTTAACTCCCACCCCGCAGTAGACACCAACAGCAGGCTTTTTACAGAAATCTACTTTTAAAATACAATCACGACAAAAACAGCTTCAAAGTGGGCAAAAAGAAATGACTGGTGTACCCTTTGAGTCACTCATGATGTAGATCTTGCAAAAATCTCACTAACTTAAGACGTATTGATAACAAACAATAATAATACCGTGTTGAATGACCAAATCGCCTAAGGATCCAGACAAAACAAAAATCAATTAGTGTTTCATCTCTAAGCTTACTCAGCTCCAAAGCCACTTTCCTCTATTTCCAAACTATATAATAGCCTTTTTGTTTTCCCTCCCCATTTGGCAGAAGGCAGGCTGCACTAAGACCTACAGTGGACAAATACCTAAATAAAATGGCCGTTAAACTACCCTGCACACGGGAACCTGGACGAGCTAGGGTGGACATTTAACACAAAAAAACCCTAACCCCGAGAATTCAGCTTTAGCTGAATTCTAGCTGCTGTTTAACTACACTCAAGTGCACACAGAATTACTGGAGTTAAGACGAAAGTTACAAATTCTGTCCCTTACGACGCTAAACAAATGCAGAGGACATGGAAATTGCTAGAATCGCTCTGTGCAAGGCTCACAGCGGCCGCAAACGGTGTTTAGCGTAAGAGCCACCTTAAGCTTTTTCGAATAATATGCACTCCTTCTCTATTTACGCAGCGAAGCACTTACATAACACTGACAGCTGACAAAATATGCATTCCTGTAATATGTGGTCCTCAACCGTATCACAGGTCGTTTCTACTCTCACGTTTTACCATACGGTTTCTCAAAAAAGGAGTTGAAAGCCTTTAGTAAAGAACTCGTACATTAAAAAAACCCCACCTCACAAAAATCCTGCGATAAACTGCCTACACAGCAATTTCCAAATGTCTAATCTTGAAAACTTGGCAGGCTGTACGGATCGGAGGAGGTCAAAGGCGTGTTCCTTCGGGCTGGGCAAAGTCCGCCAGGCCTCGCCGATCTCAGCCTCTGGGGTAGTAGAGCACACACTTCCTAGACACTTCCAACCCACGGCCACGATGTCTGCCTTCACAGTGGCCTTCGCCCGGGAGGCCTCCGGAGCCACCGAGTCGAGGAAGGGCCCCTCTCCGCTGCCATCTGGGCAGGTGCCAAACGACTCCGTGCAGGCCGCGCTGCGAGGCCTCAGTCCGCGAGTCCCACACACCACACACACAGCCCCAGTCCACCCCCCAACACCTCCGCAGTGGCCTTTCTGCCACAAGGAACACTGCCCGGGGATTCCTGTGTCGAGGATCTCTCCCTCCCGTCATCATTTCCTCCATTAACTCCTCAGGCCGGGCTCTACGCTCACACTGCTCCCCGCCCGCGGAAGCGACGCGACCAGCCCCCTCACCGACTCTCCGCCACTCCTCCGCTAGAGCCCTCTAAACATGCTACGGAAAGAGAAAAAGAGGTAAAAGAAAAGACCCCGAGGAGAAAGGCGGCTGCCTCCACCACTTACAGCTAGAAAAACGGCCGATCAAGCTCCGCGTCCGTCCTGCGCACACCGACAAAATGGCGGCTGCGACTGAGCGACGAGGAAGCGCTTCCTCTTCTCCCTCTCGCGGGTGCCTTGCGATGTGACGTCACATGCATCACGGTCACGTAACAAAGGCCGCCCCCTAGCGGAGGCGGGGAGAGGGGAAGAACCGAGCGCCGACGGGCACCGAACGCTGAGCGGAGGCCCCGCCCCGATTGTGAAAGTGTCGCGCGCCGGTGTCATGGCGGCGGCCTTGAGGCCCGAGCGATTAGCCGGCGCCCGTAGCGGTCTCCGGGGAAACCGATGAGGCGCGGGAGGTCCCGTGGGCCGGGGCCCGAGGTCATGCTGGGGTTCATCAGCGAGCGCGGTGCCGCCGAGTTGCGGGGCCGCTCTCCTGTGGTGCCTCGGCCCGCTCCCGCCGCCCTCAGCGGAAATGGCGACGCCCATGAACTCCCCGGGCCACTGAGCAGTTCGGTTGATGCCAGAGTCAGGCCTGGCCTTACGCTCATGTTTAAGGAACAGCTCATAGACCTCTGGACAGTCATTACTGCGTGATGGCAACAGGCTGAACACTAAAGCACCTAATAAACACCTAATACACACGGGTCTGCTCTTTCTTCCGGTGTGGAAAACTGAGCTGGCTGCTAAAAAGGAGGGTGAACCACCGAAAGCAAGGGAATCCTAGAATCACAGACTGGTTTAGGTTGGCAGAACTCATCCAGTCCCATCCCCCTGCCATGGGCAGCAACATCTCTCGCTAGACCAGGTTGCCCAGAGCCCCAGCCAACCTGGCCTTGAATGCTTGCAGCAATGGGAGCAGCCGCAACCTCCCTGGGCAACTAGTTCCAGTGCCTCAGCACCCTCACAGGAGAATTTCTTCCTCAGATCTGAATGAAATCTCCCCTCTTTTAGTTTGAAACCATCCCACTTGTCCTATCACTAGAGTCTCCCATAAAATCTCTCCGTGGTCACTCGTGGGACAAACCATGAGTGACTGCAGTGGTGCTGGGCTGGGCCAGGCTGGCTTCCCGCACAGACAAACCCTTGCTTGCTCTGAGGAAAGCACAGTCCTGATCTCACAGGTCTGAATTAATGCACTATAGTGGAAAAACACTACCGGCTCCTGTAGCAGTCATTTAGTCACTCTTAAGCAAAAGCTTTACAAGAGATTTTCTAGAAAAACAGCCTCTATAAGCAGATTGCAAAGCTTTCAGCTATTGCTGACCAATGTGCTTCCAAATAGAGCTCTACAGACATTGAAAAGCAGAGCAGTTAATTTTCCTTCCTGTTCAGGAGGTGGCAGTGGAGACCCAGCAGTAGAGAGCGATGCAATGAATGTTAAGTGCTGTCTCAGAGGATAAAGTCAGGAGTCGACTGGCCATGGCCAGATAATCTAGCGCAAACAAAACAACAGCCCCTCTAAAAATGGCCAGTTTGAAGAGAGGAATAATCTAATGATGAAGAACCAAATCAGAGAAATTCAGTCTTTACAGAGCTGGCAAGGAAACTCATCTGAGTGTCGCTACTTCTGCTGCCAACCCTTATGGTATTTACTGTTGTTTATGTGTTTCCTTGTTTAATTAGACTTTACAGCACCAAACGTACGCACAACTTGAGGAGAGACTAACACACAATGCAACCATATTTCAGATAGCTCTGTACAGCAGAACATGCTGTGACTCAGTGTAGTTACCCTGGTGGGACACGTCTGTGTGTGTGTACGAAAAGCTATGTTCAGCACATTTGCTTCTAGATGCTGTGGTGTCTGGTTCCTCTTTCAAATGCTTTACAGCAGTAGGTGATCTGGCCTCAAGGCAGCTATTCAGGAGATGTAAATCTCAGTTTGTTTTCTCATTGTTTGGAAACAAAATTGAAAGCTGCTTTGCCCAAAAACTTGATGGAAGAGTCAAAATTTCCAGGCTTTCAATGCTTCCACTGCTGTGCTTGCGTTCTTCTTAATTAAATATGTACTGGTTTTGGTTTTTCTCCCTCTGGTTAGCATCAGAGAGTGGTTGAACAGTAGTTGTGCTTTGCCTTTACTTGTTCATGGACTCCTGCAGTTCCATGCTTTGGTTTTTCACAGAATCAATGATCATTAGAGATTGGAAGTGACCTTGAAAGACCATCTAGTCCAATCCCCCTGCCACAGCGGGATCCCCTAGACCAAGTCACACAGGAACACACTCAGGCGGGTCTTAAACATCTCCAGAGAAGGAGACTCCACAACCTCCCTGGGCAGCCCCTTCCAGGGCTCTGTCACCCTCACTGGGAAGAAGTTTCTTCTCTTATTGATGTGGAACCTCCTGTGTTCCAGCTCACACCCACTGCACGTTGTCCTGTCATTGAATCGATTGTCTTTATCAGTTTTTGTACTGATGGAGAGAGTTTCATGGATCCCCTCAAGAGGGTGGTATCAGCTGTAGCTTTGGTTGGGAGCTCAGGGACAGAGCAACAACAATACTGTCTGTTTGTAAGGGACTGAACAGAATGGGAATGGAGAAGCATCAGAGTCACTCCTGAGATATATCAGAGAAAATATTTATGTCACAAATCACTGTAACTGCTGATCAAGGGAGCCCGTGTCCTAGATTGTTGTGGAGTATGTAAATACAAAGAGATAATAGGAGCTTGGGTGGGTGAATCAGCAGAAAGGCAAAGGAAGAACCCACTGGCAGTATTTCCTCACCATGAAAGTTTATTTTTGAAAAGGATAGTTTTAAAGTAGACTTTTCTGTAGATTATGCAGTAGAGCAGACAAAAGGAAATACTCAAGCCAAAAAAGTTCCACACATGCTCATGACTTAGGGCCACATTTTCCTTGTTAATAGTTCATTTTTTCTTAGAAGAGCAGTGACCCAGAAAGATTGTGTGGGTGTGAGCACTTGTGATCATTGACAGTGCTTCGGTGAGAAGTTGTGGCCAAATGGTTCTCCCTGAGCTGTGACTGGTGGCAAACTGGAATTGCCTATGCTGCCCTCAGCATGTTTGTACGTTGTGTTAAGGTCAATGAAAACATCATGTATTAAAACATCAGAGAGACTGCCATGTGAGTGAGATATTTCCTCCCTGCTGTTTGGCCTGATTTTAAATTAGTGATCTATTGTCTAGATCGGGTCAGCTTGGGCTGGGCTGACCTGATCCATTCGCTTTTATTCAGAGCTCACGGGGATGGTTGACTTTTCTCCATCTGCTTGTGGCACAGCTGAGCTTTCTTGGGAATGAAGTGTTGTAGCCTAATGACAAGCTGGGGGCTTGACACTGGGAAGCCTAAATAAGTCACAGAAGGAACGTGGTGCAGGTGCCCAGTGCCACATCACAAAAACTCCATCACTTAACCCTACCTGTGAGAGTTTCACCTCTGTGCCTCTTTCTTCTTTGTTTAAAAGAATTTTAAGCTACTTGAAGCAAAGATACCTCTTCTGGTACAGCATTACTGAAATGGGCCACTCCTCTCTGCACAAGCTCTCACAAACATTAAAAAAACCACATTTAAACAACAGAGTTTTATGGGAACAGACTAAAATAACTCAGGGTCAGTCTCAGCTCAGCGTTTCAAGTCTATGACTCCCATTTGGGAATGTATTATGGAGACTAAGAGAATCTGTGTCTTGTCCTTGCAGCATACGTGCAGCACAATGCACTGGCTGCGTGAGGGTGAAGAGAGAAACAGTAACCTGGAAACAGGAGGAAGAGCAGAAATCCCATTTACTTTTGTGCNCTGAGGGGCCCAGAACTGGGCACACGATTCCAGATGTGGTCTCAGCAGGGCAAAGCAGAGGAGGAGGAGAACCTCTCTGGATCTACTAACCACCCCCATTCTGATCCACCCCAGGATGCCATTGACCTTCTTGGTCTCAAGGGCACATTTCACACCTATTCCTGAATTGCTTTGCAGACTCTCTTAGTACTTTTGGAGTTTCAAAGCAACCAGAGTTTCATTATGGGCTATTCTGTACATCTGCAGTTGTTGAAATCTCTACTGTAAATAAACCCAAAGAACAAAATGCACGGAGCTGAGCCTTTTTTTTTATTCTTATGACCCTTATTTGACACTCACATTACAAAATTTAGAAACCATAGACAGTTCAGGCAAACTGTTAAAACACAGTATAAATTAGGGGGGGTTAATATATAAATTCTATACATAGGGAAGTTAGCTCGAACATGACTGACAAAAAAGGATTCCATAACAATCTTACCACAACTGTATAAAAAGGAGGCATGGGAAGAGGATGGCCACTATCATCATGAGTGCGGGTTAAGACATGTTCCACAACAGCTAGAAAGCGTAACAATGACCATGCTATTCTCGCGGTGGCTACGTGGGGTACGGTACAGGCGGATCACCATTAACATCTTTGCAAGGTCTATGTACAGTCACCAAATCAGAACAGCCACTTTCAAGAACCCTTACTGCTTCCTGCCTGGGCGATGAATTAAAGCGTCGAGATTTGTTCTGAGGACTTCTAACGAAGCTACGAGTTAATTCGGGTGGGAGAGGGATTCGGATTTGACCTGAAAATCCTAATCATGACATGAAATTGCTTAATTTAAAGAAAAGGATACAGGAAAAGCACAGCCCCTCACATGATCAGTATATACCAGTCTTTAAATCCATATTTATTTCCTAGCTTGATTCTTTTTGAAAGCTAAGATGCCAATTTAATTCCCATTTTTCTAAATACAGCTGTAAAAGGGAGTTAAACCAGCCGAGATGTAGAGCTAGAATCTGGGTACCTTTATGGGGTGATTTTTTTTTTGGAAGGACATAGAATCATAAAAGCACAGAATCATTCAGGTTGGAAAAGACCCTTGGGATCATCAAGTCCAACCATCAATCCTACCCCACAAGTTCACCCCCAAACCAGATCTCCCATAGAATCACAGAATCATTAGGGATTGGAAGGGACCTCGAAAGATCATCCAGTCCAATCCCCCTGCCACAGCAGGATCACCCAGACCAAGTCACAAAGGAACACATCCAGGCAGGTCTTAAACGTCTCCAGTGAAGGAGACTCCACAACCACCCTGGGCAGCCTGTTCCAGTGCTCTGTCACCCTCACTGGGAAGAAGCTCCTTCTCATGCTAACAGAAAAACCCAGGTGATCCTGGACATGTCCTTCAGCCTTTGAATTTGTCACTAGGAAAACAAGGGCAGATCTGCCTGCCCAATGTTCCTCTTAGCTTTTAGGTCTTTGAGTAAACATTGTAGAACACTGCGATCAGGGAGTGTAGGTTTAAGACAGCTGGTGCTGTCAGTGTCACTAAAAATGAAAACATCTTAAAAATCTGACTTCTTACCTTGATAAGCTGCTGAACACTTGCTAAGGGTCGTGGGACCCAGAGGAGGATTTATTTGCCAGCTCGGCTGTGTACCAGTAACGGGCTTTTTACAGACAGAGCCCTAAGGGAAGTGCTTGCACATTTGTCAGAATCACGTCTTGAAACACTGCATTAAATAGCCCTGTGTGGGCATCTTTCACTAGGTTTTAATAACGAGGAGGACTCTGTTGGAACAATTCCTTCTAGGTCAAGGTGAGGACAGACTGTAAGCGATAACCCAGCTTGAGCTGTTATAGAAATCCCTGTGATGCCAACGGTCTGGACTGCAGCTCCCGTTTCCTCAACTCCTTTTTAACCCGTGGGCTAAACATAAAGGAACCATCATATATGTAGTTGTTTGAGAAAGTCTGGAGTTTTAGAAGCACAAGGAAAGCAGTGATGTGGTGCTGACCAGTAACAGGTCACAGAGCAAGTCGGATTTCTCTTAAAGGTAGCTGGACTATGAAGCTTTCTGCTCGGAAATCCATCAGATGGGCTTTGCACACAACATTAGAGATTGGAAGGGACCTTGAAAGATCATCTAGTCCAATCCCCCTCCCAGAGCAGGAAGGAAATTTCTTGTACAGATACTTAATTTATAGGACTTGTGAGCTCTGAAGTCTTCTGTGTTCAAGGTAGCCCATGAACTTGCTGTACTGCCATCTTAGGCTGGGTTGGCAGTTTTAGGGCCACGGGGATGAAGGACTCATTATGATAGCTCTGGAATTCAACTGTAGAGCCCTGGTATGGCAGAGAACTAGGAAAAATGTTCCTACAGCATTTTGCAAGAGCTGTTTATGGGACAATGTGCTGCTTCTGTGGAGGGAAAGGCATCGAGGGAAAAGTGAATGGTCTAAGCGTCTCTGAATTCACAGTCTACATCTGGCCACGGGGCAAAGCAGGGGACCTAGAGAGGAGCTACTCATATGTAGTTTCTTTCTGTAGCTGTCCTTAAAGCCAGAAAGTCAAACTTTGCTCTCAGAGATTCATTCACAGAATCATTAGGGATTGGAAGGGACCTCGAAAGATCAATTCACTGGATTTGATTTAGTCCTTGAATTTGCTGCTGAAATTTCAACAATGTCAAAGAAAACTTCTGCTAAGGCTGGATTTTCACCCTATTAAGTGCAACCTGCCCCTCTGAGAGTTGCACCTGGTTCAACACTAATGCCTGGGACTGTACCAGTTGTCAAAGCCACTATGAATAACTTCAAACTTGAATGTACAACGTAGTCACTGCAGGACGTCAGCTGCAGGACTGCTCCAAAGCTCATCAAACCAAGCAGTGTTTTTCTTCTGGCACATCTCGGTGCTTGGGACCAGCCTCACTCTGTGGAACACAGAGGTTGTTAGGTCAGGCGCTGTGAAAGGCGTCACGTTTTCACTCTGAACTGCTTAACAGTAGCTTTTCCACTAACAGGTCTCCAGTTCCACATTCAACAGTCTGAGCTCTGTTGGAAGCTGGATTTACAGCCGTGTGCAAACCAGGGCTCCTGTGCTTTAATAAAAGGTGCATAAACCACTGCAATGAAACGTGGTGACATAAACAGGGTGCTGGTAAGGGACTGGCTGGTTTTAAGCAACCACTGACCACCTCTGAGAATGTTTTCAAGATGAGAAAAATATCTCTACGCTTAAACTGTTTCCTATTCTAAGTGCTTTAGCAGCCATGTCCGCCATTGGTTCAGTGCCATCTCATCTTGCTTCTGGAGATGCATGTCCTCTATCCACACTGGGAGCTTCCAGCCAGCCACGTGACAGGACTGTGTCCAGCGCCTAACAGGGAATTAACCACAAATTGGTAACACCAGACCCCATGTACACCAGTCGTCCTTGTGTCCTAGACTCATTTCAAGAGGTTTTTGCCCTCAAAATTCAGTCACGTCCAGCGAACCTACATCCACCCACCTCTCATAAGGTGATGGGACTGATGGTGATGTAAGGTTTAGGATGATTAAGTGTCTTCTTGACAGGCATCGAGCGAGTCCATCTACTGACTTCAACGCAAGCTGAAGGCACACAATCCCCTCATTGTTTTTGATCCATCCCCACCTTGCAGAATGGCACATGCAAGGAATGAATAAAACCAGGACCTTTGCTACCCCTCTGATTACCCTAGAGGAGGTGTAGAAGTGATTTCATGTATTTGGGTCTGTAAAAATATTGCTGTGTGCACAGAAGCAGAGGAGATGCTTCTGAAAGACTATCAGATATTTACAAATTGCTTTGATACTAACAAGACAGACCTACAGGTCTAGTTTTGCTCTGTTCTCTGTTGTAGATTTAGCTTGAGCAGCTGTGAGGGAGGCCAACCCACTGAAAAAAGCAGAATTAGAAAGCCATGACACTGCTAGTAGCAGCTTGTGTACGTGTTGGTGTAGTGACTCCATGCCCCACAGTGGCTTAGTGCTAGGTGTTCACTGGTGCTGTTTTCTTCTTCTCATTGCCACAGGAGTTCTTAAGACATTTATAGCACAAACACATTAATTATTGGAGGTGCTTTGTCTCACTTTCATGCAGTGTTAGTACGGTATTGTAAGACACCTATTCCTCATATTGACACCCTTTGTTTTCAGTTGTCCTTTGTAAAAGCTGTGGGTGAAGCAGGGCTCTAACCACCCTAGTTAGGACAAACACGAATTACAAACGCACCCGACAGCTGTACCTTTAGGCTCCACATGCTTTCTATTTAAATTAAGAGGATTTTAGCTATGAGATGATGTGAGGACAAGCCACGACGCTCAAGTCTGCTTTTTAAAAGTATTTAAGTTGCTCTGTACCTTCACCTCAAAGTCCCTTTGCAGAGAACAGCCCAGTCTCTGGAGCTCCAACAATACACCCCACACCTCTACAAAGCAGTAACTGCCTCAGTATTCACCAGGAGATGAGGTTGTTTAGCACCTCTGAAAAAAGACCTTTTAAATGTGTGACTACATAATGGCTTGAGAATAATTTAGTGCTTCTGAGAGTCCCACCAAGCCCTTAGTGCCTACCTACAGCCGACCTGTAAGCCCTCAGTGACAGCACCGAGGTTTGCAAGTTCTGCACCGTGGAAGGGGTTTAGCTCGCAACGGCGACCAACTTGATGAGATCTAATTTAAGTCGTACTTACAAAATTGCCTCAATTCATGGAGGGTACCCGTGAACCTGAAGTATTATCACGAGAAATCACGTTTTGATTCATCTTCAGGGGGTTATAATCTCAGCCGCACCAGCCTCTGTGGGCTCATTAGGAAAAGAGAGAGGATTTGCATTTTAAAAAGTCGGCTTTAAGAAGGGGCCCCTCCACCTAAATAAATAAAAGAGCCCATTTCCACCATGAAGTCACACTGTGCCTGTTAAAAAGATGCCGGCATTAAGGGAAGAAAGAGGCCATTTAGCAAGCACACTTCAGCATTAGCATCGTTGTAGATGTTTAGGGTTATTGCTCTGGATTCGGTTGGAATTTAACAGGCTTTTAATGGTGTCATTTTGGAAATGGTTCTGCTTAAAGGAACGGCTCTGTGCGTGTGTCTGTACAGCACTCTGCTCACTAGGAGAGTTAGCAAACAGCTGTTAACAGTATCACCAGAACCGTGATCATTCCTTGGCTGGAAGGATGTTCTATCATCCTTACACTTGGGGTTTTTCATATAAAGCTTGAATAAATACATGGCATTTTTACACCCCCCCTGCTCCGGCTTGAATTCATGTGCTGATAGACCCCAGGAGGACTGCTTCAAGCTTCTACATGTGTATATCTAACAGAAGCTGTCCTGCTCATCTCAGTTTCTAGACCAGTGGATTCCAAGCAGCCACAAGTTTTCCTCACCCCGAAACCCAACATCAGACGCACACTGCAGACGCCACAAACCTTCAGTAGATTGCACAGGGCATGTCGCTGGCTGCTGCACTCCCAATCAGCTCACCGATCGGAGCTGCTCCCAAACATCAGCTCACCAACACCTCAACAGTTCAACAACTCACTCAAGCACGGACAACCCTTGAGGCCCGGCAGAGGGCAGGAACAGTGCCAGTTCTCTGGCTAAATGCACAGTCCCACGTGGCCAGGTTCTGTGATCAGCTTAACTTTTCAAAACGGCCACTTGGAATCACTGTGCATGGAAACAGAAGTGCTGCTGTCTCACAGAAGGGGACACATCCTTCTGCCATAGACAGACTGGAACATCTGAGAAGGCCAGCACTAAGTCACTGATGCAAAGTTCAATAACCTGTGACATTCAGGTTTCATTTAAGCTTTTTGATGCCTTTTCTTGGGCAAGAAGGAACATTCCTTCCTCATACAAACAATTAGTCTCCCGTGAGGTTTTAGTTTTGAATCTAATGTCCATACAGCTCATTATAACTTAATGGATGTGCTACAGTAGCACCCTGATTATTGTACAACTTTAAGCACAAGACATAGTCCCTACTTCATATTATCTGTAAGGAAACATAGTTTAGATCCAGGAAACACAGTTTACGCCCTAAAAATAAGAGAAAAATGGTTATCTGCTCACAAACGACAAATTCTTCCATGCGTTCACTCTACTCGGAGATCCTTCGTCTTTTTAAAACCTACCATGTAGCTCCCGGTATCCTCTTTCTTTAAAGTGTGATCAAACCCTCTAAAAGATGAATCTCAGCATCACTAAGATTAGGGAATACCCTACGTACATTAAATAGTTACGAGTCCACAGCCACTCTCTTTTCAGTTCAGCTTTAGATAGGTGTGGGGTGAGTTCTTTAAGCAACACCAGCTACACTCTGCGCCCTCCTCAGATCTGCCAAGGTTCACGGTAAGAAAAGCAACAACAGTGGTGGGGAGAACAACTCAGCCATAGTCACACTTGACGTTGTTCCCTGTAAAGTCTCTTGGGGTCTGTCCGACTCGCCCCGTGCCGACGTGGTCTCTGACACACACGTACGGGCACGAGCGAGCGCCGTCAGTTTTCGTCCGCCGGAAGCTTCTACCTGTAGCAGTCAGTGCTTTGTTCAACAAGGCTGGGGGACTGCTAAGGTCAGAAGAAGTTCTTCTTTCTTCATTCAGCAATTAACCAGATTGCTGCTGGGTCTGATTGAATTTTACGATCCTTAGAGAGTTTAAAGAGAGTCTGAAGCACCTGCTCCTCAAATGGTTTTTGCTTTCCTTACTTTCTACTTCTCCGTTCTCTCTCGCAAGCACCTCGGTTCCCCGTGCTCCTGGCTTCCTTTTGTTTTTCCTTCAGAGGCAAAAGTTACAGTGATGCTGATGCAGTTTGGGCACAGCCACAAGTAGTCTGTTTGTCCTTCCTCTCTCCCTCTCGTGGAGAAAAGCGTCGATGTGCACACATTTCCGCTGATTTCCGTGGATGAATCCAGTTCATCCACCATGTTAGGCAGTCAAAAAAATCCAACCAAAAAAACCCCAAAACCTCAAACAAACAAACAAAAACATTGTCTAAATCCCAAACAGGCATCTTTGGAATCAGTAGTGCAAAATGTTTGCGGATTACTCTTCCGTGACCTACTGTGATAATCTCTTAATCTTCAAGTCTTCCCTAAAATAGTGGATCTGAAAATTTAAAACAAAACAATGAGAAAAAGGAACTAGAAAGGCAGATTGGTTTTTTTTCTTGCTTTCAAACCACCCTCTTGTTGGAGTCTCACCCCAAACCATTACTATTAAGCTGTAGCAGTTAACCCAGGGCATTTTTATCTACACCAGGACTCTCCTGCATGGGGACAGCCCTGTATAAATATACAAGTGGAGGGTCTTCTTTAGATGGGGGATAATCTGAGGGTACAATTAGCTTTTATCAGTGCAGCCTCAGCTCTGTAGGTTAGTTTTAAATGGAAAAGACCTCCGTCAGAGGTCACGTTTTAAAAGCCAGCACTTTGCAAGCCCTGCCTATCAGAGCAGCATTTTGGAGGTGCCTTAGGATTGATAAAGTGAGCAGTTACCTCAAGGATTTCCACCTGTCTTTTTCTGTCTGGTTTTCTGGACTTTCACTCTCATAGGAAGCCAGATACAAACCTGGAAAAGGTAAATATGTTAGTCCAACAGCAACGGTCCCCCCTGTCCCTCTGCATTCTTTTACATCCTATGTGGTATCACACAACAAGAGAAACTTTAAAGCTTCACGTTCCTCTGACTAGCTGGTACTTGGACACTGATGTTTAGCTCAGCCTTTGGAAGGCTGTGAGGTTAAATCTGATGGAGCCCAGAGTTAAGATCCATTAGCTCAACCTTCACATAACAACATTAAGCCACTAAATGGTCTCTGGTTTTGCACACAGTGATCTGGACATATTTACTCCATCACAGAACTGCCACCAAAGTGTTATGTGAATAGTAAAATAAGAGAGACACTGAGAGCTGGCAGCTGAGCAGACTTCTTAAAAATGGAAGATATTCCCATCACTTCACACAACTTTGTCTTCCTCAGTCTTTTTAAAGGTCACGGGGACATGGCACCCTGAATGGATGCAAAACACCCTCGAGGTAAGGACGAGTTACAGAAAGCAGAGGAGGAACTCAGTACCATAAAATAAACAAGTCTTCCTTTTTTTCTGCAAAACTTTGCATGGCAGGAGGCATTGTATGACACCAGAATGTGTCTAGGCTGTACAGTCTCCTCTGCAAAAGCTGGTGCTACATTAATATCTCACTGCCTTCACAGGATTTTTTTCAGGGTAGGCTGTGATTTGCATTCACACTTATTTGACTGTTCAGCGATGCTTTATCCTTTAATGCTGGACCCATCTCAGTATCCAAGTCTGTGCCACAAATTCAGCTGCAGTTTAATATTCAAGTGTTGGACCCCCGTTCCGCCACGCTGCGACAAGCACAGTTCAGCTGCGTTTCACATACGGCTGCTGCATCTCTAATACATCCTCCCACCTTTTACTCAGGACAGCTCTTTCTGCCCTGAGCATCCCCTGGGTAACAGGGGAGGGCTGCTGTGGCTTCTGCAAAGGGTGTCTCATGGCAGCACAATGAATATAAGGGAGGGCATGAGAGAGAAGATCTGCAAACAGTTAGTGGGTTGAGGTCACCCTTATTTGGTCCAGCAGCCTGAGAACTGTACATCCACCTCTGACTTTCATTTTCTGTCCCTTCAAGAGTCTAAAACCAGAACAAATGCCTCCAACGCTGCCTCCTTTCGATATGTATGACTTTAATTGCTTCAGCTATTCTACTGTGGCAGTCACTCCACTGAATTGGGCAGGATTCTTTAAGCAGCATTTTGTGTTCTGAAGTAGCCTGTGACATTAAAACTGCCTGGCTTGATTATCTTGGATCAGTGCAGAAAACTGCCTACAGAATCGAGAGAAAATAAACCCCAGCACAGCTTCTAGGAAGATGGCTGTAGACAGCTCTGTGCGTGACAGGGTACCAAGAGGCAGTATGAGGGGACATGGTCTGACACACTGGATGCCAAGGACAGATGAGTACAAAAAGAGAATCAAAGAAATCATTTGATACAGAGATTTCATGTTACAGCTTAAATTATTTCTAGAAAAGACTTTCTTAAAAATTCTTTACCCTAGATAACACATTTCTTTGCTGTGGTGGAGGAGGTCAGCTGGACTACCACTGCCCTGGGCTGTGTTCACTGAAGAGATTAGTTCTGGCTCCATCAATCACGGAAGGAGTGGCTAAGGGACAGCTGACATTCACAGCAATGCACAACACGGATGTGTGGCCTCTTTCTGTGGCTGTAAAATTAGGGCCACAGTGGCAGCTTCCCAGACAAAGAAAAGCATCAGGTAGCAGCTTCATAAGCTTGAAGGTTGCATTTGCAAAAACACATTGACAGACCCAAGATAAACAAGCTGTGTGACAGGAGAGATAGGAAAGAACTGGGACTGGTCAGTGAGAGACATCACCAAAGCACTGATTAGGGTGTTAATGAACAGTGACATCTTTTCAGGGACTGGAGATTGTACAGAGTCTTACCATCTTCAGTAAAAATGGGAGCAGTGTGTAAGTAGTGGATGATGTTAGGGTCTTGTTCGAAGGGACATTCCACTTGCTTCCATGTTATAAATTCTCCTACTTGCTTAGCCAGCTCCAGAAATTTCTGTAAGCAGAAAACCACTCCACTCAGATACAGTAAGGATTATTTCAGAACCAAGCACATCCAAGCACAAGATCAAGGGGATTGGACTGGATGATCTTTTGAGGTCCCTTCCAATCCCTAATGTTCTGTGATTCTGTGATCAGGATCCCTAACTCCAACCACAAGGACAAGGAGAAAAGAGCCTCGTGTGTTTCAGCCGGGTGCTTTCACGGGGGAAAAGAGAATGTCTGTGCCACACTCCTTCTCACAAGCTCTCTGGGTTTGTTCATGAACAAAGGTGTGGGTTACACACATGTAAATCAAGCAGAGAAGACATAAGCTTTGATGGCATCAGGGGGAGCAGAATTAGATATAAATGACATGTTGTGGAGCGACTCCACCACCTCGTAATTCTTCAGGGCTTCAAACAGTTCAGACATTATTTAAGGTGACGCCAGGCTCAGTGGTTTACGCAGTACTCACTCTCTCACACTGCCAGGCAACTGAAGGGAGGAATTTAATGCAACCAAAGCGACAGGAAGAAATGATTTGCAAACAATTGGAGCACTCACATTCTCCTCTGCAAAACCTACAGGCAGGAGACAGCGCGTTCACATCCTTACATCAACAACATGACATTTACCTCACGAACACAGAGAGCTCTACACGCTCTCTAATCCTGCTTGTATTCTAATTCTTTGCTAATGGCCACAAGTAATTTGCGTTTCGCTTTGCCAAACCCCTTTATCAAAGGTAGGAAAGGGTGTAAAAAGCAGAGAAAACAAAGCATGAAGCATTTTACACTGCCTTGTCTACGAGTGCACGTGAGGAAAAGAGCTCTCCGTGTTTTCCCCTCCAAGCCATGAAGCCATTTATACTGCTGACACTGTATTTCTAGCAGTCAGCCAACACTGAGCGAGTCAGAATGATCTGCTTGCAATGTTGATATAAAACACATACACACAAATTCTTTCAAGGAACACGCTGGGGTTGGTTTAATCTTCAAGGAGTCACTTGGGATCTGTGCCCATTTTGGCACAGCCAGTCCCTGCTGGTCTGCGCTGAAACGGCCGGCAAACGGCCTCGGATAGTGCTGTGGGAATGGGAGAGATACAAACACTCTGCAGATCTTACCTCAAAGTTGACGTGTCCGTTTGGAAGGCGATTAGCGCATCCTTCATTCAAAAAATAAATGTCTTTGATCAGTAGGCTGAAGAAGGGGATCACAATCTGTGAAGAGAAACGACAATTTGCTTTCAAGTTCAGTGCTTTCTACATGCGAAAGAAGAATTCAGTCGAGGGAAAGAAGAAGGAAGTATTAACTTGTCAGTGTTAACTTCTACGCACTGAAAAAGCAGTACAGGGACAGGCAGCAAAGGGGCAGCAGGGTACACAGAACCACAGAACATTGGGGATTGGAAGGGACCTCGAAAGATCATCCAGTCCAATCCCCCGACACAGCAGGATCACCTAGATCCAGTCACAGAATCACAGAACATTAGGGATTGGAAGCGACCTCGAAAGATCGTCCAGTCCAATCCCCCTGACACAGCAGGATCACCTAGACCAAGTCACACAGGAACACATCCAGGTGGGTTTTAAACTTCTCCAGAGAAGGAGACTCCACAACACCCCATGGCAGCCCCTTCCAGGGCTCTGTCACCCTTACTGTGAAGAAGTTCCTTCTCGTATTGATGGAGAACCTCCTCTGTTCCAGCTCACAATCATTGCCCCTTGTCCTAGCATTGGGTGCCACTGAGCAGAACCTGGCTCCATCCTCCTGACACCCGGGCAAAGACACCTTCAGCCATCAGGAGAACATAACTAACATGATCCTACGCTGGCAGGGGAATTGGACTAGATGATCTTTTGAGGTCCCTTCCAATCCCTCATGTTCTGTGATGAATATGAACTGAACAGAGTGTTCAGTGAGCAGAATGACTTGACTCAGGAAATGCTAATAAACCCTGTTTGTTGTCAACAGCATCACTGTCTGATGACAAGATCACACAGCAAAGAGCAACACAGCAGAAGTCTCCCTTTCTCTGTTGGGTCTTCAGAAGCAGAGATGTTGACTATACAAATCAAGTGATTTAAAGGCAGCTGTAGAACCGGTATCGTCCCTGAGCAAGGAAAGACAGAACAAAATGTGCTGACCAAGGACTTGTCTACAAACAGTTAACCAGGAGCTGTTTCATTTTCAACATCTCCATGCATGGCTACCTCTTGAAGCATGTAATTTCCTTTCTATTGCCTGAATGGTACAACCTGCTTCTCCAAATTAACCTGCAGACAGAAGCACTGAAAATATTAAGTGAGCCGACAGGGAACTGCCAACAGTAGCCAGACAGATCATTCCAGTCCTCGAAACAAGTCCTGGCACCATCCAGGCCAAGGTGGCATATAGCAGCGTTCCAAGCCTCTCCAGCCCATCAGAGCCAGGTCACAATTTGTTAACGAAAACATCCACTTCTAGATGACACTCCTGCAATTAATGGAGTCACAGCAGGGATAAATTTGATGCCAAGATGTTCAGCGTGCAGAGTACCAACCACACAGAACGCAGTAGCTGGGCTGCTCAGGGGGCTTGTGGAGTCTCTTTCTCTGGAGACATTTAAAACCCGCCTGGATGTGTTCCTGTGCAACTGGATCTAGGAGATCCTGCTGTGGCAGGGGGATCGGACCGGATGATCTTTCGAGGTCCCTTCCAATCCCTAGTGTTCTGTGATTCTGTGTGCTCCTCAAGCAGTTCAGCAGAGTCCCAGGGGGCAGCAGACTCTGGGTCTTCTTGTGTCCCAACTCAAAACAGAAAGAAAGGTAACACGATGGACCAGTCCATGACAAAGATGACCCCCGGGGCTCTGGAATTCAATTTTCAGATCTACCCACCTCTGCAGCACTGACACTCTTGATCAAAAAAGGCCACTTGGAGGGTTGAGCAATAAGGTCAGGAGCCACCTCTGTGAGCATTTTCCTGTGGCAGCAGCACCAGCCTTTTAAGCCACTAAGTATAAACTTCATCACCATGAACACAAAGGTAAGCACAGCGCGTGACGGGGCATCCAAACCTTTCCACTTGTTCTGAACTGAACTCTGGCTGAAGTGTGCTCCCAAAATTAAAGCGTCTTCGTGGCACGCAAGAGCAGCCAAGGCAGCCACCCTTCAGTTAAGCATTTAATGTCGCACTGTCATTCCAGCTATTCCACCTCGTGCTGTACATCGGCCGTAATGGGATATGAAATGAGCCTACAACAGGATTGGCAGCTGTTATTTTCCAGTCTACAGCCTTCACGATGCAACAGCGAGTGTGAGCAAGTTATAGACAGGAAAACACTGAGGCAAGGAGTCTACAAGCCACTACCAGCCCTTGCTGTGAAAATGGAAGGCAATTTCTGTTTCAGCTGCAAAATATCACATGCAGTAAACTGCTAAAAGTCTGCATCTCTGCTGGCTTTTTGTTTGGGACAGCTATAAGACAGCCTGGATGGACTCTCCAAGAGCCACTGGCATTATCCTCATACATCCACTAATCATAGAATCATCAGGGATTGGAAGGGACCTCGAAACATCATCTAATCCAATCCCCCTGCCACAGCAGGATCACCTACACCAAGTCACACAGGAACACATCCAGGTGGGCCTTAAACATCTCCAGTGAAGGAGACTCCACAACCCTCCTGGGAAGCTTGACAGAGGAGCTGTCACCCTCACTGTAAAGAAGTTCATTCTGATATTTAAATGGAACCCCCTATGTTTNCTCAGATTGATGTGGAACCTCATCTGTTCTAGCTCATACCCCTTACGCCTTGGTCCTATCACTAGATGACACTGAGCAGAGCCTGGCTCCATCCTCCTGACACCCACCCTTCACATATTTATAAACATTACTAAGGTCACCCCTCAATCTCCTCCAAGCTGAAGCTCCCTCAGCCTTTCCTCATAAGAGAGGTGTTCTACTCTCAGAGCCAAGCATGTTTCAGGATTCATCTTTATACCCTCCAAACTAGACCAGTCAGCCTGAGGTACAGAACACAATTCAGTCTGTGTGATCTGTTTCCTACCAAAAAAGGTAACTCTGCAGTCAGCGAGCTCGGAGCCAGACACTCATTCCCAGCTAGAAATTACTGCCAGCTCCTGTCTACTTACCCTTTGCAGGCAGATGTGAGCTTGCTCTGCCCTGCTCCACGCTGCCTGGGAGCTAGGTCACCATCATTAGCAGCACTAAACACAAACGAAAAGCCTCGCTGCGAGGGAAGGTAGATGGTTGTGGGCTCGGTGCCACGCTAACACGGCTACAAAGCCACCAGTCGGCTCAGAGCACGTGTAGAGCTTCTTCTCATCCGCATCCAAAAGGCCTCAAAGAGCTACCCTTGGACACCAGTTCTCTACACGTTTCTGTCTTTGGAGCCCCATTTATTTCCCCAATAAAAACACACTGCCCTGCTGCAGGGAAAGCAGCCCACGTGGATGCGGTTGCGCTCTCACGCTGGCTTCAATCCAGGCGCTTCGCTAGCGTGGAAGCTGGGCTAGTGCCAGAAACTCACATTTCACTCCCTTTTGACTCCCCTCCCTGTGCCATCCAACTCACCCACATGCTCAAGGACAACTACCTCCTGCAGCAAGAAGAAAGCTAACGAGATCAGATGCGTTCCTCCTCCATCGTATCAGCCAGCAGCGCCACACAGACATGCTCCCAACATTTCAAAGCCAGATGTGGCATTAGCACAACACAGGGTTTCCCAGTGGAACAGCTGGATTTTGGAGGTGCCACAGGCCAGCTGACTGCGTGGATAAAACCAGACCCCTCTGCACTGTGCATGAAACATCAGCCCTTCTTCATTATCAGGTCTCTCACCCTACCCTCTGGAGGTTTATTTCCACCACTGCCATCTCTCATCCTTGAGAGGTGCTCCAGAACAGTGACGAGCTGCTCTATCTGCTGTTAAGACACTGAGAGAAAGGCTGGATCAAAACCATGGACTGAGGTTGGGGATCCTCAACGACTACACTGGTCCTTCTACAACCAGTGCTGCAGTCTCACACAAGCACCTCGAGGCTGAGAATGGAGCTGGTGATGAAATCAGGAGATGCTCTTTGTGGTGCCACACAGTGGGATTTGCGTGAGACGTGTGCACAGAGCAGGAGGGAGGGTGTCCCAGGTCACTGCCTCTCCCTGCCACCCTCAAGGATATAATTTAGCCCCTGAGCTGACCTTCTATTCCACTGCTGTGCACAGTTCAGCAGCCAAGAGACCAGCCCTGAGAAGAAAGCAACGTTCCTGCTAGTTAGGTCTGAGCTCTCCGAGCCCACCAGCAGTTTTCAATTCCTGTGAGACACAACCCACTGCTTAGTCTGCGACAAGCGGACATCCTCTAGGGCACCTTCCCTCTTGAGCAGATGGAGCATGGCCCGAGGCCTCCATCTGTGCTTCTGGGGTGGCCAGCTGTTGAGGAGAAGGCATCTCAAACTCTTGCGACACAATTTGGGTTGAAGATAAAATTTTCCTTCAGAGTGAGTTTTGCTGTGAGTTTGCTGAGAAACAAAACACCTTCCGTGGAAAAACGCTGCCTTGTCCTTTTCATGTGATTGAAACTCATTCAAACAAGTTGCTGCTTATAAAAAGGAACAAAATTCCTTCACTCCTACAGCAAGAACTCCATGAGCTGTCCTGTCTGATGCTGCAGAACACCCAACGTGAGCGGCTACCAAACCAAAGCCTGAGCGTGTGGCCTTTTTCTTATGTAAAACCAACAGCTTCCAAGTTAATAACCTCTCTGCCCTCAGTCCTAAGCAGTCAGGGTGTGGAGATATGACAGAGATTGCTGACTTCCACAGGAAATTAATGCAAGTAAAGCAGCTGGTCTGAATATATATGATGGGGGCAGAAGACCTAAACTGCAGAAGCATCTCAGACTGACCTGTCCTTGTGGGGTGGGGGAGTTTCAAGGAATTTCTCTGCCAGTCACAAACACCCAAAGCCATCATCTCTGCTTCTCAGAACAACTCAGTGTGCCCCCACAGCAGCTGAGTCAGCCTGCAACCAGATGCTGATCTCATTTCACTGTAAAGGCTGTGAGGTTCCATTAGCTTCAGCAGATTTACATCACATTTACAGGGAGGAGAGATTAGCATCTGGTCTGGCTCCTCCAGCGACTGAATGCTAAATTCTATATTGTGCTTGCTCATGCAGTATCCACTTTCCCTTAGCCACTCTCTGTGCAGAGATTATCTATTCATGACTATGAGCACTTGCAATGCTAAAGAAATAATCTTCCATAAAGCAAAAAGATAATTGGATGAAGATTTAAGAAACAAGAAACACGCTGGGACACAGAACAGGAGGATCCTGTACTAACAGCTTGTCAATTTGATTTTTGGAGCATCAGAGATACCTCAGGAAGCTGCCTACCTGCCACCAGCACCCAGGAAATATTTCAGTTCTTGCTCACAGAGATGGCAGCAACAACCAAAGGAAAAGAAAATGCACAAGGACAGAACATCAGCTCAAATCTGCTGCCATGGACTCAGAGCAGACTTCTTGGCAGGACTTGCAGCAAGTCACCTTTCCCGAAGGTAAATGGAGACCTGCCTCATCGGTGAGAGCTGTGCCCTTTGCTCCCATCTCACACCACACAATAGGGGCTTGTCTGCGCCGAGGCCAGGCTGGCACAGTGGTGACAACTGCTCCACCTGGGCCTGCCAGGCTGATGCTCCGCTCCACAGTGAAAGTCAGTTCAGTCTGGAAGAGCTGTTCCATCAGGTTTATCATGCTAAACAGTGTTCCCTTTCCAGGGATATGGAGATGCTTGTAGTGAAGTGCTCCATGCTGTGTCCCCTGCAGCTCCCCAAGCTCACAAAAGCCCTATGATCCATTTCAGACTCCTTCCAGCCACAGATCTGCGTTTCCACTAGTGACCCATGGAAGGGAGGACAGAATTTGCATCAAGGCTTTGAGCCACATTAGGAGATAAATGGGATGGGGTCACACCTACCTTCTCCCTGTTGCTGTGTGCAGTGAGGGATCTGTGAGCAGCCCCTCGCAACGCTGTTCTGTAGTTATAGAAGTTACCAGTAGGGTCCATCTGGTGCTGGATACACAAAAGACAACACCTTGGTTAGAAAGACATCTGGATCCTCTGAAGACAACTTTACACAGAATCACAGAACATTAGGGATTGGAAGGGACCTTGAAAGATCATCCAGGTCCAATCCCCTGCCACAGCAGGATCACCTAGACCAAGTCACACAGGAACACATCCAGATGGGTTTTAAACATCTCCAGTGAAGGAGATTCCACAACCTCCCTCTTGGGTCTTGTTCATGCAAGATCCAAAGCATGGCTTGAGGGCTTTATGCTCAGCACTCTGCCCATGGCCAAACAAAACTGGTATCAGTGGGAGCACTATGGCTCACAGTTTTGGGGCTTTTAACTCCCCCTGTTTATCTGAGGGCTCTGAGTCCCCTCTGTTTATTGGCACTTTCACACCTCCCTCAATTCACCTGGGAACCTCCAGCCAGAACCTGTCCCTCTGGCTGTGAAACACATCGGCAAACCTCTCGCACCCGGACAACTAGGAAACATCCCCACACAACTCCAGGATATAATTCCAGCGGCGTTTGAGCAACTGTTATTTATTAACTTTTGTTACCTCAAGAATGAAAAATTTGGCTGTTTTCACTTTTGACCAAGTCTTCTTTAGCCTGGACACTGGGCTCATGTTCATTCCAGCTGCAAGCGAGAAAGAGCCAAGGATCAGAGTCAGGCTTCCTTTGCCAGCTGTGACAGCTGATGGGGAGGCCTGGTTAGGAGCTGTACTCACAAATGATTGCCATCAGCGAGTTAAAATTCCCAATGTTAAAGCACTCCCGGGCAACATCGATGAAGAATTCGATGACCTGCGCTCGCTGCTTCTTTTTTGCTGGCTGCAAAGGAAAATCAAGCAGTTTCTATAATAAGCACATTTGGAATTGGAGGGTCTCGTCGTCGTGCGGACACTACATTGCTTCGTCGTGTGGATCCACGCACAGCTTGGGCTACCTGCTGTCGATCACTGGCCTTGATTCTGCTCCAGCAGTCCAGAGGATGCTGGTGACTGGCTGTCTCTAAACTGCAGTGACACAGAAGCCATTCCCAGGCTCCCCTCAGTTAGTGTCTTAACACTGGAACAGGCAACTGACTGCCCCAAGCAGTGCTCCAGCTGCCTGCTGCCCTCTCTCAAGTCAGTGGGCACATCAGCACAGACTTTCCTGGGGCAGGATTTCACACCCCTACGACAGCAGCATCTTTGCCCCAGATCTACTCCATTTCACTGCATGAATCCCTCTCCCCCCTTCTGGTCTTTTTCTGGCCAGGCCAGAGGGAGCTCTGCAGTTTACATACACACCCTAGTCAGACTGGAACCACCTCCCCTTTTCCCAGGACCAAACCATAGGGGCTACCCAGGCTGTTTATGCGATCGCTGCTCCTTCTCCCCCACACCCTTTCCAAAGGAGAAAACACTTCATTTTGACAGGGCCAAGTGAAACAAACCAAACCCACGACCAAGTCAAAAAACCCCACGCGCCACCGCAACGGGCAGCGGGACAAAGAGCCGCCCCGCCACAGGAGTTCACGAGCACAGCAGAGCTTCGGGACCACGGATGACAAACACCCCACCACTGGAATAGTTTCCAGCAGAAATCTCACAGGATAATTCAAGGCACTTTTTTCACCCTCTCTTTTTCCCGGCAGGGTCCACGCTTCTCACTCACCATGCAAATTTCTGTCGCTACGAGATAGCAGAGTCGGTTGAACCATTTCACGTAGGCTTCAAGGTTGCTTGTCTTCTTCTGCTCGCTGAAACAGGTCTGGGGAGATAAAAGCACCGGAATCATGGAATCACAGACAGGCTTGGGTTGGAAGGGACCTTAGAGATCATCTGCCCCAACCCCCTGCCAACGCCTCCCAACTACACTTGGTTGCTCAAAGCTTCATCCAACCAACAGCTCCAGGGAGAGAGCAGCCACAACCTCTCTAGGCAACTAATTCCCGAGTCTTTCCACCCTTGTGCTGAAGAACTTCTTCCTAACACTGGAACAGGCTGCCCAGAGTGGTTGTGGAGTCTCCTTCACTGGAGGTGTTTAAGACCCTCCTGGATGTGTTCCTGTGTGACTTGGTCTAGGTGACCCTGCTGTGGCAGGGGGATTGGACTAGATGATCTTTTGAGGTCCCTTCCAATCCCTAATGATTCTATGATTCTCCAAACTTACTCCCCTTCAATTTAAACAATTTCTCATCGTCCTATTGCTAGATCCCCTTAGAAAAGTCCCTCTTCTCTGGTCTAGGCTGAACAACCCCAGCTCCCTCAGACTGTCCTCTCAGCAAAAGTGCTCCAGGCCTTTGTGGTCTCCTCCGGACTCACTCCTATGGTTCTATGTCCTTCTTTTCTTGGCGGACACCAGAACTGGATGCAGGATTTGAGGGGAGGTCTCACACGAGCAGAGGCAAAGGGGGAGAATCACCTCTCTTGCTCTGTTGGCCACACTTCTGATGTAGAGGAAGAGCCACATTTCAGTTGGTTGCCTGATGGCCAAGATAAACATTACACAGAGGTCTTCGCTGGCCACATATCTCATGGACGTGGAGGGCTGTGGAATAAGAGCCCTGCTGAAACACTGGTGGGTGCCAGATGCACAGGGTCCAGCTGAGTGCCCCACTGCACCGTTCACACAGGAGTACAGGGAACAGCCCCATCCTGTCTGCAGAGAGTGTTCACCAACACATCTGCACTGACCCTTGTTCACGGGGACGTTAACAGCTGGAGCATTGCGGGGGTCAGCAACAAGGACATCAGAAAAGCAAGGCAAGCACAGCTCAGTTTGTGCCTTTGATTCCAGGATTCCTTCACTTCAGTGACAGCAACCCCCCCCCCCCAGCCCTTTTCTGGAGGGAACAGACCATAATGTAGTGAATGGGAGATAAGCAAGAGAAAACAGCCCTGTTTGCTTCTTTACAGAATAAACCATTCCCCTTATTGAGGTTTCAGGGTAACAGGCTCCCTAGCCACCAGCTCTCTCTTGATGGCTGCTCTTGAACAGGTCAATGAGATACCAGAGACACTCCACTGATGACAGCCATTACAAGAAGCACTTTTCCCACTTCTTTATACGAAACTTAATTCCCATATCCAGGACAGGCTGTGGGAGCAGATACTTGGCTGAACTCTTCCAGCTCCTTTGACATCACCAGGTAATTTAACGATAGGACAGTTCGAACAGCTTGAAGACGTAGCTTCAGATGATAAGAATTCAAGTCCCTTTCCCAGCTCTGTATCCTTAGACCGTGCACGTAGGACACAGTGCTCTTGAGTTCAGAGGAACATTCATAACATCCACTAGAGGGTACCAGAGAATGCTGATTGGTTGCTCTGTTTCCTCAAGATGATCATTTCCAAGGGCCAGCCCAAACCATGCCACTAAGAAGAAAATCACAGTGCACAAACACTGACATGCCAATGGGATTGCCCATATTACACAAGTTAAACAAGTGACTAAAAACCCTTCGGAAATGGGCCTTCAACTGAATCCCAAGGGAATGTGTTCTTGGTCTAGGCGATCCTGCTGTGGCAGGGGATTGGACTAGATGATCTTTCGAGGTGCCTTCCAATCCCTAATGACTCTATGATTCTGTGAATTCCAAGTAAGAAAATATTCACCTGTGATTCTGTATCCAGGCATCCGTGTTTCTAAACACAGACAGTACCATGCTATGGGAGAATGTCAGGGATGGGAAGGGACCTCAAAACATCATCTAGACCAATCCCCCTGCCAGACCATGATCCCCTAGATCCAGTTGCACAGGAACATGGCCAGGTGCATTTAAACGTCTCCAGAATCACTAGGGATTGGAAGGGACCTTGAAATATAATCCAGTCCTATCCCCCTGCCACAGCAGGATCCCCTAGACCAAGTCACACAGGAACACATCCATGCGGGTTTTAAATGTCTCCAGTGAAGGAGACTCCACAACCCCCTTGGGCAGCCCCTTCCAGTGTTCTGTCACCCTCACTGTGAAGAAGTTCCTTCTCATATTGATGTGGAACCTCCTCTGTTCCAGCTCACACCCATTGCCCCTTGTCCTATCACTAGATGATACTGAGCAGAGCCTGGCTCCATCCTCCTGACACCCAGGCACTCCACGTGCAGACCACATATAAAATACATTTTAAAGGCATCTCAAAAATAAATGTCAGCAAGCAGCCTGCAAATAGCAAGCAGAGCAAAGGAAACCCAAAGCAGCCCCAGTCTACCCAGAGCAGCTGCTTTACGTGTGCTCTGTGGTATTTCTTGTTCTCTGTTACAGCAAAAAGTACAACCCCCCCCTAGTTTTTGCTCTGGACGCTCATCTGAGCGCCGCTGTCCTGTGCCAGGGCACAGGGACCACAGCTGAGACCACGAAACCCGTGAAAACAGCGCTACACTCCGAAGCTGCAGCAGACTGCTTTGTAAAGGTTAAGCTTTATATATGGCAACAACATTTAGCACCTCCCCAGCATCTTCCATCTGCAACTCAACATGCTTGATAAACACTCATAAACGAAGCCTTTTGAAGCCCTCACGCAAGGAAGATGTTTAATACAATCTCCAGCTGGAAGGGATTTCAGACTGAGCCAGTTCCCAGTGGTTAACAGGGGTGCTCCCCAAGGGTCAGGCAAAGAGATGTCACTCCATGTAGGATTTGTGCTGCTGCAAACAGTGCTCTGGCAGGTCTCACACAGCTCCTCAGGGGTGACCTCATTAATGTCCGTAAATATTTGAAGGGTGGGTGTCAGGAGGATGGAGCCAGGCTCTTCTCAATGTCATCTAGTGATAGGACGAGGGGCAATGGGTGTGGGCTGGAACAGAGGAGGTTCCACATAAATATGAGAAGGAACTTCCTCCCAGTGAGGGTGACGGAGCACTGGAAGGAGCTGTCCAGGGAGGTTGTGGAGTCTCCTTCAATGGAGACATTTAAGACCCGCCTGGATGTGTTCCTGTGTGACTTGGTCTGGGTGATCCTGCTGTTGCAGGGGGATTGGACCAGATGGTCTTTTGAGGTCCCTTCCAATCCCTAATGATTCTATGACCTTCCCATGGTGGGAGGTGCTTCTAAACCATTGATGGGATCTCCAGTTAACCCAGGATGGGTTCCAGGCTACTTCTGTTTTCATCAGCCTTGCTTTGACTTGACCCCAGTAATTTGTTAGTGCCACATCTTCTGAGACAACTTTAGGGCAGGTTTGCTATAACTAAGCAGATCTCCCAGGTCTTATGAGGAGCAGCTGAGGAAACTGGGGTTGGTTGTTCTGGAGAAAAGGAGGCTGAGGGGAGACCTTACTGGTCTTGAAAGTGACCTGAAAGGAGGTTGCAGAGAGGTGGGGGTTGGTCTCTTCCCCCAAGTCATGAGTGACAGGACAAGAGGAAATGGCCTCAAGTTGTGCCAGGGGAGGTTTAGCTTGGACATCACGAAAAAATGTCTTCCCTGACAGAGTGGTCAGGGGTTGGAACAGGCTGTCCACGAAGGGAGTGGAGTCACCACCCCTGGAGACGTTCAAAAAACGAGTAGAAGTGGCGCTAGGAAACAGGGTTTAGTGGGCAGGGTGGGGTTGGGTTGACGGTTGGACTTGGTGATCTTGTAGATCTCTTCCAACCTTGATGATTCTATGATTTGCTCAGATTTCCCACCCCACCATTCTCATGGCCCTCCACCTCTCATTTTAATCCTTCCCATCCACCTTAGCTGATGCTTCCCTACGTTTACTTGGTAACCTCAACTTCTCTTCACATTTTTGTGGCATCTGTGCTGGCCCTGCATTTGGAATTCTGCAGCCCTTGTGCATAAATGGACAAGTTTGGTTTATTACTGAACATCTCCTTCTTCCTCTTAGCATCTCTTGTCCACTGTGGCTTTATGCAATTTGATTTCACTCACTGCTGCCTCCGTCCCTCCCTTCAAAATTCACTCAGACTTACTGTCCTCATTTGATCTCTCCATTTTACTTTGGTACAGATAACAAGAACTGTTCATCTTCAGTCGTGTCCCTCATGGCTGCAGCAGGCTGCTGAAGTCTCACCGTGGCTGCTTGTTTCTGACACATCTTTGCTACCCTGAGGTTCCTTCCTAAAGGATGTGATCAGTGCTCAGAATGCTCGACACCAGCTCTACCCTCTACCTGAAACCAGCTGTAGAATCTCCATAACTTCAGTGACAGAGAGCTCAATATTGTACTCTCCATCCATCCATGCTATTCTAGTGCTCCAAGGGCAGGACTTAAAACAGAGGTCCACCTGTTCTGCTCAGCATCCAGTGACGAAAGTCTGCCACTGATGTATGATCTCAGTGGGAGCCCACACGAACCACAGATTCCACCCTCTTTCTTTTCTTGAACTATGTGAAAACTTCAAGTCTCTCTCTTCAGCCAGGAAGCCTCTTTGTTTATTGAGGCATTTGCTGAATTGCTGCTTCAAACCCCAGTGGAATCAGTGGAAAGGCTCCAACTGGCTTCCACGGCCGCTGGATGAAGCCCTGACCAGACACTCCACTCCCTGTGGTGCTCTGGGTGAAGAGCTATTGTGCAGACAGAAGACTGCGTTGATTCATGACGCACTGACTCATCACTGTGGTGTCTGGGCACACGCCGCAGGCATTACATCACGCTAGCCTTCCACGCTGGGAACAGACATTCCCTGGTCGTGCGCAGCCACAGGCCATCTGCCCTGGTCCGAGCAGGTTAGGAAGAAGCAGCCAGAAAGCAGAAGGTCAGGGTGTTGGCTGGTCTCAAGCTACGACACCCTCTCACCATGAAGAAACGGCAATGACCTGCCAGGGCTGGCTCCACCAACAGGTCCCATCCTTGCCATGAGAATACAGGTCATCAGCTGGCCTGGCCATGGTCAACACATGCCCCAGGTCCTGCTTTTATGGATCTCAACACATTGGTTCATCTAGAACAAGCAGTGATCATGGGAGATGCTTTTTGCATGCAGACAAATCATACCTTGGTGCCATCCAGAGGGTCTTTATGGACAAACGCCTGGACGAACTCCTCAGGTCCAATGTGACTTAGCCTTTCCTATTAGAGGGGGGTGGAAAGAGAGAGAAGAAATAAGAAAGCACCTCAGAATCTCACACATTTCCTTTAGTATCCCCATTCATTTAGTATCCCCATTATCTGTCTGCTTGTAGTGGTGTTACTGAATGGGCAGACACACAACTAGCACCAGACAGTAAAAGTAACACTTATTTCAGCACAAAAAATGAAAAAGAGAGTAAAGACCTCACTGCTGACAGGCCATGGTAAGAGCCCCCCTCCACTGTGTAGAGAGGAAGGTGCTGGATGCACAAGGCCCCACCCAGGAGCCAGCAGACCTCAGTTCTGTGCTTGGCATTCCCACAGACCTGCTGTGGTCCAGCATTACTCAAGAGCCTTCTTTCCCAGCTGTTAAAACAGCAGTGATCTGGTAACCACAGCAATCTGTTGCTCATCTGCACACACAGTGCTCCAGCCCTCCCTTGCTACCCAGTGAAGCTCAGGTGATGCCCTGGGGTGATGGCTCTGTGCCACTGGGGAAAGGGTGCATGTGCTCATCACACTCCAGGCGCCGCTTACACCGCAGAGTCCCAGGTGCTAACCAGCATCCACATCTCTCCTAGTGGAGAAGACACTCCCGAGCAAACCTGTCAGTTCCAGCCACACCACTGGTCCTTCTTAATCGACTTCTCAATTCCCTTAATTGTGCTGATTAGGAGAACAAAGTATTTGTGGCAGGCTGTAGGTCGCAAAAGTACTTTGAATTTCCTACAGCCCAAACGTGGGGCACTCAAGCAACAATAAAATCACTGGTGGTTCTGCTTAAGTGGAAATCTTAGGGCTGTGCCCATGCAGTTTCTTCAGGATTCCCAAGGCTAATTCGTGATAGTCACTCCATCCACCCCACAGTCCATTTCATTGCTTGTTTTTCCAGCCTTCCTCTCAAGGTCAAACAACGTCCACAGGAGGACAGGCAGCAGAGAATCATTCAATGCCATGAATCTGCAGATGGCAGCAATGATTTGTGCTCCTCTGCAAACACCCAGGAGGTCTACATGGAAGATGTGAACGTGGGACAAGGGTAACACAACGGTCTGTCCAGCATCTCAGCGCTGCAGCTGGAGTGATGACCATCAGAAATCTGCAGATCACCATCAAAGGACCGCAGAGCAGTGAGGGAAGCAGCAGGACTTTGTGTGGGTGGAATCTACACACCCTTCTGTGTCCAGACACAAAGTCCCAAAGGGAAGAATGAAAAACACATCAGACAACTCAGATGCTCTGCTATCTGTAGGTGTGGATTTGAACTGTCAAAATGCCTTCCAAGTAAACAGCAGGTCTAGTGCCCAGCTGGTTCAGTAACACCTTCAGCTTGTGGGGCTCGGGGCACCTTACAGAAATGAGAAACCCTTGACCTTATGGGGACTGGGACTTGCATTTCACAAGCTGGAAAAGCCAAGTGACCCACCCCAAGACCCGTTGATATCTATCTTGCTTCCCCGGCATCTCCTAACCTGTCAAGCCCTGCCTCCTGCCGCAGTGCTGAAACAGCAGGGGATGTGCTGCAGCAGTGCAGACATTTTTTGGTGGTGTCTGGAATACTTAGCAGCCGGTGGCTTTAAATAATATCTCTGACTGCAGAAGTTGGGAACCTTTCCCACCTACCAGCTCCACATGTGTCAGCTGCTGAGCCAGGGTGTACGGGTCGCTGCAGACGCTCAGGATCTCTCTCTGGATGGACGGAGGTTTCGTTTTAAAGGCAACCAGCTTATCAGAGACAGCAGCGCTGATCTTGACGATTCCTTCCTGCCCGTGGCTGAGGGTTGCGAGCTTCTGATTCAGGGTTTGCAAAAGCTGATTCATCTTCTTCCAGTAGGCCTGGAGACACAGGGAGAGAACGAAACATAAACTACCCACCGAAGTTGACAGAGGAGCGTCTGTAAGTGGAATTTTCCCTTCTGCAAAACATTCTGAAGCCAGCAACAGGTTACCATTTTATTTTCAAGAAGCCTATTTCAGAATAACCAGTTGGCTTAATTACAGCTCTGTGCTCTGGACCACAGGAACAGGCTGCAGTCAGGAGGAGAGGCTGGTGGGTTGGGCTGGCACCGATACCCGCGTGTTCCTGCCAACATCAGGATCAGAGGAGAGGTAACGCTACAGCACGAGTTAGTGCAGCTTCCTGGAGGCCAGCAGCACTCAGTGCCTGTCCCTTGTGTCAGCTGTGTGTTGGCTGAGAACTCTCCCTGCTAGCGGTGCCTGGTCAACCCCTATTTGTCAGGAGGAAGTGCTGCTTCCAACACTGTTCTCTCCATCCTTTGAGCTGAAAGCAGCAGCATGAGGCTCTACTCGCTACCCAGCTGCAGTGGTCTGAAGGTCATGTAGCTTTAGGTATTTAATAGCCAAGGTGTTAATTGCTGCTGAAGGAAGCTGATATCACATCCCAAGCACAACCCTGTGCTCAGCAGGATCATCATTATTAAGCTGCCCAGGTTGATCTCAGAGCTGGAGCAGTTCTTTACAGATGCTGGCTGTGGAGGATGAGCAGAAACACCTTCGACTCACCGTGACTGACAGATGCAGACATTGTAAAACTGAGACAGCTGAGACAACTGGTGGATGAGCTCTAAAGGCAAGGATTAATTGGAAATGTCCTCAGGCAAAGCCTCACACCAAGTGTGAGGTGCATCCTGCTGAGGAAACACAGCCTCATGGGCCTTCCCAGCCAGAGAAAGGAGCATCAGGCCTGGGTGCAACAGCACTTGCACAGTTCCAAAGAGCATCCCTTGGGAACACAGTTTGCAGGTTGGCCTGCTACCAGCTCCTCTTCCAGCAGACACACATGGTGGAGAGATCCTCTCGCTGCTCACAAGTGAGTAAGTCCTCACTTCCCATCCAAACAGAATCCAGGAACATCAAGCTGCCAGTAACATCAGTTTGTAATCTGTTAGTGTGAAAGCAGAGCTGGCCCAGAGCCCTCCGCTCCTACATCTGCACTGTGCAGCAGATGTGCACCCTGGCACCCTCCACACGCTCCTCGGTGTCACATCAGGGGCTTGGCCGGATGTGCCTCCCCACAAAGACCAGCACACCTGTGCCACATCCCAGTTGGACGCAGCATCCAAGTCTTGAGAATCACTCTGGAATCCTGGGGATCTGATCCAGCCTGTCTCCTTCAGAGTTCTGTAGACTATTGATAGCCTTCACAGAGTCATCAGAGCTGGAAGGGACCTCAAGAGATCATCAAGTCCAATCTGATTGCCAAAGCAAGGCTGCCTAAAGCCTTGCTTTGCCCAAACACCTGGATGCAAGGATCCAGGTGGGATCTGAGTATCTTCAGAGAAAGAGACTTCACAGTGGCTGCGGGCAGCCTGTGCCAGGGCTTTGTGACTCACGCTGTAAGGAAGTTTTTCCTTATTTCTAAATGAAACTTCTGATGTTCCACTGAAGATGCTTGTACTCATGTTTTAGGTGTTCAGGGCACCTAAATACAGACACACAGATCACTAGGGGTTGGAAGGCACCTCCAGAGGTCACCAAGTGCAGCCCCCCATTCAAGGAGGATCACAAAACCTAAGACAGGTTACACAGAAACACATCCAGACGAGTCTCAAAAGTCTCCAGAGGAGGAGACTCCACAACCTCCCTGGGCAGCCCCTTCCACTGCTCTGTAACCCTCACAGAAAGAAATCCTTCCTCATGTTGAGGTGGAACTTCCTGTGCTCCAGCTGACACCCATTGCCCCTTGTCCTATTGCAGGTGCAGGTGAAAAGAGATTGTCTCTTTCTTATTGACACCCAGCCCTCATGGATTTATAGACAGTGATTAAATCCCCCCATAATCTCCTCTCCAAGCTCTAGGCCTCTCAATCTCTCCTTGTAAGGCAGGTGCTCCAGTCCCGTGATCATCCTCGTGGCCCTCCGTGGAGCTCTCTCAATCAAGTCTCTATCCTGCTTGAACCGGGGAGCCCAGAACGGGACACAAAAGTGCTCTTTGCACCTACACAGGATCCCACCTGCACACGGGAAGTGACATCTTCTGCCACCTCGCAGTGATGAACAACACGCTTACATCTACCCTGCTTCCGCTCCAGTCTGAGGCTGGGAACCTTCAGACCTCAAGCGCTTCTTCAATTTCTGCTTTAACTTTCATCCCGGTTTTCTAGCTGAATAGTTCATGTTGCTGAGGAACCTCTTCTTCCACGCGAGGAAGATGCTCTCTAGAGCTGGAGCACAGGCCAGACCAGCAGGATGCACTCAGGCTCTTTCCAAAATAGAGCTACGTTCACAATGAAGTGAGCGCCTAGACGGCAGGAGGAACCTGTCTTGGAGAACAGCAACACATGTTCTGCTTGGAAGCCATCACACAGGAGGAGTGAGAACTGAGTGAGGAAGAGATAAAAAAGGACTAGTTCCAATCATCTTTAGAAAATAAGAAAACATTCAGGAACAGTGTCTCTTCCTGCTGTGTACCAGCTCCAAGGAAAAGCGGCTGCTTCTGTCTTCTCCACATAAATCCTCACTCCAACAGATGGCCACACTTCTGATTTACAAAGACTGTTCTGGACCCAAACTACTCCTTCTAGCAGCTTTCCAAGCTGGGGTAGAGCTTTTTGCATGGGTGGCAGTGAGAGGACAAGGGGAAAGGGTTTCAAACTTGAAGAGGGGAGATTGAGTTGAACATGAAGAACAAATTCTTTGCTGTGAGAGTGCTGAGATGCTGGAACTGGTTGCCCAAGGAAGTTGTGGCTGCCCCATCCCTGGAAGTGTTGAAGGCCAGTTTGGATGGTGCCCTGAGTAACCTGCTCTAGTGAAGGTGTTCTGCCTGTGCGGGGGGGTTGGAACTAGATGATCTTTAAGATCCCTTCCAACCGTGGCCATCTTATGGTTCTCCTGACCACCATCTGGTTTACATCCAGGTGTGTTTGCAAACCTCAGCACAGCTTCTGAAGCTGTGAAACTCAGCTAGGGAAATGCTTGGTGTTTTGTGAACATGTTTTGAAAACAGGAGAATTCATTTTGGTGGGGGAAAATCCAAGTTTTCTCCAGAAGAGAAAACATTTGGCTGAAAACCCAGTTTGCTCTCTCGAGAAGGAGTTTGGATGAGAAATCCTGGGCCAGCCATGTCTGCGCAGTATCAAAGTCTTCCCTCCAAGGAAAGCCAAAAAGCAGCACAAAATTTTAAGGCATTTTAGCCAGACTTCAAGAAATCTGTACCAGGAGATCTAGTGTCACCTAGGTCTGTAGGGAATATGGCACAAAAACACAGATGATGACAACTGTGAACAAGGCTGCAGATAAACCAACGACCCAAGAAAGAACAAGAGGAATTTTCAGGAAACTGAGCTCTTCAGGTTGGTCAAGGGAGGTGATGCTCCTGCTCTACTCTGCACTTGTGAGACCTCACCTGGACCGCTACGTCCAGTGCTGGAGTCCCCAGCACAAGGAGGACAGAGAGCTCCTGGGACCTGTCCAGAGGAGAGCAACTCAAATGATCAGAGGGCTGGAGCACCTCCCCTGTGAGGACAGGCTGAGCAAGTTGTGATTGTCCAGCCTGGAGAAGGCTCCCAAGTGACCTTCCAGCAGCTTTCCAGCATCTGAAGGGGGCTACAGGAAAGCTAGAGGAGGGCTTTTGACACGGGTGGTAGCAAGAGGACAAGGGGAAAGGGTTCCAGACTTGAAGACAGGAGACTGAGTTTGGATATGAGGAACAAATTCTTTCCTGTGAGGGTGCTCAGATGCTGGAACATGTCGCCCAAAGAATTTGTGGCTGCCCCATCCGTGGAACTGTTGAAGGCCATGCTAGCTGGGGCCCTGAGTAACCTGTTCCAGTAAAGATGTCCCTGCCTGTGCAGAGGGGTTGGAACTAGATGACTTTAAGGTCCCTTCCAGCCCTGGCATCATTCTACGATTCCAAGAGACTCCCTGAGAAATCAGTTGGGTGCAAACCTAGAGAGGAAGCCAAATACATCCTGCTTTTGCCCTTTTAAAAGCATCTCCTGCCTCCTCTAAACGCCGATCGCTAAGTGAAAACAACCTTGTTCACCACCTTCAACGTGCTGGCAAGTATCCTGCCGCACAGTGGCCCCTCACGGCACGGGGGCTGCCACGCTGGACTCCACCACCCCGTTTCGTGGTGCTGCCGCATTAACAGCCAGGAGCAGCGAACGACTGTTTAATATTTAAAGAAAACGTTTCGCTCTTAACTGGGAAAGTTCCTCTGAAGACAGCAGGCCCCAGCAGGTGGCTTGGGAGCTCCAGCTTTAATTAAAATCTCTAACTCTAAATGCAAATCACAGCACTTAGTAAGAAACGTTTCTCAGCACGGACACCTCTGCGAGCACTCCGGAGCCTTCAGGGAGTGGACTGCACAAAGGACCGGAGCAGGCGCCGCCGGGGAGAGGGAGAAGCCTGCAGTGACCTACATGGGCTGGGTGACCTCACGAATTTCTGCCGTTCCCAAGGGGAACCACTTTCCTCCAAACACCTAGTGGGCACCACCAGGGCTCCTTTGTGCTGGCCCTTGGAAAAAAACCAGGAGATTTGCATCTGTGGCACACAAGCTGCTTCTTAAATTAATTATTGATTTGGCTCCAGCATAATCACTCGCAATTACAGTGCCTGGTAATATTTGAAAAGCCATGATTTGAGCCTAATCTAGTCTGAGGCCCCCCCAGGGCACCCGCACGCGCTGGGACGCAGCCGCCAGTGCTCCAGAGCCAAGGTGCACAGCACCTGCTCGGGCTGGGCAAAGAGGCTGTTGCTTTGGGGGCACAAAGTTCACTGTTTAGCATCTGTGGCTCTTCGCTAGGAGGGCTGCTGCAAAGCCCTGTCTTCTGGTCCTTCTACCCAGGGGATGTGATTTTGGTGGCTCTCTGTGGGTTTGGCAGAATCACAGAACCACTCCGGTTGGAGAAGACCCCTGGGATCATCAAGTCCAACCATCTACCCTGCCTTACAAAGGTAGGTCACCTTACAAAGTTGGGGTAGGTTTCTCTCACTTCAGATCATAGAATCATAAGGGATCAGAAGGGATCTCAAAAGATCATCCAGTCCAATCCCCCTGCCACAGCTGGATCACCTAGACCAAGTCGCACAGGAACACATTCAGATGCTGAAGGCCCCTTTTCTAGTGGTTGGCAGGAGCAAGCTTTGCTTCTTCCTTTGGAGGAACAAGGTTTACTGCTCTAGCCAGTGGAATTGAGGCCAGCCTGGCTCTTTCTGAAAGTCCTTAGCGCTCTCCTCACCTCCACCAAAGTGTCATTCAGCTTCTCCCTCTCTCCCATGGGCTGGTCAGCCCCACCAGCAGATCCTTGCCAGCCTACAGCTACCTACATGGTGCCCACCACGATGCCAGCTCAGCCTGTGAGCAGCTGTTTCCATTCCTCTCCTGTTTCATGTGGGTAGGAGGGTCCAATTTAATTTCCCTTGTGCTGCAACCCTTCTCTCTACCTCTCTCTTTCTCAGCCCCGTGGGCATCTGCTTTTTGCTCTCCTGAACTGCACCCATCTGTGGCCTGAAGCCAGGCCAGGAGGTACCAAAGGAACTGAATTCTTCCACATCCCATGGTTAACCTAGAAGTAATTACAGACTCTCCATGTACTATTTGCTCTAATCCTTATTATTTTCATGGACTTTGTGATATTTTTAATGTCTCTGACTTAATGTATGGGGTTCACCCACCTGAATTTGCAAGCAGGTCTCCAGAGACTGTGTCCTGCTGTGCCACACACATGGCTCACACATCTGAACACCAAGACCATGCAGCCCCCTAGACTGACTTTCTACCCACCAGGCCAAATGCTGACGTTGTCTGACACTTCCATGCTTCCAGAAAGTCGCAAGGAATCACACGGTTATTGAGGCTGGAAAAGCCCTCTAAGATCATCAAGTCCAGCTCATCACCTAACATCACCACAGCAGCCAGACCAGGGCACTAAGGGCCACATCCAGTCTGTCCTTAAACACCTCCAGGAATGGGGACTCCACCACTGCCCTGGGCAGTCCAGTCCAGGGTCTCATCACCCTTTCCATGAGGAAGGGCTTCCTAACATCCAACCTAGCCCTGCCCTCTTGTCCTGGTGCTGGTTGCCTGGGAGAAGAACCCAATCCCCACCTGACTGCAACGTCCCTTCAGGGAGTTGGAGAGAGGGAGAAGGTCCCCCCTGAGTCTCCTCTTCTCCAGGCTAAACACCTCCAGCTCCCTCAGCCTCTCTTCATCAGACTTTCCCTCCAGTCCCCTTCCCCACTCTCACTGCTCCTCTGGACCTGCTCCAGCCCCTCAGCTTCTTTCTTGAAGTGAGGGGCCCAGCACTGCCCTCAGCACTTGAGGGGAGACCTTCCCAGTGCCGAGAAGATGCACATAGAGATATATTAGTATTTTCTTGAAAACAGACTTCTTGAAGACTGACCCTTGCTCCATCACCATGTCAGCCAAACAGGCTGGATCCAACAGGAGCCATCTCAGCCCACTCTGATGGGGATTCCAGGGGCATTAGTCAAGCTGTGCCTGGGTCTGCTGCTCTGAGCCTGAGCGCCTCCTGCTCAGGTCTCTGCTTTACATCAACCAGCTTGTGACCTCTTTTACACAGGACAAGGAGTCAGCCAGACCCTTGTTAGATTCATGATGAAAAAGATGACAAAATGGAAGGACTGGGCTGAAGAAGTGTAAAGTAAGGAATGGAAAATCAGATGCTGGTGGTGAAGGACACAGGCAAATGAAGGTGAGACAGGAAAGGTCCACAAATGCCCTCAGGGAAAGGGGACCTTCATCAGGCTTTCAGAGAAGCTACTACAGGTTTTAACCATTAGAGGAGAACAAAACCATGAGAGCACCCAGGAAGAGGGATGGAAACACAACATGGAAAAGGAGGAATCAAGTGGGAAAATGAACTTAGTATCTACGTCCATGCAACACCCCAGGTCAACATCCTCACCTCATCACACGGGGCTATCCTGTGAATCATGTCTTTCAGGTGGCCAATCATCCGCTCTTCCTGAAAGTCATACGGGAATGTCTCGGTCCACTCTGTCAGCAGCTGTAAGATCTTGGGTCCAAACTTCCTGATCCGAGCCTGAAACAGAAACAAGACCAGTGGACACCTGCAACGTCTGCACTCGTACAGACAAGTCATGTGTGGAGAAATCACACAGCTTGGCCTGCAGGACGTACCAGAACTTAGGGATGATTAAGGGAGGAAAGGCTGAGGGAGCTGGGTCTCTTGAGCCTGGAAAAAAGGAGACTGAGGGGTGACCACATGAATGCTTATAAATATGGAAAGGGTGGGTGTCATAGAATCATTAGGGATTGGAAGGGACCTTGAAACATCATCCAGTCCAATTCCCCTGCCACAGCAGGACCACCTAGACCAAGTCACACAGGAACATATCCAGGTGGGTCTTAAACATCTCCAGAGAAGGAGACTTCACAACCCCCCTGGGCAGCCTGTTCCAATGCTCTGTCACCCTCACTGTGAAGAAGTTTCTTCTGATATTTATATGGAACCTCCTCTGTTCCAGCTTACATGCATTGCCCTGTGTCATATCACCAGATCACACTGAGCAGAGCCTGGCTCCATCCTCCTGACACCCACCCCTCACATATTTATAGACATTAATGAAGTCACCCCTCAGTCTCCTCTTCTCCAAGCATCAGGAGGATGGACTCAGGCCCTGCTCAGTGTCATACAATGATAGGACAAAGAGCAGTGGGTGTGAGCTGGAACATAGGAGGTTCCACATAAACAGGAGAAGGAACTTCTTCCCAATGAGGGTGACAGAGCACTGGAACAGGCTGTCCAGGGAGGTTGTGGAGTCTCCTTCACTGGAGACGTTTAAGACCCACCTGGATGTGCTCCTGTGTGACTTAGTCTAGGTGATCCTGCTGTGTCAGGGGGATTGGACTAGATGATCTTTTGAGTTCCCTTCCAATCCCTAATGGTCTGTGTGGTTCTGTGTGGATGCAGACACAGCTGTCTGCTGTCCAAGCAGGTTTAAATACTCTGCACGTGCAGTCGGCTGGTTTATGGCTGGATGGACCCTTATACCTTCCTTAAAAATACCTGACCTTACTGACAATTGGAACCACATGCTCTTCCCCTTTGTACTTACAACTCTCCCTCATTTTCATCCTTCCCTGGAAAAACTGATTGGGAGGTATTTTGTGACCAACAAAGCAGCATGCTTTGCTTCTCTGCTTCCTGGCTGTATGAAGGAACTGCCTAGTGACCAGCGGCAGATGCAACCCGAGGAACAAAGAGGGGACAGAACACCAGCACTTCGGTCACTTTATCCGGGCTACTGATAACACTGCTCCTTCCCTACGCAAGCTGAAGGTCACAACAGGACAAGGACACCCACGCACACAACACACAGCTGGTGCCCACTTCACTTTAGAGCAGATTTGTCTGAGCACTGGGAATAGTCAGGAAGATACGGAGCAAGGAATGAAGCGTTGGGAACGGCACGTTAACGTTATCTCTGAAGATGGCCAGTGCAGCTGCCTCCAAAGCTTTGATCCTCCGTGATCCAAGAACACGTGAAAAGGAAATTGCCTTAAACAGCAAACTGCCTCTTTATTTACAGAAAACACAGACCCAACCAGCCTCCTTCTGCATCCGACGTACTGCAGCTCAGGGGCACCCTGTAATCAGGAGAAATTATACTCTCAAGCTCCACAGCTCTCTGCTTTTCAACCAAGGTGGTTAAAATGCATATTCCAGCTTCCCACCAACAACAGGTTTCAATGAACCACATCTCTAAAAATAACTGCTGTCAGCTAGCATTAAGCTCACTCTCAAAAGACCGGCAGGTGGCTGCTGAAGGGGAAGCTTTGTGGGAAACTACAAAGGTCTGGGGAGACGTCCGCTTCAGCTGCACAAACTGCTGTGACCGACTGAAGGAGAGGACTTTGGGGAAGTCACGGGACGCAGTGGATGGGAGGTCGCCTGTGCGCAAAGTTCAGCCCTGCTCTGAGGAACACAGGACCAGTTGTGTCCCACCAGCTCTACATTTGAGGTCCCTTCCAGTCCCTAATGCTCTGTGATTGAGGCCAGACCTAAATGCAGAGTCACTGCAGGCAGGCTGGCTGCTCTCCACAGTGAAGAGCTCTTCTAACTCATGCCACCAGTTGCCTCGGCAAAACCAAGTACACGTGTTCAGTGCTCGATGCCAAAACCAGTGTTTGATGGAAAGGCTGAACCTGAGAGTAACTTCAGAATTCTAGGATGCTTGGAAAGCAGCAAGTAATGCACCTTCTTCCCCCCTCCACTGCACCAGAGGTGCATCTCCTGCTCCAGGTCTTGTACTGGATAGGTCTTCCTCAACACACCAAGAAGAGNGCCCTGTGTCATATCACCAGATCACACTGAGCAGAGCCTGGCTCCATCCTCCTGACACCCACCCCTCACATATTTATAGACATTAATGAAGTCACCCCTCAGTCTCCTCTTCTCCAAGCATCAGGAGGATGGACTCAGGCCCTGCTCAGTGTCATACAATGATAGGACAAAGAGCAGTGGGTGTGAGCTGGAACATAGGAGGTTCCACATAAACAGGAGAAGGAACTTCTTCCCAATGAGGGTGACAGAGCACTGGAACAGGCTGTCCAGGGAGGTTGTGGAGTCTCCTTCACTGGAGACGTTTAAGACCCACCTGGATGTGCTCCTGTGTGACTTAGTCTAGGTGATCCTGCTGTGTCAGGGGGATTGGACTAGATGATCTTTGGAGTTCCCTTCCAATCCCTAATGGTCTGTGTGGTTCTGTGTGGATGCAGACACAGCTGTCTGCTGTCCAAGCAGGTTTAAATACTCTGCACGTGCAGTCGGCTGGTTTATGGCTGGATGGACCCTTATACCTTCCTTAAAAATACCTGACCTTACTGACAATTGGAACCACATGCTCTTCCCCTTTGTACTTACAACTCTCCCTCATTTTCATCCTTCCCTGGAAAAACTGATTGGGAGGTATTTTGTGACCAACAAAGCAGCATGCTTTGCTTCTCTGCTTCCTGGCTGTATGAAGGAACTGCCTAGTGACCAGCGGCAGATGCAACCCGAGGAACAAAGAGGGGACAGAACACCAGCACTTCGGTCACTTTATCCGGGCTACTGATAACACTGCTCCTTCCCTACGCAAGCTGAAGGTCACAACAGGACAAGGACACCCACGCACACAACACACAGCTGGTGCCCACTTCACTTTAGAGCAGATTTGTCTGAGCACTGGGAATAGTCAGGAAGATACGGAGCAAGGAATGAAGCGTTGGGAACGGCACGTTAACGTTATCTCTGAAGATGGCCAGTGCAGCTGCCTCCAAAGCTTTGATCCTCCGTGATCCAAGAACACGTGAAAAGGAAATTGCCTTAAACAGCAAACTGCCTCTTTATTTACAGAAAACACAGACCCAACCAGCCTCCTTCTGCATCCGACGTACTGCAGCTCAGGGGCACCCTGTAATCAGGAGAAATTATACTCTCAAGCTCCACAGCTCTCTGCTTTTCAACCAAGGTGGTTAAAATGCATATTCCAGCTTCCCACCAACAACAGGTTTCAATGAACCACATCTCTAAAAATAACTGCTGTCAGCTAGCATTAAGCTCACTCTCAAAAGACCGGCAGGTGGCTGCTGAAGGGGAAGCTTTGTGGGAAACTACAAAGGTCTGGGGAGACGTCCGCTTCAGCTGCACAAACTGCTGTGACCGACTGAAGGAGAGGACTTTGGGGAAGTCACGGGACGCAGTGGATGGGAGGTCGCCTGTGCGCAAAGTTCAGCCCTGCTCTGAGGAACACAGGACCAGTTGTGTCCCACCAGCTCTACATTTGAGGTCCCTTCCAGTCCCTAATGCTCTGTGGTTGAGGCCAGACCTAAATGCAGAGTCACTGCAGGCAGGCTGGCTGCTCTCCACAGTGAAGAGCTCTTCTAACTCATGCCACCAGTTGCCTCGGCAAAACCAAGTACACGTGTTCAGTGCTCGATGCCAAAACCAGTGTTTGATGGAAAGGCTGAACCTGAGAGTAACTTCAGAATTCTAGGATGCTTGGAAAGCAGCAAGTAATGCACCTTCTTCCCCCCTCCACTGCACCAGAGGTGCATCTCCTGCTCCAGGTCTTGTACTGGATAGGTCTTCCTCAACACACCAAGAAGAGCTCGGGTGGAATCCAGCATTGAATAGGATCCAGTGGGACCTGTCTCCTGGAACGGGCTTCCCAGGGAGGTGACTGAGTCGCCACTCCTGGATGTGTTTAAAGAGCATTTGGATGGGGTGCTGAGGGATGTGGTTTAGGGGTGAACATGTAAGGTAGGGTAGATGGTTGGGTAGGTAGGGTTGACGATCCCAGGGGTCTTTTCCAGTCAGAGTGATTCTGTGATCTCTGTGGCACTAGCCATGGGCCTGGCAGAGGATGCACACATGTTGTTGCACACCACATCAGTCTGCACAGCCCCTAGGGCAGAACAGGAGGGTTCCTGACGCGGCAGCAGCTTGGATTTCCCCATTCTGTTCGCGTGTCACAGCCTCACCACTGCTTCAGCTGGTTCCTGGTGTGCCAGGCAGCGCTGCTCCCAGCACGGCTCTCTGGACCATCCATCAGCACCGGCACTGGGAGGCTGCACGCTGCAACACAGCGCTCAGAGCGACGCGCAAGGCCAAGAGGAAATATTACTGTGCCAGAAGCAAGAAAGCAAAAGGGCAGATGCATTAAGTAAAAATGGGAGAGTGCTATGTCAACATCTGCCATTGACAGCACGGGAGGGTTACATCCTGCCTCCTTGCTCTCTGCAAGATTCATCGGGGCCTTAAAGAAGTTAAGAAGCAAAGAAGTCAGATCAATTGATGTCCCAATTCATCACCTGGGAAGACTGAGACATGGGGAAAAGGAAGACTTGAAGTGTTTATTGACTGGAGCGCTGCCCTTGGACATGGATTCTAGGATGCCTCAATGTTAGGATCTCAGCAGCCATCATCATCCTTCATGAGAAAGTTTAACTGAATCTCAAAGGAGACAAAGGACACACTCCAGAGGCCAAATATTCTCCAAATGTCTCACATTTTTCTGCTGCAAAGATAAACTAACCTTGTCCAGCACAGGGTCGTCCAGCCGCTGCTGCTCAATGCACTTGTGACACACTCGGGACAAAAGCTCATGGGGTTCGATGAAGAGTCTGGAGCTCAGCAGGAATGTAAAGATGTAGGCTTTCTGTGGGGGAAACACGAGCAGACCGTAAACAGCCACACAGTGAGTAATGTTCCTCCTGAGCCCCCAAGGACTGCATTTCCACTGGGTCAGACCTTTCTGTCTAAAAGACCTAGGGAATCCTGATCCTGAGAACGGAACCGGTTACAGCAGGTGCAGGAGGCAGTGGCATCTCTTCCATCCACATCATCCACTTCAGCCTTTGGTTGCCCAAACCCTGTGCAAGCAACTGGTACAGGTAGCGCATGGATCACTCTACCTGAGGGAGCCCAGGTATAGGAGACTCTGCAGCCACAGATGCGCAGAGGCTGGGGAAAGCTGAACCTCTAGACACTCGGGCAGCTGTACTGCAGTGGGGTGCGAGCTGCAGACATCCCCAGAATCTCCTCATCATGCTGCAAGTCTCACTCAGCCCATTTTAAGAACCATTTAATTTACTAACTCCCCAACACCCATTTCTCTCAGCCAAGCCGTACGATGCGCAGTCCCACATCCGTGAAGCTGTGTGAAGCAGGCCTGTTGGATAAGCCCTTGGATTATTTAAAGCATTCCAGCAGTGAATTTAAAAGGTACCCACGAGTCCTCAGCCTTTTGCATCCTGACCCCTCCTGGCACCTGAATTATCTCCTTTCCCCCAGAGCTCGCCGTGCTCCTGAGCAGCAGGTATGATATTACATATCGCACGTCGCCTCGTGAAAATCTCACCGGCTAATCTGTCCATTACCTATTTCATTGCCTTCCTGGGCTGGTTTTTTTCCTTTTTAATTGATATGCTTCTTCATTACTTATTTTTAGCTGATCAGAAACTGAGCTGTGGGTAATTTAAACCCTGCTGTCTGCTCTGCATTGATAACTTGCAGAGTCTTCTCAACTGCCCAGAAGTCAACGCTCCTCTCTGCTTTGAAATATAAGCCTTTCCACAGAGATAGAGCAGCAATTAAAAGTCTTCCAGTCAAACTCTGTCCTGAATTCCACTGAGGATGTGCAAACTCCAGTGAAGTCTGCAGACTGCAGGATGGGAAATCTGCTTCCAGTTTAGATCCTCACGCCGCTGGTGAAGAACTACTGAATATTCCCTGACAGAGCAGGGATTAGGATCTGGACTGTGCTGTCCAGTGACTTTAAAGTCATATTTATTATATATATATATATATAAAATATACACATGTATAAATAGTAAACATTTATCAATATATAAAATATGTAGAATAATAGGTAATAGATAGAATAACAGGTAGAATAATTGGCAGAATAACAGATAGAATAATAGAATAATAAGCAGAATAACAGATAGAATAATAGAATAATAGGCAGGATAATAGAATAATAGGTACAATAATAGGCAGAATAATAGATAGAATAATAGGTTGAATAATAGATAGAATAATAGGTAGAATAACAGGTTGANTTCTAACTCATGCCACCAGTTGCCTCGGCAAAACCAAGTACACGTGTTCAGTGCTCGATGCCAAAACCAGTGTTTGATGGAAAGGCTGAACCTGAGAGTAACTTCAGAATTCTAGGATGCTTGGAAAGCAGCAAGTAATGCACCTTCTTCCCCCCTCCACTGCACCAGAGGTGCATCTCCTGCTCCAGGTCTTGTACTGGATAGGTCTTCCTCAACACACCAAGAAGAGCTCGGGTGGAATCCAGCATTGAATAGGATCCAGTGGGACCCGTCTCCTGGAATGGGCTTCCCAGGGAGGTGACTGAGTCGCCACTCCTGGATGTGTTTAAAGAGCATTTGGATGGGGTGCTGAGGGATGTGGTTTAGGGGTGAACATGTAAGGTAGGGTAGATGGTTGGGTAGGTAGGGTTGACGATCCCAGGGGTCTTTTCCAGTCAGAGTGATTCTGTGATCTCTGTGGCACTAGCCATGGGCCTGGCAGAGGATGCACACATGTTGTTGCACACCACATCAGTCTGCACAGCCCCTAGGGCAGAACAGGAGGGTTCCTGACGCGGCAGCAGCTTGGATTTCCCCATTCTGTTCGCGTGTCACAGCCTCACCACTGCTTCAGCTGGTTCCTGGTGTGCCAGGCAGCGCTGCTCCCAGCACGGCTCTCTGGACCATCCATCAGCACCGGCACTGGGAGGCTGCACGCTGCAACACAGCGCTCAGAGCGACGCGCAAGGCCAAGAGGAAATATTACTGTGCCAGAAGCAAGAAAGCAAAAGGGCAGATGCATTAAGTAAAAATGGGAGAGTGCTATGTCAACATCTGCCATTGACAGCACGGGAGGGTTACATCCTGCCTCCTTGCTCTCTGCAAGATTCATCGGGGCCTTAAAGAAGTTAAGAAGCAAAGAAGTCAGATCAATTGATGTCCCAATTCATCACCTGGGAAGACTGAGACATGGGGAAAAGGAAGACTTGAAGTGTTTATTGACTGGAGCGCTGCCCTTGGACATGGATTCTAGGATGCCTCAATGTTAGGATCTCAGCAGCCATCATCATCCTTCATGAGAAAGTTTAACTGAATCTCAAAGGAGACAAAGGACACACTCCAGAGGCCAAATATTCTCCAAATGTCTCACATTTTTCTGCTGCAAAGATAAACTAACCTTGTCCAGCACAGGGTCGTCCAGCCGCTGCTGCTCAATGCACTTGTGACACACTCGGGACAAAAGCTCATGGGGTTCGATGAAGAGTCTGGAGCTCAGCAGGAATGTAAAGATGTAGGCTTTCTGTGGGGGAAACACGAGCAGACCGTAAACAGCCACACAGTGAGTAATGTTCCTCCTGAGCCCCCAAGGACTGCATTTCCACTGGGTCAGACCTTTCTGTCTAAAAGACCTAGGGAATCCTGATCCTGAGAACGGAACCGGTTACAGCAGGTGCAGGAGGCAGTGGCATCTCTTCCATCCACATCATCCACTTCAGCCTTTGGTTGCCCAAACCCTGTGCAAGCAACTGGTACAGGTAGCGCATGGATCACTCTACCTGAGGGAGCCCAGGTATAGGAGACTCTGCAGCCACAGATGCGCAGAGGCTGGGGAAAGCTGAACCTCTAGACACTCGGGCAGCTGTACTGCAGTGGGGTGCGAGCTGCAGACATCCCCAGAATCTCCTCATCATGCTGCAAGTCTCACTCAGCCCATTTTAAGAACCATTTAATTTACTAACTCCCCAACACCCATTTCTCTCAGCCAAGCCGTACGATGCGCAGTCCCACATCCGTGAAGCTGTGTGAAGCAGGCCTGTTGGATAAGCCCTTGGATTATTTAAAGCATTCCAGCAGTGAATTTAAAAGGTACCCACGAGTCCTCAGCCTTTTGCATCCTGACCCCTCCTGGCACCTGAATTATCTCCTTTCCCCCAGAGCTCGCCGTGCTCCTGAGCAGCAGGTATGATATTACATATCGCACGTCGCCTCGTGAAAATCTCACCGGCTAATCTGTCCATTACCTATTTCATTGCCTTCCTGGGCTGGTTTTTTTCCTTTTTAATTGATATGCTTCTTCATTACTTATTTTTAGCTGATCAGAAACTGAGCTGTGGGTAATTTAAACCCTGCTGTCTGCTCTGCATTGATAACTTGCAGAGTCTTCTCAACTGCCCAGAAGTCAACGCTCCTCTCTGCTTTGAAATATAAGCCTTTCCACAGAGATAGAGCAGCAATTAAAAGTCTTCCAGTCAAACTCTGTCCTGAATTCCACTGAGGATGTGCAAACTCCAGTGAAGTCTGCAGACTGCAGGATGGGAAATCTGCTTCCAGTTTAGATCCTCACGCCGCTGGTGAAGAACTACTGAATATTCCCTGACAGAGCAGGGATTAGGATCTGGACTGTGCTGTCCAGTGACTTTAAAGTCATANAATAATAGGTAGAATAACAGGTTGAATAATAGAATAATAGGCAGAATAACAGGCAGAACACTATGCAGAATATTAATAAGCTATATAAATATATCTTTTTAAATATAGTGAATACATATAAATATATCTCTCTCATAAATATATTTAAAAATATACATATAATTCATGATGAAGCCGTGAGAAGGAGCATCTCTGTTATCACTGAGAGAACCCTTTGTACACGCAGACGAAAGGGGATGACTTCAGCAGCTATTGAAATTCAGCCAGCTCAGACTTGAAGTTTTTTGTTTTGCTCCTCATCTAAACCTCTCTGGGATTCACTGCTATTTCTGAAGCGCTCTGACTGCTGTATCACTAATTCATCACCAGCTTTCTCGCCCTACCCCGTTCTCTTAGTTAAAGGCAGTATCAGCTTTGGGATCTGCTTCTTCGTGGGAACAATTACAGAGCAGTGAGGCAGCATTTAAAGCGACGCATCAATTTACCCGGCTTTAATCGTATGCAGCTTTTAAATGAGCCCTCTTAATTCAAAATTTAACACATTTGCACTTTTGCATAACGTGGTGCCCCAATTCATCAAAATTAAACTGTTCATTATGCTGTGAATTGCTTACTTCAGGGTAGTAATCAGTGGTAGGTATCAGATGCTGGATTAGAGCGTCCAGAGATGCTGAGGTAAGGTTTCCATCCTGGAAGATCAGTCCTCCTTGCTCATCTTCTTTCGAAGTATGTAGATGGGGGCTGAAGCCACATGGGGTAAACATACTGGTAGAACTCAGCGTTTGGGGCATGCCGTCCTACAACAGAGAGGAACTCGCATCAGGGACAAGATCATAGAATCACAGAACATTAGGGATTGGAAGGGACCTCGAAAGATCATATCGTCCAATCCCCCTGGGCAGGATCTCCTAGATCCAGTCACACAGGAACATGTCCAGGTGGGTTTTAAAGGTCTCCAGAGAAGGAGATTCCACAACTGCCCTGGGCAGCCCACTGGGTTAGATTGGAAAAGACCTTCAGGATCATCTGGTCAAACCACTAACCCTCACTCTACCAAGCCCATTGCTAAACTACATCCCTGAGCTCTATACCACGTCCTCAAGACCCACCACATCCACAAGCACATCTGCTTTCTGGCTGATTTGAAAAACAAGCCACTAATGAGAGCTTCCTGTTCACAGAATTAACATGATCCCTTGATTACAATCTCTTTTATTATTGTCATTGGCAATTCCCACCTGCACTGGGAAATACACAGGAAAAGGGGGTAGTCTGATCGATCCTGCTGGACCAGAAAGTGATGGCAGCTACTTTGGGCTCCCACTCCAGATCAGAGAGTGTGTGTGAGATGAGTCCCTCTGGCTGCTGTCCCTAGTCAGCCCCAAGTAGAAGAGGCAAGACACTCAGGATTTGAGTTCAGCAGGTTCTGGAGCAGAACAGAGCTGTTCACTTGAGTCTCTGTCCCTCTGAAAATGGGGCAGGGAGAATTTAGGGTGACAGAGGGGAGAAGAGGTGCCACCTAAAGATGGACCCTGAGAAATACTCTGTGGTTTCCATGGGACAGGAGAGACGTCAGCATGGGTGAGGGGGCAGAAGCAGGAGCGTAAGTCAACTGGGGGAGGATGGAAAAATGGAGTCGGAGGGAAGAGAGGACGTGGGAGCTGAAGATTAGAGAGAAATGAGGAAGAGGGAGAAAGCAGGCACCAGCACTATTTTTGGAGCCTGAAGTTAGTCAGTCCTAGATCTATACTTAGGTACTAAATAAATGTTTCAAAGAGATCCTGAGCGCTCATTGACTTCACCGGAGCTGCAGTTCTCAGCACCTTTGAAAAGGAGGACAGGCAAGCTCCCTGTGTTTGCGTTCTCTGGGTTCTTCAGGTTCTGCATTCTAGGCTCTGTCTTCATTTTTTTGCTTACAATCAATGTTTCCTCTGCTGAGCAAAACACCTTTGTTCCTGAATCAGTGCAGGGGGATGGCAGATTTTGCCCTGAGAGCTTTAAAGCATCTCCAGTTGCCTCTGAAATCCCTGCTACAAGCAGCTCCGCTCGTGGCTAGAGGCAGCAATCGAGGACACAGCCTGGGAAAGGGCAGCGCACGCTCACTCCAGGTCAGCAACAGCATCGGGGACCCCTCCGTGACCATTTGCTTCTAAATTTTGTTTTACTTGGTATGAAGAAGGGTGGGAAAGAGATGACTGAAGGGAACAATCCTAGAGCCAGCCTCTACTCACTTGAGCAGCTACAACACCCATCCTGGGATTCCTGAGCTGGAAGAGCGAGATCTGCACCCTGCAGTGCTCTGAGCAGGCACCGACCTCCCACATAGGAAGGCCCACGCTGACAGCACCTGCCTCTTGGTGCACCTCGACCTGCCAGCTCAGTCACCAGCACACACAACTTTCTCTGTGCTTTCCAAGATCCTGTTCCAGCTGCTTGTCTGCCTCTTCCCCATCCCATACAACGTCATCAGCCACCCCATCTGGCTTAAACACGGGTGTTTGTGTTTCTCACAGAACATTAAGGGATTGGAAGGGACCTCGAAAGATCATCTAGCCCAATCCCCCTGCCACAGCAGGATCACCTAGACCAGGTCGCTGTCCTGTGCATCAGCAGATGGGCCACGACCTAGAGTGAGCCCGGCTGTAGTCACAGGCACAGTGCTGCATCTACTTGTACAAAAACACCTCTGCCTGGCACATCCCAGCCTCTTCCCCAAGCTCAGGCTGCAGCAATTTGCCAACTCTGAGAACATCAGGCCACCGAGGATGAGAAGGGCAGCGTGCCCGGAGGACAGGGCAGGGTGTGAAGCCCTGGGAGAGGCTGGGAGCTGGGTCGCAGCACCGTGGGAGATCAAGCTTTACAAGCAACACTTGGGTGACTTCATCCTTCAAAGGAGGGATCGTTCCCTGGGAGCCAGAGGTTTGATTACTGGGTCTTATCTCCTCCTGGGAGCTCACACAGGCTGGGATCGCAGGCTGCCTCCAGGATGTGAAATCAAAGAAGCAGCGAGCCAGCATGTCAAACCTAACAAACTCCTGCCTTGACTGAAAAGTAAAAGAGATGTCAGGGACTTCAGCTGAGTTGCAAGACCAGAACATGTGAATGTCATCCCAGCCAGAACGGAAGCTGAAGCATCACGATGCTGCAGATGTGCCTGTTAATAAGGCTCCGAGAGCCAGTAATTGCCGCTTTCTGTACACAGCTCAGGCTCTGTGTAGTAAATGGGAAGGGCTGCCAGATCCCATTTGCTCCTGCTAACGCGCCCTGTGTTACGTCCTGTTTCTATGGCAATAATCCCGAGAAGGACTGCACGTCCCTATAGATCAAGAAATAGATCTCATGGACACGCAGCTGTCTAGAGGAGGGAGGGAAAAAGTTAAAACAGCTGTGAACTTACAGGGCGACGCCTGCGTTCGGTGAGAAACAGAGCTCCACGTAGTAACTGATCCAGCGCAAGCCCTCGCTGCCACTGTCACTTTTATCAGCAAACAAAACACATCGAAACAGGACATTGCCTCAAACGGGGTGTCCCATGACATGGGAAATCTTGCTGAAGCACGTAGTAATGCTGCTTAAAATAATTACTCTTTATTTTTCACATGGAATAAGAGCTGTCACTGAGACATCCCTCTTGGGTGTTGGAAAGCGGGGATTGGACTATATGATCTGTCGAGGTCCCTTCCAATCTCTAAGGCTCTGTGGTTGTGTGATACAAATGAAATTTGACTTTTTATTACGATGTTCCTCAAGTTTTCAGGTAGGGCTTGTGTCACAGCTGAGCTGGTGCATGGTTGCCACCAAGGAAGACCTGAATATTTTACCCAGGCGCCTTTTTGCTCCCTGTTAATGGATCATAGAATCATTAGGGATTGGAGGGGACCTCGAAAGATCATCTAGTTCAACCCTGCTGCCACAGCAGGACCGCCTAGACCTAGGGTCAGAAGGGACCACAGCAGGATGAAGGGTGGCTGTACAGAGCCTAAAAACCTCTTGTGCTGTTAAGCTTGATAATAACTACCGTCAGTATTTGACAGACAGGAATTTAGGGCAGGGATTTGTCTGCTCACAAGGCTTCATTTCTTTTTCTGTTCCTGCAGGTTCCAAAATGCTCTTTTCAGAAGCACTAAATAGAAACAAGATCTCGCTTTGAAAAGAGCCAAAATCGGCGATTGCCTGCGGTCGGCAGAAGATGAGGACAGGCTGTCAATCACCTGCAGAGCACAGAAACGACAAGAGAGGAAAACAAACAAGCAAACAAGCTCAAGGAGATTTGTCTTACTCTGATGATGGTGGTTTGGGTGATGGAAAAGGTCGGTGGTGGTGTAGACAGAGCCAGACCCTTCTGCTAAGAGCACAGTGTTAGGATGAGAGGTAACAGCCTCAGGCTGCAGAAGGAAAACTCCAGTTGAACACAAGAGAAAAATCCTCCCTTGAGCACTGTGTGAAACTGGAAGAGGGACCTGGAAAGGATGTTCAAATTTCCACCCTGGGAGATCTTCAGAACTCAACTAGATGAGGCCCTGAGCAACCTGAACAGGGAATAAAAGGTCTTTCCTCACTTGTTGGGGTACGTTGGCAGCAAAATGTCCTCATGACCCTCTAGCTCCAAGAATGAGGAGGAGAACAGTGTCACAGCAGAATACAGAAGGTTCTTCAATGTTCTCCCAGAGAGGTTGTGAATTCAGCCAAGAATTCTCTGTTTGGGAAGTGCAACAACTTGTTCATAGAATCATTAGGTATTGGAAGGGACCTCAAAAGATCATCCAGTCCAATCCCCCCACCACAGCAGGATCACCTAGACCAAGTCACACATCCAGGCAGGTCTTAAACATCTCCAGTGAAGGAGACTCCACAACCTCCCTGGGCAGCCTATTCCAGGGCTCAGCCACCCTCACCATGAAGAAGTTCCTTCTCATATTTATGTGGACCCTCCTCTGTTCCAGCTCACACCCATTGCCCCTCGTCCTATGACTAGATGACACTGAGAAGAGCCTGGCTCCATCCTCCTGACACCCACCCTTCACATATTTATAGACATTAACAGGGCCACACCTCAGTCTCCGTTTCTCCAAGCTGACCCAGCTCCCTCATCAGGGAGATGCTCCATTCCCTTCAAGGACTGCCTAAGCACGAATGTCACCTGGACCATCAATCTGCAGCAACAGAGGTTCAATGGCCAACAGGCTGCCAGCTCTGCCTTCCTGGTGCCAGCCAGCTGATCTGCAGCAGGGCCCCAGGGTAAATGTCCCACCAGTATTCCCCAGCTCCACCAGCTGCTGTTACAAACACCCCCATGGCAAGTAGAGTTAATGCTTATGTGGCCAGGAGATGTTCAGGAAGCATTTAATGTGTTATCCAGCAGCTTTGATGTGATAAGTGATTTATCCTTTATCAAAAACTTAATCACATTGTTTACTTTTGATCTGCATTTCATCTCTGCCTTCCAGCTGCTCTGCCTCTCTCAAGGGGGAGCAAGCCGGTACCATGCGACCAGTGGAGTGGGGCTGCAGCCTTATCTTCCCACCCACTTCACTTTCAGACTAACAAAATAAACAAACCCCTTCCCACTTCAGGGATGAAAGGCACAAGCTGTTGACAATCTCCCACCAGAATGACAGGAGCTAGAGAGGATGGCAAGGGAAGGTGGGGAGGCTGGCTTGCCCAGCTGTGCCATGGGGGATGTTCCAGTTTCAGTTACCATCCTGACCTTGACAGCGAGCTCCTCCTTTGACAAGAACTCAGGACACGCAACCTAGTGCTCAGTGAGCGTGAGCAGGGGATAAATCAAGGGTATGAGAAATCCAAGGCCAAGCATAATCTGTCAGGGCACAGTCTTTAACAAACACACCAAATCTATCGTGCGTTGGATGGGCTCTTATCCCAGCTAGGAGGTATCTCCCATCCCACCTCAATCCTGCAAAAGTCTTCATTGATCAGACTTTATCCATAACCAGACTTCAAGGAAGTGGAGACAGTTCACACTAAAAGAATGTTGGAAAAACACCCTGGAGACTTCTGGGCCAGCTCTAGTCACCAAACCTATTACATAACCATCACTAATCCCTCTAGGAGACATTGGAAAAGCTTTGATGGAGGATTTGCTCCGCTCCAAAAGCATCAGGAGCTAAAGGATGGAACAGCAAGAAAGGAGAAAGAATCACAAACAATCAGCATTTTCTCTTCATGGATGTTAGCCCAAACTGTTGGACTGCAGAGGGCTGCAGCTCAGAGCACACAGGTCTCTTCTCCTTCAATGTTTAGTTCCAACAGCAATAAAACCAGGGCCCTGTTTGTTCTAATTCACACACAAAATCACAGAACATTAGGGACTGGAAGGGACCTTGAAAGATCATCCAGTCCAATCCCCCTGACAGAGCAGGATCACCTAGACCAAGTTGCATAGGAACAAGTCCAGGCGGGTTTTAAATGTCTCCAGAGAAGGAGACTCCACAACCTCCCTGGGCAGCCCCTTCCAGTGCTCTGTCACCCTCACTGGGAAGAATTTCCTTCTCAGATTGATGTGGAACCTCTTCTGTTCCAGCTCACACCCACTGCCCCTTGTCCTATCACTAGGTGACACTGAGCAGAGCCTGGCTCCATCCTCCTGACACCCACCCTTCACATATTTATAGACATGAATGAGGTCACCCCTCAGTCTCCTCAAGCTCAAGAGACCCAGCTCCCTCAGCCTTTCCTCATTAAGGAGTTGTTCTGCTCCCTTCATCATCTTTGCGGCTCTGCGCTGGACGCCAAGTCCTGTTCACTAGGAGCTGGGCTTCAACTATACCCAGAGTTATCCTCCAGGTAGCCTGGAAACAACTGTGACTCCTGAACTGAGACTCAGGTAGGCAATAAGGAGCAGAAACAGTTGTGCTGTGGAGCACACTGCAGGTGTTTCAGACCCTCCCATTGACAACTTCACCTCACACAGCCCAGCGCTGGAAGGATCTAGCTCTTCACAGATCCATTCCTTGGCATGAAGATGCTTTTGTCAGTGATGCTTCTTGTCTCTGCCACATGCTCCCTGTGAGTTAAGACACACTGCGAGTCCTTCAGCCATTCTTAAGAGACACTCTACTCCATCCCCTGGGGAATGGAGAGGACAACCAGGACAGCACAGGGCACAGTCGGGTCTCATCTGCCTGGGCTCCTGCTCTGCTGTCATACAAGCCCCAAATACCGGTGGACTCAGCAGAAACCTCACTAACAGATGCTCATTTCTCTTCACATTTCTTTCAGTCACTTCCCAGGTGTTCGTCTTTACAGACAAAATTAAATCAGAAGATAATCACAACGAGTTCAAATGCAGATTTTTCTCTGCCAAAGCAAGAGGCAAGAAGAACCAACTCTAACATTTCACAAAACAGAAGGAAAAGTGGAAGTAATTGGTTCCAGCTGTCAAGGCCATCGTTACAAACTTTGGCATCGCCAGGTACTCTTGCTGGGCAAACCACCATCGCGTATTCGATGCTGATGTGATTAGGAAACTGGTGGCAGATACAATTTCCTTTTCGGCGCCTCAACAGGCCACCAAACATTCACTTTACAGCCCAGGAAGTTATGAGATTGAAGAAAGCTCAACCTTGTCAGTCCCTGACTACTGGAAATGGTTAAACGAGCAAGAGAATACTCCGTGCAACTTCAGAACAACAAATAAGCACAAGGGAAAGGAACCCCCTTCTCCCCCTCTACCCCACACTAGCGAGACCACATCTGGAGTATTGTGTCTAGTCTGGGGCCCCTCAGTTCAAGAAGGACATGGAGCTGCTGGAGGGAGTCCAGCGTAGCGCAACGAGGATGATGAAGGAGGTGGAGCACCTCCCTTATGAGGAGAGGCTGAGGAGCTGGGTCTCTTCAGCTCAGAGGAGACTGAGGTGACCTCATTAATGTCTATAAATATGTGAAGGGCGAGTATCAGGAGGATGGAGCCAGGCTCTTCTCAGTGTCATCTAGTGATGGAACAAGGGGCAATGGGTGTGAGCTGAACAGAGAAGGTTCCACATCAATATGAGAAGGAACTTCTTCACAGTGAGGGTGACAAAGCACTGGAAGGGGCTGCTAAGGGGGGTTGTGGAGTCTCCTTCTTTGGAGACATTTAAAACCTGCCTGGATGTGTTCCTGTGCGACTTGGTCTAAGCGATCCTGCTGATGTCAGGAGGATTGGACTGGATGATCTTTCAAGGTCCCTTCCAGTCCCTAATGATTCTACAAACCAAGGGACTGGGAAAGGTGAGGAAATGGTCCTTCAAGGTCCCTTCCAATCCCTAACAGCCTGTGACTCTGTGACTAACCGCAATAACAGTAACTCAATAACGATGACTATTAAAAACTCAATAACAGCTACATCTTGGTGTAGGCTGGTTCCTCCCTTTTCCTACCTATTCCCTCTCTAGTGCAAGAGTAATTCCAAAGACTCAGACCAGAAACTGGGTCCAACACCTCCAAACGAGCATTTCAATTGCCACAGAACACACAGAAGCAGCCTCAGCTCTCCATCCTCTCCCTGCCAGCACTTGGGCAACGCAGAGAGGCACAGGAATGGCCCCTGCACCAAACCTCCAAGGCAGAAGGGCCCAGTGCACCTTAATTCATTCCCCTTAAGACATTGTGGCGTGGCAGGGAAAAGATGCAGCTCAAACCTCACGTAGCTCTGCACCCCACATATTCACTCCAGGCTAGAACAAGAGCTTTTATTCTCCGAGACACGCACGCGGCCGCGTTCCGAGCCAGCCGGCGGGAGCAGCACGTGGACGTCCACCAGCTGAATTTGTCTTCCCTTGTGTCAGTAAGAAAGATCACGGCTACTCTCGTGCTGGAGCTTTATGACAAATACCTCGCAGTCAACCAATTACCTCGAAATCTGATGGACATGGCTCAGAAAGAGGCCCAATTTATAGGGTAAGGAGGCATTAAATCAATTACCAGCAGCGTGGTACGAGCAAGAACAAGGTCACCTTGCTGAAGGAACATTTCTGTTTATGCTCACGTTGGGCTATTTTGCTCGACAGAGAAAAATGAAAACCTGATTATCGTGAATTCTGCGGAGTGGTCTGAAGCAGAATGTAAATCAGACACAAGAAGACTTGTGGCCAATCAAACTGAACTCCAATCAAAATCCCATTCAGGCACCAGTTCCCTAGGGGCTTCCATTTGTTGGGTTTTTCACGTAACATCAACGCTAATAAAAGCCCTTCGATAACAAGCGGAGCCGTGAACACGTTATTTATCTTCAAACGCCATCACGGCCAGGAATCAGAAAGCACTGAAACTGCCCAGGAACTGTGATCGCCCAGGAACAACCCCCATGGCACCGCGGCGGGTGTGAAGCCTTTCTCCTGGGGCTCAGAACAAGTTGTCTTTTCATTAATCTGGTTCAAGTCTCAAGCATTTCTCCTGGGGAGGAGCAAGCTGGCATTGACCCCCGTGTCAGACCGAAGGCAGTCTCCAGCCCCTCACCCGCACGTGAAGGACAGGGCTGCCTCGTCGTTATCAGATTCCCAGCATCACTAGAAAGAAAACTCCTACCAGTACATTCCAGATGCCCTTGACAGTATTCAAACGTCTGCTAAAGGCAGCAGTCTGGATTTCTCTCACTTGAGGCTAAGAAATCTATTTTCTGCTCCAATGTGCCTCTCTTCCCCCCTCACACCTCCCCCTTCTTCCCAAGTTCCTGGTAAAACCCTCAGACAGTGCAGAAACTATTCTGGTGTGGAGGGTTTTTTTGCATTTCCTTAAGGGAAAGGAGGATTTATTTTTCCTTAAGGAAAGAAAAAGGATCCACAGAACATAATTGGAAGAAGGTAAATGAGAGCACTTGGAATGGGAAGGAGGTAGGGGCCCTTTTATTAAACATGGAGCTAGAAAACGTGTCCTGAGTGAAGTCAGAGCTCACCCAGGCGTGGACAGAGAGGGAGATCCCGGGAAAGCAGGCAGCGTTCCCAGAAAGCACCAACAGCAACAGGAGCCGGATGGCTTGGCTCACTCATCGCTGACGGGGCCACCACTGTGCCTGCCTGGAAATCAGTCAACGCCCGGATCTTCTCGCTAGGGCAGCCGAGGTGGGGAGGAGAGGAAGTCACCGAAGGAGAACTAACAGTTGTCAATCTGGATCTGTCAATCTGTGGGTTTGTAGGGCAGTCTGGGCTGTGGCATCAAACTCACACTTGTCCATGAGAGAGAGAGAGCTGCTGTGGGGATTTCATATCCAAACACTCAGTTATGGCATCACGACTGTCTTCAGCAGCTGCCTCATCCCGGCCACAGCTTTGACCAGGCAAACCTGGCTGAGTCACCACCCCCGGATGTGTTTAGAGATCATTTAGACACGGTGCTTAAAGGTTTGGTCTAGTGGTTGGACTTGGTAGAGTAGGGTTACTGGCCGGACGTAATGATCTCAAAGGTCTTTTCCAACCTGAATGAAGGGTGGGTGTCAGGAGGATGGAGCCAGGCTCTGCTCAGTGGCACCTAGTGATGGGACAAGGGGCAATGGGTGTGAGCAGGGACAGAGGAGGGTCCACATCAACCTGAGAAGGAACTTCTTCACGGTGAGGGTGACAGAGCACTGGAACAGGCTGCCCAGGGGAGTTGTGGAGTCTCCTTCTCTGGAGATGTTTAAAACCTGCCTGAACATATTCCTGTGCAACTCAGTCTAGGAGATCCTGCTGTGGTGGGGGGATTGGACTAGATGATCTTTCAAGGTCCCTCCCAATCCCTAACGTTCTATGATTGTGTGACTCAGAGCAACTACAAGCAGTGTGGTAGAGCTCTACAGGAGCAAGGCCACCTCTCCCCACTGAGCCCAACGCAGTCTCCACCGGAGTTCAACAGGAAAAGCATAAATAAAATGAACCAGCAGCCCTCATTCCCATCTCAGTGAGAGCAAGCCCTGACAGGAATAAAAGCCCTCCCACACCAAGCACAGCAATTCTGCTCCTTATGCAGCAGGAAGAAGGGAAGCTGCATATCAAACAAATAATTACACGAGCAGCTTTATCAGTCCCTGCTGATTACTCCCAGCCTGGTTTGATGCTGCTGCCAGCGCTCCGCAGGTTGTTCGGAGAGGTGCGTGTCACAACACTTCACCCGCGCTCCTTTCATTTATTAACACCTACTGCTACCTGTCTCCAAGTCAAAAACCTTGGCATACATGTAGAAGTGGGTCTCCTGGAGGCTGCCAGGTCGGTTTAAAAACCTATAGATCATGTTTTTATGTATGTGTACACACCCTCAGACAGACTCCACGTGTGAAGGCGACTGCACAGGGATGCATTTTGGGCGTTAAGCGCGGATAAAGGCGCTCGGAGAGGCACACGCTGTCTCACACCAGTGCACACACCCCCCATGCTGCAGTATTTAAAGACAAGCAACTGGCTCGTCACTGCCCCAGTTTGGGTGAGACCACATTTCACTGAACTTTGGTCTTCCCAAATCTGCTAAAAATATTAAATGGAAAAGGGTCTGTGTGTTGGAAAACATTAGTCTCTCTGAAGAGCAGCATAAGCTCTGACTGTCACCAGTGTCAGCTTGTCACTACAGCTAATTACACTGTACTGGAGCAGTGCTGGTACCAGATTAGCACAAACGTCTCTCTCTCTCTTAGCCTTTTGCTCCTAATGGCTTTGGTCTGCTGGCACCTTTGGGACTGATGTCCCACTGCAGGTCTGCAGACACCCCTGGGATGATGTCCCACTGCAGGTCTGCAGACACCCCTGGGATTGATGTCCCACTGCAGGTCTGCAGACACCCCTGGGATTGATGCAGGGCAGCCTTTGTGGTCAGCATCCCCATGCTTTGGTGGGCAGTGCCCAGCCAAGGGGGTGGACAACTGAGCAGCTCACACCCTCTGCCCTCAATTCACCCTGCCAAGCTGTGCACAGGATCATGGATGGGAAGACTGAGAGGTCAGAGCTGAACTTCTCAGTGACAGATTTGGCTGTGCAGGCTCCCTGGCTAAGTCCTCCTCCCCCTCAGTCCCAGGCATTAGAACAACAGGACTTGCCTCCCCTCCAGGACAGACAGACAGGGCTCTGCTCTTCGCTATGGATTCGGGTAATTTCATCCCAGCATCCCCACAGCGCTCCAGACTGACAGGCAGGCTCTTGTGCTCTATGGGTGGCATATGGATGTGTCTCCTTAAGAAATGAGCTCATGAGCTTCTGGATTTCCCCTTCTGGAGCACCATCTGTGCCAGCTCCCAGTCCCACCACTCGCTACTGCGGCATGACCTGAGGCAGCCAGGCACTCGCCAGCCCCCCGCTTATCGCAGGAGGCGAGAAAGCAGCAGCGTCATCTGTAGCTGTCCCCAAACTGAGCACGTTCACCCTGGAATATGCTCAGCCCACGCAGGTTCAGCCTTTGTTTGGGCAGGCAAGGAGTCTACTGCTGACAGATTTTCTCTGGCTGCATTAAGCATTAAAAAAAAAAAAAGTGAAAGAAAGAAGAGACTCTGCTGACATTTTGGATCACGCGGCTTGTCTGAGGCTGGAAAATAAATCCCTCTGCTTCAGATGGGAAATTTTAGCTGCAATCCCAGCCCTGCTGCAGGAGAGTGTGCTGGGCCCTTGCTGGGGCTCCCACCCTCCAGGAAAGACCCCCACACCGCCCCAGCCACCTTCTTCCCCAGCAGGCAAGGGGCAGGGGGAGTCACCACCAAGCTGACTAATTGCTCATTAGCCAAAATTAAGCCTGCAAGACGATTCTGTGATCACTGCTAAAAGTCTGTCATTAAAAGGGACCGTCACCATTAGTTCCTCCTATCAAAGCACCAGTGACGTGATGCTCTGGCCTAGGGCTCAACAATCTGCTCTCAGAAGCATGGGACTTGCCTGCTGTGAGCTGCTGCAGCTCACCCACCTCCCCCAGCACTGGTCACCCACCGATGCATCCTAGAAAGGGGCAGGAGCACTGTTAAGAGCAGAGCTACATCTTGCTCACTACAGCAGCCTCTTTCTGTGCTCAGACAGAGACTGGCTCAAACCCTGCAGCAGGAGGTTTAACATCCATCCCAAACCTGCGACTGTTTGCTCTTCTCAGTGCCCGTACAGGAACCAGCAAGCAGAAGCCTTCCTAGAGCTATGGTAGGATCTCAGTGAAACACTGGAGTATTGGAGGAGCTGACTTTAAATATTAGAGGATGAATTATTCTTTCTCTGCATCATTCCACTGATTTTTGTGGTACAAAAGCCCAGGGGTGAACATGGTCCAAGATACACACGCAATGAGCTAAATTCTGAACTGCACTTGCTGACCTCACAACTCCTCAGCAGCTGAAACGTGGGTTACAAAGCCAGTTTCCATAAAGGACACGACCAGTTAGCAGTGGGAGACTGTGCTGACTCGAGCTGTGTGAGCACACCGCCGAGATATTTCCCACATAACCTACATTCATTCCAAACTGTCGGGAAGTGCTCCTCAAAAGATGGTGTCAAGGGTGCAAACCCTACAGAGCAGAACGATACGAGACCCGCTGCAAAGCAGAGCTTTTTTAACTCATTATCCTGGTGCTTTGAGAAGCCACAGACACCACACGAGGGTTTTTCCTCATCCCAAACCTCCATGGCTGTGGGGCAGCAGCTTGCTCAGGGTACGGCCAGCCCAAACAGGCATCGCAGAGATGCTACACAGGAGATACCCCCAACTTTTCTCTACGGATATAACCCAACATCAAACCCTTTTGCATGTTGCTTGAGCAACAGTGAGGCTTTTAAGGCAGCAGCTGCCTTTGTTACGAAATTGTGCTATTTTAATGCTGTAATAAACTCCCCGATGCAAAATCTGAATGTACAACACAGCACAGGATCGTTACCCTGTGGCTAAATGTCTCACCCTAACTTAATCTTCTGAGGCTCCAGACCTGCACAGACAGACCGACACAACAGGACTTTAAACACTGTAGGGGAATTTCTGCTAAAATTATGCAGGTACAGATATGCAAATCCGTTGTATTTGCAAGAGGAAGAGTCTAATATCACCTGTAATCCCTCGAGCCTGGAGATTTACACATGCGAGTTGAAGAAAACCCCTGACTTGCCACTCTGCATGGGAAACGGGGTGAATCACACGCTCAGGTCAGGTCTGGCATTGCCACACAGCTGGGGCCACAGTCCGACCACCTTAATGCTCTTCAGTGGCCACAAACTGTGGTTAGAAGATCAAGAGAGGTTCTCCTTCCCCTCTACTCTGGTGAGACCACATCTGGTTCTGTGCTCCTCAGTTCCAGAAGGGGACAGAGCTGCTGGAGAGAGTCCAGCACAGAGCCACAAAGATGATGAAGGGAGTCGGACATCTCACTGATAAGGAACGGTTGAGGAGCTGGGTCTTCTGAGCTTGGAAAAAAGGAGATTGAGGAGTGACCCCATGAAATGTTGATAAATACGTGAAGGGTGGGTGTAAGGAGGATGGAGCCAGGCTCTGCTCAGGGGCACCCAATGCTAGGACACTGGGGGCAATGGGTGTGAACTGGAACATAGGAGGTTCCACATCAATCTGAGAAGGAACTTCTTCCCAGTGAGGGTGACAGAGCACTGGAATGAGTTGCCCCTGGGGCTTGGCGAGTCTCCTTCTCTGGAGACATTTAAAACCCGCCTGGACGTGGTCTTGTGTGACTTGGTCTAGGTGATCCTGCTCTGGCAGCGGCACTGGACTGGATGATCTTTCGAGGTCCCTTCCAACCCCTAATGTTCTGTGATGCCCTGAAAGTCAGTGTGACCAGTCAAAACCTGTATTTCTGCTTCACACAGAGGAGTTGCCTCTGCACCCCAGATACCATCGACTGCTCAGGGAAATGTTTACGGCAGCAAGGTTAGACATCACATGAAAGAATTCAGTCTCTGGTATTTGCAAATTGCCGCGGAGTGCTAATACAACCCAGAAATGTACAACTTGTCTAGAAACATTTATTCAGCTAAAGAATCATTTCAATTTGAATAATTCTGAAGGAGCTGAGCCAGCAGCCTGTTTCAAACAAAGAATATTGACAGTAACGAGCAAACGCTGGTTTATGCTCAATTTAAGGCAATAACTGGAAGAAACACACAGCTCATCGTCAGCTGGATAGAAGCCACGTAGCAATATGGGGTAGGAGAGATATCTAAAAGGCTATTTTAGTACTACCTCAAATCTTAAAAAATCCTAGAGATTAGCGGTCAAGGTGTCATCAGAAAGCCCAAAACCTGCATGGATGGTTCCCAGAGCAAATCAACCTGCACCCTCTCAGTCTTGTGGGAATGGGACTCACAGAACATTAGGGATTAGAAGGAGCCTCAAAAGATCATCCAGTCCAATCCCCCTGACACAGCAGGATCACCTAGACCAAGTCACACAGGAACACATCCAGGCGGGTCTTAAACATCTCCAGAGAAGGAGACTCCACAGCCCCCCTGGTCAGCCCCTTCCAGTGCTCTGTCACCCTCACCGCAAAGAAGATCCTTCTGATATTTATATGGAACCTCCTATGTTCCAGCTCACACCTGTTGCCCCTTGTTCTGTCACCAGATGACATTGAGAAGAGCCTGGCTCCATCCTCCTGACACCCACCCACACTTCACACCTTGCACTCAGACATTCACTCTCATGGGAGCCTACAGAAGGATCACCACAAGATTTCATTGCTGAATGCTTTGCTGGGATGCTCCTAGATGCAGCTACGATGTATGTGGGGTGTAAGAAACTGATTAAAGAAATTATCTGAACTTCATAAAGGAAAAACACAAGTGAGGAAAGCAATGAGGTGTCCAGCGCTGACTGCCATCAAGACATGGGTTTAGATCACAGAATCACAGACCATTGTGCTGCGGCAAGGGGATTGGACTAGATGATCTTTCACGGTCCCTTCCAATCCCTAATGTTCTGTGTGATTCCACGATTCAGGATTTTGAGGGCATCACAGAACATTACGATGATCGAAAGATCATCTAGTCCAATCCCCCTGCCAGAGCAGGATCATCTAGACCAAGTCACACAGGAATGGATGTTGCATTATAAACAGCACTGATTAGACCAGAAAACATGGGAATGGGAGAGACCCACACAAGCTTCCAGCAGCACAGCCAAGGAGTTCAAACACCACGTACAACCCACGACGCCCCTCCTCCTAGTTGTGCTACAATGGGTTTAGATGATGTGTATGGTTTTGTGTGCTGAACACTCAGGATGCTCCCCTTGCCTATCACATTTCCCAGCCCCATCCCAGCAGTGCCTGCTGCACTTTCAGATGGAGCTTTCATTTCACAGCCAGCATTGCCTTAGCAACACCAAAAACTACTGAGAGAACCTACTGAGGGGGGAGTAACCAGCTGGAAATCCACGATGAAGGGAAAAAACTACCTGTTACCTCCCCGAGGGAGACAGAGGGGAGTAAAAGTTAATGGAAGGATAATGGGGAACTCTTTGGGGATATCAGCTGATAGGGCAGGGACACATAGAACCGAGGCACATTTGCATATCAAGAGGCTGCAGGGAAAGGTGCGACAGCCAAACGCAGCTTATGAAAACACGGCGTCTGTAAAGCCGATAGCTCCTTCGCCTGTGAAAACACAATCCCAACGCCCGGCTTGGCAAGCGAAGGCTAAACACCACCAGTGTGTCTGTTCTGGGCAGCCTGTGCAGCCAAATCTCTCTCTGTGACATTTACAGTGTTTTCAGCAGACTCGCCCGGGACTCGGAGGAACAAGCTGGGTTTTTGAGGGATCCCTGCTTTCCAAAGATGCTGAGCTACAGAGAAGCTGCAGTGTCCAGAGGCAAAGCTGTGACACCCGGGGGCTCTAACGCTCCAAGTAGCCAAGAAGGCCAAGGCATCCTGGCCTGGATTAGGAACTGTGTGTCCAGGAAGAGTAGGGAGGTGATTGTACCCCTGCACTCAGCACTGGTGAGGCAGCACCTTCAGTACTGGGTGCAGATTTGGGCACCTCAGGACAAGGGAGACATTGAGGTGCTGGAGCAAGTGCAGAGGAGGGCGACCAAGCTGGGGAAGGGAGAATAAATCTGATGGGGAGAGATTGAGAGAGTTGGGGCTGATGAGTTTGAGGAAGAGGAGGCTGAGGGGAGACCTCATCACTCTACTACTATCTGCAAGGATGTTGTAGAGATGTTGGTGCTGGTCTCTTCTCATAGGTCATTAGAGACAGAACCAGAGGGAAGGGCTTCAAACTTCAACAGGGGAGAGCTGGATTAGACATCAGGAAAAAATTCTTGATGGAGAGAGTAGTCAGGCACTGAAACAAGCTGCCCAGGGTGGTAGTTGAGTCCCCATCCCTGGATGTGTTTAAAAGTCGCTTAGACATGGTGTTGTGGGATCTGGTTTAGGGGTGAACTTGTAGAGTAGGGTTGATGGACTTGATGGCCCCAAATGTCTTTTCCAACCTGAATGATTCTATAGTCTGAAACACCAAAAGCAATGACTACCCGCTGTCATCTCCCCTGGAAACCTCCCCATATCCCAGCAGGGCTGAGAGTTTGCCCACATCCAAACTCCTCTCATACTGTAATACACGTCCCTACTCAAGCATTACCTTCTAAACAGAGATATCTGTGAAGATCCCCATCATTCCCACTCACACTCCCATTCTGCACATGGAACAACCCTCACAACTGGTCCCTACGAGTGCTGCCACGCACCAGCCACGTCTGTGCCCTGACCTCCCTGCCAAGGCCAGCACAAAAGTCCTTCCCCTCCTGCTCTGGGCTGCTTGGCGCTCCCACTACAGCCCATTAACCGGCATGAAAAGGAAGAACCACTGAAAGCCTTTCAAGGGGCCAGGCAATCAAAGGCAGGATTTTATTATTAGAATCTGTTTTGTCAAAAAGGAGGATAACGGCCAAGATTATCTCAGTCTGTTTTGTGATCACTTCAGTGAAATCTTTCGCATTGGCCAAATCCAGAAATGTGTGGGAAATTAAGTGATTTAGCCCATTATGTCTCTTTTCCCATGCTAATGCCCAATAGTCTTCCTCATTGTCCAGAGTATTAAGTGCCTGCCTGTCATTCATCATATGTAATTGCCTTCTTGTTTATCTTTCCTATTAACACAGCAAGTACTTCATGGCTTCCACATAATTACCCAGGGAAGAAAAACATTCCATCTCATCTATGGATTGAGATACTGACATAGAGTCAGTCATTCAGGGTGGAAAAGACCCTTGGGATCATCGAGTCCAACCATCAACTCTACTCTACAGGGTCACCCCTAAACCAAATCCTCCAACACTACATCTAAGTGGCTTTCAAACACATCTAGGGATGGTGACTCAACCACCACCCTGGGCAGCCCATTCCAGTGCCAGATCACTCTTCTCTGTGAAGAAGTTTTTCCTGATGTCCAGTTTAAACCTACCTTATTGAAGCTTAAAGCCCTTCCCTCTGGTTCTGTCGCTAATGACCTGTGAGAAGAGACCAGCACCAACATCTCTACAATGTCCTTTCAGATAGTTATAGAGAGCAATGAGGTCTCCCCTCAGCCTCCTCTTCCTCAAACTCAACAGCCCCAACTCTCTCAATCTCTCCCCATCAGATCTATTCTCCAGCCCCTAACATTTCCCAGGACTGTGGTCCATTGCCACCAGCTAAGTCATTTCTCAGTGGGGACTCCATTCCAATCTTCCCAAGTGCTCCAGCTTTAAAACACCCCTTTGTACCTGTTGTTCATTCCACTTGACTGCCACACTGCCCACTACCAGAAGCTGGAGTCAAGAGGCTATTCCAGAGCAACGTCCATCACCACTCAATGTTCATTTCTACAAAAGCATTGGATGACCCTCCCAAGACATGTTCAAGGCCAGTTTGGATGGGGCTCTGGGCAACCTGGTCTGGTGAGGGGTGTCCCTGTCCGTGGCAGGGGGTTGGGACTAGATGATATCTGAGGTCCCTTCCAGTCTAAAACATCCTGTGATTCTATGACCCAGGAGCATCCAATTTCCTAACAACCCTCCCACAAGGAAAGGTTTTAGTCCAGCATAGTCTCCCTCTTCTCTAAGATTCTGTGGGTTTTCTTATCTCTCTCAGACCAGTAAGTCTTTGATAATATTTGCCTTCTCTAGGCAGCTCACTGACACTCTGGATTTGCATTTGAGCTCAGGCAGATATTTTACCGCATGAGTAGCTCTGCTATCTGCATGCATTTCACTATCACATTAGTACTGGCTTTCCTCCAACCCGGAGACTTGGAAGAATCGTGGGGAGGTCTCTGCATCCAGACCAAGCCTTCTGCCAACCTATGGGCACTATCTGTAGAGTGACTGTGGCAATGCCATCGCTGTGTGGCCAACGTGCTCTAACCACGGCAAATGCGTCGGCGCACACAGCCAAAGCGGAGCCTTTTCAAACCGCCAGCACCCCGAGCTCAGGCTCGGAGCTAACCCCCACACCGCGGTCCTTCTTGGGCATCGGCTGCACTGTACCAAGCACAAACACAGGTTGGGCAGTGACTGGCTGCAGAGTAGCCCTGAGCAGAGGGACTTGGGGGTGCTTGTGGACAAAAAGCTCAACATGAGCCAGCAGTGTGCACTTGCAAACCTGATCCTGCGCTGCATCAGGAGAAGTGTGGCCAGCAGGTCGA